>OV651829.1:24086067-24451067 GCA_927349885.1 Psylliodes chrysocephalus | reverse complement strand
TATTTCATACATAATTTCTCTAAAATGGACCGTATTCGAGATATTTGAGAAAATGTGTAAATTTTGAAATTTGAAGAAAACTCAAAAACGGATAAAGGAAAAAACATTAAATTTTAAACTTAAGGTTTATTTCGGTCTGACGTGAAATTATTAGATTTTGGACAAAGTCGGAACATCTGGGGGGGTACTTTATGGGAGGCCGTTTTTATATTTTATGGAATATATCTGTTATTTATGTTTGGAGAAAAAAATTGTTCAAATAAAAGTTACTTCTAATATTATTATCTATAATTTTTGCTTTATGTAAAAATTTCCTGAAATGGTCCGTATTCGAAAAATTTGACAAAATGTGCAAAATTCTGATTTTTATGAAAATTGTTGAAATAAAAGTTGTTTGCGATATCGATCTCTATAATATTTGTTCATACATGATTTTTTTAAAATGGACCGTAATGGAAAAATTGTAGGAAAAGTGCTAAATTTAAATTTTTCAGTATTTTCATTTTCAATGAATATCTATAGAAAAATGTTTCGCGGTAGATGTATATGGACAATGTATATATTTAGTTTATCCTCTAAACATTTATAGAGATGCTGCAATAGGTTGTACAAAATAACCGGAAAAAGCCTGTAATAACTAGATAGGAAAGTCATGTGTTGGACACATCAGATTTTTACAAATTGATACAAATATCGAACATAAGTTTGTTGACATAAACATTATTTCCATAATACAAATAAATATATCTCTGTTAAAGAATACTCGTACTTTATTTAATATATTCATTTAAACATGTTTTTGTTTTTTGTCTGGATAATATTGAATACTAACTTTTTCTATATAACTTCTTATCGAGACATTGTGAGATAAAAAACCAGACAATTAATTAAAAGCGTACTCACAATTATTCAGGTATAGAAGTTTCAATACTATACTGTTTCCCAAATTAAGAAAATACTAAAGAATATTTAAAAAAATATAAAAAGCTAATTAAACAATGTGTTAATATCTACAGAAGAACATCGTATTTCTTTTTTGGAAACAAAGAGTAGTAGAAAATTGTAAAATAACAACATACTTTTATTTCACAAAAATAATAAGTCTGATTTTGTTTTTTATGTAAATCATAGAACGCTTTTTAAACGAGTTAAAATTCTTTACTAATTTCAATAACTATAAACGGATTAAGGTATTTTGTACCGTGTTAAAAAATTTAAGAAAAATTTTAAAGAATATTTCTTTTTTTTTTAAATTAGTAAACTTTGACAAACATATACAATATTCTAAAAGATAAATCACATTTATGTGATTGTGATTATACAAAAATTTTATTTATTTTTTTAAAGTAAAATGGATTGTCCTCTAAAATATATATAGTGGCTCGCAAAAAGTCTGCTTTTTATGTTACTTTTTTCAGAAAATGTTATTCCTGATAAAACTTGGTGTTTAATTAAACCTAAAACTTAATTTATTCAAAAAATTCTGTACCATAAATATAAATTTGGCTACACAGTAAACTAGGTACTCTTCTAGGAACCGAACCCACATTTTTTACATATAAGATTAATTTAAGAAGATGTATATAACCACATTAACCACATAGTAGTTTTTTAGTTAATACAAATAATATAGATTATTATATCGTTACTTCAAAAAGGAGGAGGTTTTCAATTCGTCTGTATATATTTTTTTATGTATGTTCAGCGATAATTCTTTAACACAATGTCCGATTTAAATGATTCTTTTTTGCTGGAAAGGGAGTACTTCCGGGATGGTCCCATATAAATTTGGTCAAAATCTAATAATTGGGTCAATGGGAAAATCCTCAAACTTTTCATTTTTTATGTATGTTTAGCGATAATTCTTTACCACCTTGTCCGATTTCTATAATTCTTTTCGTTAGTAAGGGGATACCTCAGGGGTGGTCCCATATAAATTTGGTTCAGATGTGGTGATGGCATCTGCACGATTTTAAAGTCGGTTTTTTAAAATTACTTTTAATACATCATACGTAAATTAAAAGTTTAATAATTTGGTGCTTTCTTGATGCGTCGTTTTATGGTTTCACTGTGCATATGTTTAAGTACAGATAATTATTATTACTGGCAGTATATTTTAAATCATTAAAATAATATTTTGTTGATCCAAAAAAGGCAAACAAAAAAGCCATGTCACATTCAGTGTAATAATAAAAATTAGATATATAAATATAGTATATTATGTACCAACAGACTAAACTTTCACTTTTAATCTCGCCTTTTGTCGTAAAAGACTTTTAAATTTTTACCAGTGACGTCCGTACCGGGTTTGAACTGAATATTTTTGAACAAAAATATGGTGTGCCACTGCTTTTTCTAAAAACCAAAATTATCTTTAAAATCCTTATTTATTTTGTAGCAAATTTGGTTTATGACGTACTTTCGTACGAAGCACCCTTTTCGGGTAAGAAAATAAAAACCAGTTTATTGAAACTGCTTTTGATATTTTGTAGAAATTTGGTAGGAGCCCACCATGAGTGGAAACACTTTTTTGGGCAAAATTTTATAAAAATATCTAGAGTGATAAGAAACTTATGATAAAATAGTTATTTTTTTTCTTAAAACTTTAACACCCAAAGGATTCACACCCTTAAGTATTGGCACTCAATTAATAAATACCCTGTATTAATTGATATTACCTTATTCGAACCAATCGTCTATTTTTTCGTTATTTGTATTTATATTTCACAACTCTATACTCCTAAATGTAATTTAATCTAACTAAACCTATTCACTAAATTAAAATATAAAAATAATGTAAAACCCTCTAAAAAATCGAACTGCGTTATAACAATATCTCGCAATGCACCGAGAAAAACAAATACGATTCTGGTTCCCCTAATTTAGGTAACTCCGACTCACTCAAAAACGGATGAACGTCGGCAGCGTTTGGAATACGTGTCCCTCGTATCTACATGCAATTGTTAAAATTATGAATGAATGCGGATTTTGTTTAGTCTCGGAAGTAATTTTGTAGTATTTAGGCTCCACCCTAAAGTTGAAATTTTTATACCTACTAAACTACCGTTGCCCCGCAGGTCTTTCAGTTTGTAATGTAAATTTTCCTCTTAAGCGTAGTTTGTAAAATGTAGAAGATAGCATCCACACAATGGAAAACCGAACACGTGAAATTTTCACCTGTGCGAATCTTTTGCTATCGTGACTAGTAACATTGTGTTCGTTTCGTGCCCAATATGATATTACTGTAGGCATTAGAAAAACGTGCAGTTTCAGAGAGAACATTTAAAAATTACAATAGCTCAGTTAAAAAGTAGAATAGCTTATTCCATAACAAGTAGAATGTACTAGCTTCATTATTATAAAAATATTTTCATTGATTAACTGAAATGATTATCAAAACTTTTTAAGATTAAATCACCTGTTTATTCATCGGCTAAAGCCGGTACAGATGAACTGTAATCATATCTCTTGATAAGAACCTTTTGTTCATGAAATGGTGAACGGTATATTGGTTGAAGACAAAACGATTTGCACAATAATTATATAAATATATATTATAGTAAATACGAAACATAATGCAAAAGTCATTTTTACAAAAGAAAAAGTAACAGTAGCAGTAAAAAATAAATAAATATTAGTGGTATTAGTAGATTAGTTTTATTAATTTCACTTAAATTAAATCGAAATTCCATCTTTTTGATCTTGCTGACAATCTAAAACTAACCAATTCTCCTTTTCTTTTACCCACTTCGAAAAAGGTTGCCGTAACATAAAAAATCTGATATGTCCAACACATGACTTTCCTATCTTGTTATTACGGTTTTTTTTCGGTTATTTTGTACAACCTATTGTACCTAAATAGAGGTTAACTTAATATATACATTTCCACATACATCTAACTCGAAAATTCTGAAAAATTTAAATTTTATAATTATGGTCCATTTTATAGAAATCATATCAAAAAACAAACAAAAATTATAGAGATCCATAATGCAAACATTTTTTAATTCAACAATTTTCTTAAAAATCATAATTTTTCACATTTTGTATGGAATACAAATTATAGATAATATTATTGTCAGTAACTTTTATTTAAAGAATTTTCTTCTCCAAACGTAAATAACGGATATATTCCATAAAATATAAAAATGACCACCAATAAAGTACCCCCCTCAAATGTTCCGACTCTGCCCAAAATCTAATCAGTTCACCGCAGCCGGAATAAAGCTTAAGTTTATAATTTGGTGTTTTTCTTTGTATCGGTTCATGAGTTATGGTGGATACACACGCACGCACGCACGCACGCACGCACGCACGCACGCACGCACGCACGCTCGTATATAAAACATTAAAATGTTATTAAATATTACGTCCACTTGAAATAATTTGAAAAAAAAAGACTGCCAAGATAGATTTAGTGTGCGAGATATGCTTCCAAGCTAAACAAACCAGATTACTTTTTAAGAAACTAGACATATAGCTTCAAGACCGCTAAAAATTGTACAAGATGTCTGGAAAAGTCTTGAAACTCCAAGACGAATCGCGCTACCTTATCCATCTGGTAACAAAGAACGCCTTTCGAGATCGATCCAGTTATGATGTTTGGGAAGCATTACTTAGTTTAAGGAAACACGTACTGGAGTTCAATGTACAGAAACTAGCCATGTTGAAAATAGAAGGAAATCAGCTGGATTGGAGGATCATTAGGAACATGGTGTAAGTAATAAAGACATGCTCTAATCCTCCAAGTCTCTCTCTGTCTTATTTGACCTTTGAGGCTCAACTTATCCGATTATGATATATAATTAAACCCCTTAAGACCAAATATATGTGACGACTATGGCGAATGTGCTTTCAAGTACATTTCAGATTGAACGTGATGTTTCTAGTTTTGGCTAGAAAACATTCTAGATCCTATAAATATTGGTGGAAAAACACGGTGCAGTCAGTCAGTCGTATACATACAATAGTTGTAAAGATAAAAAATACATGTGGCACTCTGGGACTGCCGCGGTAAAGTTATTGCATAGCATTTTTTATCAACTCATGCAATTATAATTATTTATTTATTTTATTTATGCAGTATTTTTTTTTCTTTGATATTAATTCAAGTTACACTTTTTGAGCGTAGTGACCGATAAGAAAATAATTTTTTTCTTTTATTGAATAAATGAGAAGTTAATATTGTTTACAATATTTTTATTATCTTACAATACATGTAGGTTATTCAGGAATTTTTACTTTCCTATCTGTATACAGATATAAGGAAAGTATAGGAATCATGATTTTTTTCGACCTCGAGTTTTCGACGGATTTTTACGTTTTGAGGTCCCCTGAATCCGTTTTGACTATTTTCGCGATGATGTCTGTGTGTGTGTCTGTGTGTGTGTGTGTCTGTATAACGCATAACTCATGAACCGATACACGGAAAAACACCAAATTTCAAACTTAAGCTTTATTCCAGCGTCTAATGAGCTGATTAGATTTTGGGCAGAGTCGGAACATCTGGGGGGGTACTTTATAGGTGGTCATTTTTATATTTTATGGAATATATCTGTTATTTACGTTTGGGGAAGAAAATTTTTTAAATAAAAGTTACTTCTTATTTTATTATCTATAATTTTTGTTATTTACAAAATTTTCCTAAAATGGTCCGTATTCGAGAAATTTGACAAAATGTAAAAAAATATTTTTTTTTATAAAAATTGTTCAAACAAAAGTTGTTTGTAATATAATTCTCTATAATTTTTGTCCCATAGATAATTTCTCTTAAATGAACCGTATTCGAGATATTTGAGAAAATGTGTAAATTTCGAAATTTGAAGAAAACTCAAAAACGGATAAAGAAAAAATCAATAAATTTTAAACTTAAGTTTTATTTTGGCCTGACGTGAAATGATTAGATTTTGGACAAAGTCGGAACATCTGGGGGGGTACTTTATGGGAGGCCGTTTATATATTTTATGGAATATATCTGTTATTTATGTTTGGAGAAGAAAATTGTTCAAATAAAAGTTACTTCTAATATTATTATCTATAATTTTTGCCTTATGTAAAAATTTCCTGAAATGGTCCGTATTCGAGAAATTTGATAAAATGTGGAAAATTCTGATTTTTATGAAAATTGTTGAAATAAAAGTTGTTTGCGATTTCGATCTCTATAATATTTGTTCATACATGATTTTTTTTAAATGGACCGTAATGGAAAAATTGTAGGAAAAGTGCTAAATTTAAATTTTTCAGTATTTTCATTTTCAATGAATATCTATAGAAAAATGTTTCGCGGTAGATGTATGTGGACAATGTATATATATATATATATTTAGTTTATCCTCTAAACATTTATAGAGATGCTGCAATAGGTTGTACACAATAAACGGAAAAAGCCTGTAATAACTAGATAGGAAAGTCATGTGTTGGACACATCAGATTTTTATTATTGAAACTATGGGTTTATGGTAACTGAAATAAGAAACATAAGTTTGAGACTTGATATCCTTTAAATATCTGGAAAATACCGCGCCAATGGTGGTCCCATATTTTTTTTGTGAATTCTTGTGGATCATTATTCATTGTTAAATTCAATTTTTCCGAAATTGTGTCTAAAAGAGATAGAATCAGTTATGAGTAGTTAGCAGCTGGTCTACACGCATATACGTCTAGTCGCACGCACACAAACACCGTGCCGAAGTCTGCCGAACTGAAACGACGTTAGACGAAGCACAGCTTTCAACGCCGCACCGCTGTCCCGGTCGGAGTGGGGGGTGTTAGGTTTATTTTCGTTACGGAATTTCTTTTTCGATTTTTTGATTTTACGATTTTTCGATTTTTCGATTTTTCGATTTTTCGATTTTTCGATTTTTAGATTTTCTTTTATTGAATAAATGAGAAGTTAATATTGTTTAACGCCGCACCGCTGTGCCGATCGGAGTGGGGGGTGTTAGGTTTTTTTTTCGTTACGGATGTTACGAAATTTCTTGATTCGGTTGCCGCGCTCAAAGCCCGCGATAAAAGCTATGCAATAGCTTAATAGTGAACAATTTAAAGACATTTGAACTATATATAAATTGGAATAGTATTGTTTTAAAATAAATAGGTGTTTAAATAAATTAACAAATAAACTTTTGTTTAAAATAAACAAACGTAATATATTAAATAAAAAAATCCATATTTTCAATTAATAGTAAAGTAAAATCCTAGCATACAATAGTTAAGGTAATGTTTGTAGAACACGAATACGTGGGTTGAAATCTCAGCACAGGACAAATTTTTTAAAATATTTTATTAAATTTATTTTCAAAAATATTTTTCATTTTTTCGTAGGGATAATTTTGAAATATTTAACGATAATAAATATCCAGCTTTAAATTAAGCTTATAAGTGATTCAGTTGCGACCAAATTTTATATCAAACTAGCTGGCCCGGCAAACGTTGTTTAGCCTTATTTCTAGGAAACATTTTTTTAGTTCAATAAAAATAATTATCTACTATAAGTGTGCGGGGATGTACTTATAATCGAAAGCGTTCTAGACAATGAAAGTATGCTTTATTTAGGTTAATAAATTTATTCTTTATTAAAGTAACGAATATATTTTAAATTACAATTCTTGATAGCTATCTAAACATCAAAAATAATTATTCATATTTATAGTATCACGATTGCACAGTTTTAAGGTATAAAACAAACATTGGAAGACAAACAATGCAGACAAGAGACTTACTATAACCATTCTACCCAGCAGCTGTCAAAATTGATACCAGAACAAAAAGTTTTGGTTCAAAAAGGTACTCGTGATTGGGTTCCTGCAAAAATTGTAAGGGAATCCGGCCCTAACGACTATATAGTTGAGATAGGAGAAGCTGAATATCGTAGAAATAGACAGATGATTAGACCACTACGAACATCATAAGTTACCAATGATCCAGAGTATCGGTTATCAAGCGGTCACCTTACTTAGATTTAAAATTTATATTTTAGTTTATTTTTTTTTAAACCTTTTATTCTAAAAGTTGTTAACTTTCAGTTTTATTATTTTTATTTTTTTTTTTTTGTAAAGAGCGTGTCATATATCATTAGTTGTCAGTTGTGACAGGCTTGCGGTCGAAGTGCCTGTATCAATTATTACTAGTTGTACTATATTAAATAAAACCTTTCTTCGAAAAGTGTTACCTTCATATTACCACACTAGCTGTTGTCTGTTGTTCTCTACTCCAAACATTACATACGCGATGGCCGTTTTCAAGATGGACACCTAAATGGATAAATGCTGGATCCCGTTCATGAATTGTGAAACCGAAAATACGCCAGACAGCTTCATTGGAACTGATATACCGGCCATATCACTTCTTTTATTCACATATTTGCAAATATATTTGATAATCTTCACCGAATTGCATGACTCAACATTAATATGAGCATTGAATGTTTTGCTCAGCAGAGGTGAATATGTTAACTATAAAGTTTTTAATTAACAAATAAAAATGGGGGTTGATCGTAGAAGGGTGAAAATTAAGGATTGTATGAATTTTTGTATGCTGTATCATAAAAAAATAAAAAAAAAGTTTTGTCTAAAAAATAAAAAAAAAATTAGGAGTGGACCTCCCTTAACATTTAGGGGGTTGAAAATTAAGGGTTGTATGTATTTTTTAATGCCACATAATAAAAAAATTAAAAAAAATTATCCAAAAAAAAATTTATCAAAAAAAAAATTTGGGGTGGACCCCCCTTATCACTTAGGGGTTTGAAAAATAGATAGTAGCCGATTCTCAGACTTACTGAATATGCATAAAAAAAATTCATAAGAATCGGTCGAGCCGTTTCGGAGGAGTATGGGAACGAACATTGTGACACGAGAATTTTATATATTAGATGAATCATTAACTGTCATGTCATAGGTGTTTTTTTTTCATATGTACTTGAAATTCAAATCAAGACGTTGCGCTTAGAATGATATTCCGATTTGATTAAAATTTAATTATTAATTAGTACACAGAAGTAATTGATCAAACAATTAACAAGTGAGAAATTCGCTAGTGTGAAATTTACGGTTATTAATTGTAATAAAATACTCAATTATAATTAATTAGTTCGAGATAATTGTTAATTCCATTCACCAATAGTTAATTATTGTCAAAATAATTACATTGTGAACAATACAATTATTTACTAATGATTTATACCATATGAGATAAAAATGGTAGAATTATTATTTTTAATTATTTTTCCTGATATTGTAAACGAAAATAGTGGGTAAAAATTGCTAAAAATCAAGTAAAATAATATAAATAAAATCAAATTACGTCTATTAAATAAAAAATAAATTATTTATGAAATAAATTATTTATAAAATAAATTAAGTCCTTTTTGAATTTTCACATTTGGAATACTTCTCCTTTTCCGTTTTTTTCCATTGATCACTAAGGGCATCATCATCGCCATAGTTGCAGGTATTAGACCGGCCCCTACCCCCGCCAAAACAGCACCACTATCACTAGTACTTCTAGGTATGACTTTATGCACCGTTTGTAAAGTTTGAATTTTCTTCTTTTTCTTCAACTGACTCGGTCTTTTTCTCTTGTTCTTAATTTTTTGCATCTTCCGGAATTTCTTCAGAGCCTGTTCAACGGGTTCAAAAGTTGACTCGACTTGCAGTAAACCACCGTGTGAAGTTGTCATATTGACGTTTGAATCTTTTAAAGGTGGCAACACGGTCAATTGCACTGATTTGTGACTATCAACAAATTCTGATGACATCTTCATTGATCGCTGCTTTTTGGGGTATTTGTAGCCTTTGCTGGTGGATAATAGTACCCATTTTCCATCACCTGTAAAAGAATGGGGTTCGGAGTACAATTCTGTTCCGTGTCTTCTATTGAAATTGAGTTGGTTCCTTGGAAAATTGGGTGTTAATCCATCGGTTATAATATCCTTATTATCTTTAATTATCACATTTTTATTGAACGTTGGTGAATCTTCTGTTAAAATCTGGTATATGGGTCTGTGGTATCCGAACGGTCTCTGATAAGGAAGGTTCATCTGATCTGGATCAGCAGTTTCATAAATTTTTATTTTATTTTTATGCACTGGTGGTGTGAATTGATAGCGATTTGGTACATGAGGTTTCGCAGTACTAGAAATACCTAATCTGTCGAAATTTTCCCAAGTACTATCAACTGACTGATGATCCCAATTATTATTATATTCAGGGGGATTCGGTTTGCTGTGCCACTTAGATATTTGAGATACTGACCACGGTACTGGTTCCAGAGAGACCCAACCGGTTTTATCATCCAAAGGTGGCATGTATTGTTTTAAATTAAGCAAATTTCCGTTTTTCTTCCTTTTATCTTCTTCTTGTTCGATTGTAATTGGTGGGTAGTTTACATCAGAGTTGTTTGCGATTTTGTCTTGCTTTAATTTTTCTGCGTATTTTTCCAAAAACTCCTTTAACGCTGTTGCAGAAAATTGATTGTTACTATCGTCAGTTTCAGTTATTATTGGATTGTTAAGGTTGGTTGAAGTAGGAGACTGATAATCGTCGAAGTTGTTCAAATACTTTTTGGGCGATTTTTTTTGTTCCCAAAGAGGATCGCCTTCGATAATTGTTATTGGATCCAATTCAGGAATGTCCATACTATACGTTCTCAAAGTTGTAAACTCAGTTTTAGCACTAGTTAAAAACATAATACACAATGCGAGTAATTTAAAAGGAATCATTTTATCGCGACAATTTCTTATCACTGACTGAAATATTCACGGCCATCATGTACCTAGTAATATACGTTTCCGCCACAGTAAATTCAGATCTAGTCCAAGCTCCTTTCATTAATTCTTTTGGAAAAATGTCATAATTCCATCTTTGTTCTGTAAAGTAGAAAGTATAAATATAATTAGACGGTACAAAAAGATTGAAGCGATGTAAAATATAACAATTTCTCAATATAACAATTTCTCTCGACCACAAAAGCGTGATATTTTCCGCTTTTATTAACGACTAAATACAGGGTAATTACTAAATGCCAGCTGCTAATAATCGACATTTAAGCTTCTATAAGACGGAAGATATAATCTCTATTCGTTTATAAAAGTAAGAATCTCAATTTTAATTATGTTACGGTTCAAGATTATCGTTTAACTCAAAATCTTTGTGTTTATTCGAATGACAAAAAAATGATTTTAGAAACATGGAACATATAGAACGGCTAAAAATCAGAATTATAATTAAAATCCGTTCTTGAAAAAATACGAAAACATTGAATATTTGTCCACGTTTTTTTACTATTTAACAACTTCAAGGATGATCAATAATACAAAAAAAAATCTGATGTGTCCAACACATGACTTTCCTATCTAGTTATTACAGGCTTTTTCCGTTTATTGTGTACAACCTATTGCAGCATCTCTATAAATGTTTAGAGGATAAACTAAATATATACATTGTCCACATGCATCTAGCGCGATCATTTTTCTATAGATATTCATTGAAAATGAAAATACTGAAAAATTTAAATTTAGCACTTTTCCTACAATTTTTCCATTACGGTCCATTTAAAAAAAATCATGTATGAACAAATATTATAGAGATCGATATCGCAAACAACTTTTATTTCAACAATTTTCATAAAAATCAAAATTTTGCACATTTTGTCAAATTTCTCGAATACGGACCATTTCAGGAAATTTTTACATAAAGCAAAAATTAAAGATAATAATATTAGAAGTAACTTTTATTTGAACAATTTTCTTCTCCAAACATAAATAACAGATATATTCCATAAAATATAAAAACGGCCTCTCATAAAGTACCCCCCCAGATGTTCCGACTTTGTCCAAAATCTAATCATTTCACGTCAGGCCGAAATAAAACTTAAGTTTAAAATTTATTGATTTTTTCTTTATCCGTTTTTGAGTTTTCTTCAAATTTCGAAATTTACACATTTTCTCAAATATCTCGAATACGGTCCATTTTAGAGAAATTATCTATGGGACAAAAATTATAGAGAATTATATTACAAACAACTTTTGTTTGAACAATTTTTATAAAAAAATTATTTTTTTTACATTTTGTCAAATTTCTCGAATACGGACAATTTTAGGAAAATTTTGTATAGAACAAAAATTATAGATAATTATATTAGAAGTAACTTTTATTTGAAGAATTTTCTTCTCCAAACGTAAATAACAGATATATTCCATAAAATATAAAAAAGACCACCTATAAAGTACCCCCCCAGATGTTCCGACTCTGCCCAAAATCTAATCAGCTCATTAGACGCTGGAACAAAGCTTAAGTTTGAAATTTGGTGTTTTTCCGTGTATCGGTTCATGAGTTATGCGTTATACAGACACACACACACAGACACACACACACACACACACACACATACACACACACTGACACACACACACACAAATATCATCGCGAAAATAGTCAAAACGGATTCAGGGGACCTCAAAACGTAAAAATCCGTCGAAAACTCGAGGTCGAAAAAAATCATGATTCCTATACTTTCCTTATATCTGTATACAGATAGGAAAGTAAAAATCTGATGTGTCCAACACATGACTTTCCTATCTAGTTATTATAGGCATTTTCCGGTTATTTTGTACAACCTATTGCAGCATCTCTATAAATGTTTAGAGGATAAACTAAATATATACATTTTACACATACATCTACCTCGAAACATTTTTCTATAGATATTCATTGAAAACGAAAATACAGAAAAATTTAAATTTAGCACTTTTCCATTACGGTCCATTTTAGAAAAATCATGTATAAACAAAAATTATAGAAATCGATATCGCAAACAACTTTTAGTTCAACAATTTTCATAAAAATCAGAATTTTGCACATTTTGTCAAATTTCTCGAATACGGACCATTTCAGGAAATTTTGACATAAAGCAAAAATTATAGATAAAAATATTAGAAGTAACTTTTATTTGAACAATTTTCTTCTCCAAACATAAATAACAGATAGAAGGGTCTATTCTGTAAGAATTCCTTTATATTTAACGGCCTTTAAAAATATTGGCGGCCTTTAAAAGTATATTTGTATTTGATAATTTACTTCTGTTATTATTTAAACAGATTTCTTTAAGATAGTCCTCTAATGTATTTTAAAGATCCGTTTAAATAATGACAGAAGTAAAGAAGAAAATATTTTTAAAGGCCGTTAAATAAAAGGGAATTGTTACAGAATAGACCCCATATTCCATAAAATATAAAAACGGCCTCCCATAAAGTACCCCCCCAGATGTTCCGACTTTGTCCAAAATCTAATCATTTCACGTCAGGCCGAAATAATCCTTAAGTTTAAAATTTAATGTTTTTTTCTTTATCCGTTTTTGAGTTTTCTTCAAAATTCGAAATTTACACATTTTCTCAAATATCTCGAATACGGTCCATTTTAGAGAAATTATGTATAGAATAAAAATTATAGAGAATTATATTACAAACAACTTTTATTTGAACAATTTTCATAAAAAATTATTTTTTTTACATTTTGTCAAATTTCTCGAATACGGACCATTTTAGGAAAATTTTGCATAAAACAAAAATTATAGATAATTATATTAGAAGTAACTTTTATTTGAAGAATTTTCTTCTCCAAACGTAAATAACAGATATATTCCATAAAATATAAAAATGACCACCTATAAAGTACCCCCCCAGATGTTCCGACTCTGCCCAAAATCTAATCAGCTCATTGGACGTTGAAACAAAGCTTAAGTTTAAAATTTGGTGTTTTTCTATGTATCGGTTCATGAGTTTTGCGTTATACAGACACACACACACACACACACACACACACACACACACACACACACACACACACACACACACACACACACACACACACACACACACACACACACACACACACACACACACACACACACACACACACACACACACACACACACACACACACACACACACACACACACACACACACACACACACACACACACACACACACACACACACACACACACACACACACACACACACACACACACACACACACACACACACACACACACACACACACACACACACACACACACACACACACACACACACACACACACACACACACACACACACACACACACACACACACACACACACACACACACACACACACACACACACACACACACACACACACACACACACACACACACACACACACACACACACACACACACACACACACACACACACACACACACACACACACACACACACACACACACACACACACACACACACACACACACACACACACACACACACACACACACACACACACACACACACACACACACACACACACACACACACACACACACACACACACACACACACACACACACACACACACACACACACACACACACACACACACACACACACACACACACACACACACACACACACACACACACACACACACACACACACACACACACACACACACACACACACACACACACACACACACACACACACACACACACACACACACACACACACACACACACACACACACACACACACACACACACACACACACACACACACACACACACACACACACACACACACACACACACACACACACACACACACACACACACACACACACACACACACACACACACACACACACACACACACACACACACACACACACACACACACACACACACACACACACACACACACACACACACACACACACACACACACACACACACACACACACACACACACACACACACACACACACACACACACACACACACACACACACACACACACACACACACACACACACACACACACACACACACACACACACACACACACACACACACACACACACACACACACACACACACACACACACACACACACACACACACACACACACACACACACACACACACACACACACACACACACACACACACACACACACACACACACACACACACACACACACACACACACACACACACACACACACACACACACACACACACACACACACACACACACACACACACACACACACACACACACACACACACACACACACACACAGACATCATCGCGAAAATAGTCAAAACGGATTCAGGGGACCTCAAAACGTAAAAATCCGTCGAAAACTCGAGGTCGAAAAAAATCATGATTCCTATACTTTCCTTATATCTGTATACAGATAGGAAAGTAAAAATGTAAATTGACTTGTAAAATAGTAAAATATTAAGTGGTTTGAGATCATTAGAAAAAATTTCATTGTATTTTTCACTATGACCTTCCTTCAGGCGCTTACTAGCCTATAATTCAGTAATTGAGGCTTTCACAAATAAATATTAAAAGACAAAATAATTTTAAAACAGATGTATAAAATTTCAATGGCGTCCTGTTTTTAACTGAATTTCATTGTCTAAAAATGCAAGGGGGTCAATGGAATGCGAAACCCTTCTAAAAACTTATAAAATATTTTTATTTTTGTCAACGGCATCAATTACCAAGGTTTCCCAGCGCCACTTTAGGAAGAGCACTGTTAATTAGAATCCAACAGTGTATGCATTAGAATTATTATTTAATTTTTTAAATTAATTAAAAATTCCTGCCACCGGCGGGATTCTAACATGGTATCCTTCAATCTCAAACAACATAACAAACCAAGGTACAGATCTATTCTTTGTATCGTACTTATAATAATTCCGAATAAATAACTGAGTAGATTCCTGATTTATCAGCAAAAATTATGGTAACTACTGTAAACAACGATAATTAAAGTTTTAATCAAACAACAAAAAATTGTAACAAAATATAAATATAAACTACATGCACTTTGCGCTTTTTTCAATGTGCGCTTTTTTCCATCTGCGCTTTTTTCCATGTGCGCTTTTATACCCGTGAGCTTTTTTCCGTGTGCGGTTTTTTCCATGTGCGCATATTTCCTCGTGCGGTTATTTCCTGTGCGCTTATATGTCTGTGCGCTTTTTTCTGTACGCATATTTCCTGTGCGCTTATTTCCTTTGCGCTTTTTTCCGGTCACCAATATGGCGTATTAAGATTCAAAAATCTCTACAAATTTTGTAGCGATGATAGATATCAGTATTCCATTACTCATTCTTGAAATTTTCCTACTATTATTTTTAAATCGTAGTGGGTAGGGTTGCCAACCGTCCTGCATTTTGGTGGAAGTCCACCATTTGAGGTGCATTGTCCAGTCCCTGCAACAACCTATTGCAGGACGCTTATTGTACTTAATTTTAATGTTCGATTGTTCGTTGAACACATCAACGCCAAATTTCTTATAAAGATTAATTATTCTTATATTTGCAAAGAATTTTATAATTTTGTAAACGGTAACAAGAAGTTAATAGTAGCTGCAAAAAGTGAAAAAAAAAATATGATTTAAACACAAAATGATACTTTTAAGTAACTGCAACTTTTATGTTCTTTTTAAATAAAATGTTCAATCATTAGTTCCTATTTCCTAGTTTTGATATGTAGATATATATTTATATAAATTATAACAAACAATGCGAAAGTATTTAGCATAAAAACTAACATTTGAGTTGATAAAATTGTTGACATAGTCTGGGAGCTTAAGAACATTTAAAGAAATTAATTTGAAATTGAATTTATCAAATGGAGAAAGAAGAAGTCAGTAACGCAACAATTTATCAACTTCTTAAGACAGTAAATGAATCAAATCAGGCTATAAAAAAACAAATAATTGAAATTAACAAACAAAATACAGAGCTAAAAGAAACTTTTGAGAAAGAAATAAAACAACTTAAATACGATTTTAATAGAGACCTTTCTGAAATCAGAAGAGAAAACAATAAAATACAAGAAGAAAATCAGCAACTAAAAAATAAACTTCTAGCAGTTGAACGAAACCAAAAAAAATATAATATAATACTATATGGTCTTAAAGAAGAGGATCCCCAGCAAGATATAGTGAAACTTATAGATATATTGAAAAACCAACTAAACCTTAACTGCAATTTTAACGACTTTAGAGACACTCGCAGAATTGGCACAATAACTAGCACCAAACCTAGACCACTAATCATTGAATGCGTGAGTTACTATTTAAAAGCTGAGATATTAGGAAAATCTAAAATCTTAAAAGGAAGTAAGTTGTTCTTTGCTTACGATCTAACTCAAACAGACTATCAACGTAAAAAAATGCTGGGCCAGAATCTAAAATTAGCTAAGAGTTACAACCTTAAAGCAAAAATCGAAAAGAATAGCCTCTATGTAGAAGACATAGAATACAAATACGAAGATCTTATAAAAATACCAAATGCAATAGAAACATTAACAAACAGCAAAAGAAACTCTACCCCAGAAGAAAACCAGTCGTCACAATTAGAAACAAAAAAATTAAAGGAAAACTCAGAACCGGAGGTTACAAAACGGGTAACCAGAAATCAAAAAAACTCAACTTCTAATTAAATAAATAGTTATTTTTAAATTTTAAATTAGGTAATACTCATTTTATGTGTCTTTTAGCATTACCGGAAGTTTATTTTAACTTTTATTATAAGTACTCCTGTTCTTTTAAATATTGTATTGTAATGTAGAAATTTAATTTTTCAACAAATTTTAATATTTATTAAAATTAATTGAAATGGATGCTTATATTAGGGACTATCAAAATCATCCAATTCAATCAACTGAAATTCAGATAATAATAATAATATAATAATAATAATCTTTATTCAGCATTTTTGTTTTTTTGATTACATCATATTTGTAGGTACATTTAAATAATTTTAAATTATTAGAGTAATTGACAGGTACCTTATACATTAAAAGTATTTGCTGCCCATTTATGACCATGTGGTTGCGCATGGGCTGTCGAATTACTAACTTTTTTTTTGAAATCATTTTTTTTTTTTTTTTTTTAATACATTCTTATAGCTTGACTTGTATAAGTTCATAAAATCTAATTAAATTAATTAAATAATACATATTAAATTATAAACTGAATAATAACAATATAAAATTAGCTAAAAAACGCATCATTTAAAATACAAAATACATATTAAATATAAATAATAAAGAAATACAAAATAAAAATATCACGTAAAAAGTATACAATTACAACTAAATTATAATATATAAGTTCGAATACTTGTATATTTAATCAATTATTTCTCTTTGCGTTTTTCTATCCGAATTAATAAGAAATTTTTTGATGAGAGATTTAAAGAGTTCAACGGAATTTATGATTTGTAAATATGCCTTGTACATATCCGGAAAATAATTAAATATTTTTGCACTTAAATAAATATAAAAACGTTGTGCTATTGTTTTATTTACAAGATGGGTACCAACTTTTTCTTTATCCTTGCTTCTTGTATCATAGTTATGGGTAATTTTGTTGTTTAATGATTGTTTATTTTTGTAGATTAGTATTATAACTGAGTATATGTATAATTGTCGTATATCCATTATTTTTACTTCCTCGAACAATCCCAGCAGCTTTTAGAAATTATATTAACATTACAGACTTCAAAATTTTTCATATGAATATTCGCAGCGTAGCAAAAAACATGAATGAACTTCTTGTATTATTAGATAACATGCATGCTGAATTTGATTTGATAGTATTATCTGAAACCTGGCAGCTATATGATCATAATATCTACCATATTCAGGGATACGAAAGTATATACAATAATGGAAATCTAAACCAAAATGACGGCGTTTTGGTTTTTGTTAAAAATCATTTGAAATCTAATAAAACTATTGAATATATTGGGGATATTAAAGTAATTTCTATCTTAGTCACAGCAAAAAATAAAAAAATTGAAATTAAATCCATATACCGATCACCTAGTACTTGTTTAAAAATTTTTAATCAGAATCTAATCAATTATTTAAATTCATTAAAAAAACACGATATAAGCATTATAACAGGTGACATAAATATAGACTTATTAAACAGCAATGATGAAACACTAGAAGAATACAAAAATATAATGACCTCTTTTGGATACATTTCATACATTAACGAATACACTCGTTTACCTAGTCGAACATGCTTGGATCATTTTTATGTATCTAATCGCAACACGCTTGAAGCTAAATCATATATTTTTAGATATAATATTACAGATCACTGTCCCATAGCCCTTACGTTGGAAATAGAACAAAACAGCATTAAGATAAAACATCAATTAAAGTACAAATATTACATAAATTATCCATTACTAAAAAATGCTTTAATATTGGAAAAATGGGAACAGGTATACAATGAAACGGAAGTTGATAATATAACTCTAAAATTTATTAATACTCTTAAATATCACATTAATCAAAATACACAAAAAGTAAAAATAAAACAAAAAATAAAAATATTACAAAATTGGATGAATCCTACATTAGTAAAATTAATTGATGAAAAAAATAAATTGTACAAATTAACCTTAAAACATCCCGATAATTTAGAAACAAAAAGGCAATACAACGTGCACAAAAATAATATAAATAAATTAGTTAAAAAAGCAAAAAAGGACTATTATAGAAAAATCATCCAAAAAAATCAAAATTCCTCCAAATCTTTGTGGGAGTGCATTAACAAGGTTTGCGGCAAAACGGCACCTAAAAAAACTATTGAAAAAATTAAATTAAATGGAACTGAAATTACTGACAAATTGAATATTGCAAATGAATTTAATACATACTACTGTGAACTAGGCTTAAATTTAGCTGAAAAAATACCAAAAGTAACAAATTATACAGAAAATATAAATTGCTTAGAAAGTACTATGTTCCTTAGCCCTACTGATGAGGTTGAGGTCATTAATACAATTAAAGATTTGAAACTTAAGAAGTCACCAGGCCTCGATTGTATAAGGTCTGAAACCTTAAGGGAAATATCTAATGAGATTGCAAGTTCACTAACCTACTTAATAAATAAATGTTTTAGTACAGGCTCTTTTCCGAAAATTCTGAAAAATGGTCTAGTTAAACCACTTTATAAAAGTGGAAAAAAAACGGAAATGGTTAATTACAGGCCTGTATCACTGGTGTCAAATATTTCGAAAATAATAGAAAAAATAATAAAAATTAGACTTTGTTCCTTCTTAAAAAAATATAAAATTTTATCCAATCGGCAGTATGGCTTCAGAGAATCTAGGTCGACTGAAGATGCGATATATAAGTTAACTTCTCTTATTTATGATTCGCTTGATAATAATATTCCTGCTGTGTGTATCTTCCTAGATCTCTCTAAAGCATTTGATACCGTTTGCCACAAATCGTTATTAAATAAATTAGAGAAGTATGGTATAAGAGGAAATACCTACAAACTCATTGAAAGTTATTTATCAGATAGGGATCAAATAGTAGAAATCGATGGAGTAATGAGCACACCGCAAACAATTACTTACGGTGTACCTCAAGGAACCGTTCTTGGTCCACTTCTGTTCCTTTTATATATTAATAGTATGCTTTCCTTGAATATTCAGGGTGAGCTCATCAGTTTTGCAGATGACACTGTAGTATTTTATAATTCATCCAACTGGCAAGATCTAAAAAATAAAATAGAAAATGATTTTCCTTTTATTACTAAATGGTTACAATTCAATAAATTAACGCTTAACTCTAGTAAAACAAACTACTTACCTTTTTCATCCTACCTAACTGGGTTACCTAACTTGGGGCCACTGAACATCGGGACGACTAACCACATTGTAGAAGCAGAAAAAGTAAAATACCTCGGTATTACAATTGATCGTCATATGAGATGGGATCTACAATGTAAGGAAATAGTAAAAAAAATAAGAGGTCATTTGCCAAAATTTAGGTATTTAAAGGAAATTCTTGAAGTTGAGGAATTAAAAGTCTTGTATTTCTCACTGGTTGAGTCACTGCTTTCTTATGGTATTTTAGGGTGGGGTGGAGTAAATGACTGTTTCTTAAATAGTGTTCATATTGTACAAAAATGGCTTTTAAGAATCATATTCCAAAAAAATATTTTATTTTCCTCAGATCAATTATATCTAGATGCCCAAGTAAAAGATGTACGACAAATTTTCGTTCAAAAAATATTGTTTTTTATATTTCAAAATAAAATAAAATTTGTACATCATGAACACTCTTATAATACTAGGAGATATGAAGGGATCGTTTTCCCACGAAGTGAAAAAACTATCGGGAAAAGAAATACTAACTATTTAGCCCCAAGAATTTACGTGCTGTTATCTAATGATATAAAAAACTCAAAAAGTTTTAATTTATATAAAAATCGAATTAAAAAATGGATTATGGAAACAGAGAGACGATTTTTTACCGATATAGTAAATCAAACTCTACAGTGACAAAAGTAGCCATTTCAAGAATATGTGTCTGCAAGATTATGTGTCTGATATTTTAATTTTAATTTTAACTTACCTCTATTCTGTCCTTATACCCCGAATGTGTCTTAAACTGGATTTGACAATATATTTTTTTTTTTCACTGGGTTTGACAAAAACCCTGTTTGTGTCGCCCAAAAAAGGCAAAACAAACTGTATTAAGGTCACAATACAAGTAGTTCTAAAAACTACTTCTGTGGCTTAACTTTGTTTATTCACCCTCTACTTAGTATGTATTATTTTAATGAGGTAGTTACTAAGTCTTTTTAATAATATGTTACTTGTATTTATCCTAACTTTTATGTATCTATCCTTATATTTATATTTACTATTGAATTTATGTACTGTACTGAATTGAATTGAATAAACATTATTATTATTATTATTATTATTATTATTTACCCAAAAAATCCTTTTTTTATCACATCGTTTTTTTTTCGAATTGTTTAAGTGTGTTATGTTTTTTTTGCAATTATAAAAATGTCCAGAATTTATACGGTATGTCCAGAATTTTATTACCTTCGTCCAGAAAAAATAAAAAACAAAGTTGGCATCCCTAGTAGTGTGTATAATGGCAGCCACAAGCTGGTCGTGTACCTACTTATAACCTACTAAATACAGAGTTTAGGTATCTCTTTGTATATTCAGACACGCCTAAAATATTATTATTGTTCAATACGTATTTAACACTTACATGATTTATTGTTGATAAGAATCAATTGAAATCCTTGATGCTAATGGATAATATATACGAACAGTATGTAAAGTGGTATATAAAAATGGTAATTAATATTATGGTCTACTTAGGTCTAAGTAGGTATATTTATTTATTACTACTTCATAAGTATATCAGTAAAAATTTAACGCTAAGGATAAAACTCAGGGTGGTTTTTATAGACCCAATTTCATAATACATTTAATTGCACTTTTGCTATTTAAAGGACACATTAATTAATCTTCAATTTTTTCTAAAATGAGATTAGATTTTAAAAGATATATAAATGCAATAAATTCAAAAATTTGCAGTAACATCTAATTTACATTCGATATTTTTAGAACTAATTATATACACTGGAAGAAATATGTAACGAGTTAATAATATTAAAAAGAGCCACAGGTGAGGATTCTAGTATTTTATTGTTTTTAATTCAGAATATTTCTTACATTGTCACTGCAAGAAGTTTCTTTTTTCTTTTTTCGACGGCCATTATATCTCCGGAATTCATATTATTTTTTAGACTTTTATAGATCTAATTCATTGCAACTTCCAATTTTATTTTAAGGAATTTTCAAATTAATTAAACTTCATATTAATACAGTGACGCAAACAAAGGAACAATTTTAGTGTACAAATAAGTTTGAAAAAATTCTTCTTCGTCTGTGCCACTCTATTGATATACAGTGAGCATCTTAAGTCTTACCCCCCTAACTAACTCGTTACTGGGGTCTTGTTAGGAAAATCGCTGAGACAGGTCGATTTTTGATTTCTACAATGTACATTTTTGTATGATTAGTTTACCCTTAATTTCATCCCTTACTGGAGGGTAGCAACCCTTTCGAAAAATTTAATTGGCATGGGGTGGTGAGTAATAGCTCATTTGAAAGGGGGTTTTATTCTCTATTCAACCGTGCAAAAAATTTTGAAATTTGCTTTATAACGTGTTGATTTATTAATGTTTAAAAATAACAAAACCTCACAAAATAGGAAAGCAACTAGACTAACAGTGACTTTCTAATGGCAAAAAGTCTTACTTCACGTCTGAACCAAAACCGAAATCATGCAGGGGCGAATTTTAATTCTAAGGATGAGTGCGCTACGTTAATTTCCGTTATTCTGAAACAACAATTAGTCGAGAATTAATGAAGCAAATTTCAATTTTTTTTACACGGTTGAATAGAGAATAAAACCTTTCAAATGAGCTATTACTCACCACCCCATGCCATTTAAATTTTTCGAAAGGGTTGCTCCCCTCCAGTAAGGGATGAAATTAAGGGTAAACTATTCATGCAAAAATGTACATTGTAGAAATCAAAAAACGACGTGTCTCGGCGATTTTCCCAACAAGACTCCAGTAACGAGTTAAATAGGGGGGGTAAGACTTAGGGTGCTCACTGTATAATTAAAAGAACAAATGACTTACCTGTAAGGAAATTCGTTCTAAATTATATGAGTATACACATGTAGTATCATTATTACACTTTACCGAGCACAATTTTAAAGAGTAAATTAAAAACCGATCGACCATTCATTCATTAAATTATTTTGCATAAAAAAGAAAATAAGTACAAAAAGAGAACAGAAAAAATAAAACTTGTAAGGTGAGTATGTCTGTCACATGGGTTTGGGACCTATCTATTTGGACGAGTATGCTCATATAATTTAAAACTAACTTCCTTACAAGTTGTTTGTTCTTTTAATTATATTTCGTATACTCGTCCAAACAGATATTACACATGTAGATGTTTTTCCAATTTAAGTCGTATTTTAATGATTCAGAAATTAGCATTCTAGCGTCAGACGATTGTAATTTTTTAAGAACTAAATACTTTACACGTTTCAGATGTTATAAACCCAACCACAATTAACAGCAAGACATGCAGCAACAAGAATTCCAACTCCTTTTGAAAATATTATTTTGTAATTTAGTAACTTTAAGTAAATTTTAATGTATAACCTTATAGAATGTATAATGTGAGGCTCTCAGAAGCAGAATGGCCTAAGCCACAATTTTGCAATTTTCAGATCATTTTTGTAAACTTCTCCTTTCGTTCATAACTTTCGACTGCAGAACAGCCTAAGCCGCATTTCGCTACTATTTCATAGATGCCGCCATAGGTTACGTTTTGGCTTCGTGAATATTATTTATTACTGTAAGGGTAAATCGGCCTAACCCACAGGCACCATAAACAAATCGTAAACAGTTGCAAAAAGTGAGTCGTTCTATTTGGGTGTGTTTATCTAAAAGATCGTTAAACTATTTTTAGTAACAAAAAAATTAATATGGATAGTTCGGCCAATAATACTGGTAAGATATTTATTTAATGTTTAAATTTGTTTTTCTATTTGTATGTGATGGTGGAAAAAAAGGTTATTTTTTTAGATATTGACGAACCCTACGAAGATTCAGGCTCTGAATACATACCTAGTGATCTTTCGGAAGCTGAGAATATTAGTGGAGATGAATCTACAACTCAGGAGGCAGTAGACAGCGGTAGTGTATAATAAACCTTAATTTTTTGGTTCTTTTCATGTATACTACTATTTATTTTCAGCGGATGAAGATGAAAATACAGATGTCGAGGAAAATAATCCTGTTAAACCAAAAAAACGTCTACGGCATGAGACTCATTGGAAGAGAAAAGAAGCGAAATCGAAACGTTTAAAAGGAGAAGAATATGTGAATTCCACGGGCAGATTAGTTCAGCCTAAAACCTATCAAGAAATAGTTTGTTCATGTTCCGACAAATGCAGCGATAAAATAAATGCTGACCGCCAGCGAACTTTATTTGAACATTTCTATAACTTTGAAAGTTATAACTTACAAACAGCATACGTATATGGTTTAATAGATGTTGCAACAAAGCAGAGAAGCTACAAAAAGGACAACAATCCATCTAGGAGATCAAACACAAGATTATACCATTTAACATGTGAAAATGGAGGCAAAGTGAAGGTATGTAAAGATTTCTTCAAAAAAGTTTTTAAAATTTCTGATGGTAGACTCACTAGAATTTTAAAAACCAAAGTTTCTGGCCTACCACCTCCAAGTGATAAACGTGGTAAACATGCACCACCAAATAAAACCAGTGAGTTGAAAATCGCTGAAGTTAAGGATTTTATCAATAAATTTCCTGCATATCAATCACATTATTCAAGGAAAAAAAATCCAAACAGAAAATATTTAGCTCCAGATCTTAGTTTGGGAAAAATTTATAACATGTACAAAAATGAAGTTGTTGAAGCTGTATCACAGTATGTTTTTTCAAATGTTTTCAATCAAGAATTTAATCTTTGTTTTCATGCTCCAATTACAGATTCCTGTAAAAAATGTGATTCATTTAAAATTAAAATTGATGCCATGGACAATGAGATTGATAAACAAGAGAAGCAAACTGAACATGAGTTACATCTTCGGAAAGCAGATAGTGCAAGAGATGGAATGACAGCAGATGCGGAATTAGCAAAAGCTGATAAAAATATTACTATTATAGCTTTCGATTTAATGAAAACTTTGCCAACTCCACTGTTGTCCACAGGAGTCGCTTACTATAAGAGGCAACTATGGACATACTGTTTAGGAATACATAACTTGGCAACAGATGAAGTCCACATGTATTTGTGGGATGAATCCATCGCTTCCAGAGGTCCAGATGAAATTGGATCATGTCTTTTGCACTATGTCGAACATTACGTGAGGTCAAAAAAATTAATTATGTATTCTGACCAATGTGGAGGACAAAACCGCAATATAAAACTCGCGCTTATCTGTAACTACATTGTAAGTTCTCCAGGCTTTACAGTCAATCAAATCGATCATAAGTTTTTGGTAAGTGGCCACACTTTTCTGCCTTGCGACCAAGACTTTGGTTTAATCGAAAAAAAGAAAAAGCTTCACAAAAACATATTCCTTCCTCAAGACTGGACTGCTGTAATTAAAGACGCCAGAAAAAAAAAGCCATTTAATATTGTGGCTATGACCAGTAATGACTTTTTTTCTACAAACACATTAAAAACCCAAATTACTAATAGACATTGGACAACAGAACATGAAAAAGTTGAGTGGCTTAAAATGCAGTGGCTGCAGTTTAAGATAGAGCACCCTTTTAAAATATACTTTAAATACTCCAATAATGAGCTGGTGCACTTCATGGTTGTGGATATAGCAAAACGAAAACCTGCACAATTGAATAGACCCTTGGAGTTATTGTATCCAAATAGTCACCAAATAGATGCAAAAAAGAAAAAAGATCTGCTAGAGCTATGCAACTACATTCCCCCGATTTTTCATAATTTTTATGAAGGTTTGAAAACAACAGAAAATCCATCGGAAGACTTCATTATTTTGGATGATGAAAACGAGGAGAATCTGGGCCAGTAAAGTAAACTTTATTTTGTTACATTAGTTGTTTTTGGGACCAATAAAATATTTTGGGTGCTACTTTTTGCAATTATTACCTTATTTTAAACTTGGCCTAAAATTTTTGGTAAAAATTTCTCGAAGACAAAACGGCCTATCCCACATTTTTTTTCTTAATTACAAGCCAATTTCAAAAAAAAATTCATGGAGATAATAAGTATTTATGTTATTAATATTTTAATCAATAACAATACTCTACACTGGACAGATTTCAGAACAAAATACACATAAAAATTATACAAATTTTCTTTTCAATTTATCTCAAAACTATCTTTTTGGGTTTAGGCCATTCTGCTTCTGACGGCCTCATGTGTCTGACTAAGATGTTTACAAACAGGAAACTTTTGATAATTTATTTTTCAATAAATATATTTTTGATAAAAAGTCCTGCGTCACTTAGAACTCAAAAAATAAATTCGTAAAAATAAATATAATGATTTTATATAAATAAAATTTTTCCTTGGTGTAATCGGTCATAAATTTTATACTGCTAGCACCGCGCGAAGGTGTTTCGAATACACCTTCACACGCTGATATTTTAAAATTTTAAACTGTTTGTAATGTGTTTTTTTAATGTTTTTAAATTTTAACAGCACCCGAAGATGGAAACAAAGTTTTCCGAAACATATGAAGTTAGGTGCTAACAATATAAAATAAAATTCTGCTACGGTCTGGAAATTATCCTTATTCAAAAATAATAGTGTATCCTGAAAAGTGAAATAATTTTAAATTCAAATACAAAGCAAATTGTTATTTGAAAATATTGATAGGAATTGAAAAATATGTTTAGATATATGGCCTTCTATTTAGAAACATATCAATTAACAGATTTGTATTCAAAAAAATATCCAATAAACACTTCAGCATTTGTTGGATTATTTATTGAATAAGAGAAATCAAGATAAATAAATTACAAAACAAAGGAAACATTTATCAAATTTGTCATAAAAATTAGTGATATTTTAAGGTTGTGTGTGTAAAAGTCACAAATAGTCAATAATAATTATAAATTCCTTATTTTTATATTTTCATGTTACACTCCTTTAGAAAGTTTATAAGTGCATCGTTTATATTTCTGGAATTGTTATATACCCAAAGTCCTCTGACAAAAGAGTATCGCATTTTTAGTTAGAGTTTGCACGTGTCTTCTTATTTTAGTTGCGCTTTGTTGTTGCTTAGCAGCGTAATTTTTATTAATACAAGAAGTCACTTTGAAAAAATTAAGATTACGTTTTATACTTTGTCTGCAAATATTAGAACAGTTTACTTTCGTACTCTATAAATACATTTCTGAGCTGAACATTGGTTTTGAGCGTTTTTAGAGTTTTTAAAGTTAATCCACAACATCTCTATCACATTGTACATGGCAGTGATATGGAGAAGTTCTTAATATTTTATGCCCATATTCCTAAACATATCTATCTAGGTGGAATTCTGTTCGTGGTAGATTTTGTCGTACAACTTACCAAATCTTAATGTTCTTTTCCTGCAACCATTTTATCTTTTGTTCAACTATAACATGGAATTGATTCCACGAACCACGAATGATAACTAGCATTTTCGATTATAATCAAAGAAGGATGTTCCAGACTAAGTATGAATTTCGTCTTAAACCGTTTTTCAAAATTTTCTGGGTTCATATTATTATGGTAATCCCCGCTTTAAATATGAGGTCTGCATTTTTTATAAACCCTTCTTCATTGCCACCATGGACAATTATGTTAAAATTTCATCTACTGTTTTTTCTCTTGCTATATACCCACGTCTCATCCATAAATACAGACTTAAAGTTACTCAGCTCTATCTCAATGTTAAAAGTGTTCATGGCACAATATATTAGTTTATGTTATAAGGACGATAAGTTGAGTTTTTCGGGTGACTAAGAAAAGTTTGCCAGGCAAGACGCAGTCGAGTCTGATAAGTCGTAGGAGTCCGAAAATACACTTTAAGTTATTTCCAATTTTTCTAATAACTGAGATGGCAGTAATCGATAAAAATGACTAAGTAGGTATATTCTTGACAACAATTGCTGTCATGTTAGTGTGCTTATGCCAAATCGAATTAATTATACTTTATTTAGTTTTTCTCTTATTCAGTTAAAAATATTTCTATTCAAATTTGATATACATATGGATTATTTTATAATAGTAAAAAAATATTCCCAGTAGTGTTAAAAGGTAAATCAAAAATAAGACAGAATGTTTAGATAGCAGATGTTTATCTTTAATGGTTATAAGAAGGTAGGGTTAGGTTTGGTCTCTTGAGTCTAATGTATTCCCCTGCTTTCTTCGTATTCAGGTACTATCTTTGGAATAGTCCTATAACTTTTGTAAGTTTTAATAAGTTCCCTACCAAGTGTTCATGAGACGTTCTTTCCGGTTCTAGGCCGAAAAGGATGAGACGCCGACTAGAAAGAGCTTCGCATTCGAAGATCACATGGTATGAGGTTTCTTCCTCTTCCATGCAGAGTCTGTACGTAGTGGGATCATTGTATAATCCCATTACATGAAGGAGTTTTAGTAAGAAGTGCCCCGTTAGTAATTCCACACTGATGGATATCTAAGGCCTTGTGAGTTGTAGTGTCTCAGTATCCATGAGTGGGTTTGGTCCCTTTATCATGAGTTTACTAATTCTGTGCCCTCTTATCTGTTGCCAGTGAATTTGGTGTATTTTGGTTATTCACCTGTTCACTGCCTGTCGAGCAGAGGTTTTGCTTATCCCAAATACATGTTCGGGTCCTGTGAATGGTAGTTCTGATTCCTCTTTGGCGAGTTCATCAGCCTTTCATTTTCTTATATACCTTTGTGCCCTGGTACCTGCGTTAGTTTTACCTTATTGTGGGTTGCCACTTAGTATTCCAAGGCAGTTTCAGACAAGCTTTGACTTGATTATGTTTGAATCAAGAGCCTTTAAGGCTGTTTGGCTATCTGAGAGAATTAGGATGATTTGTTTTTGTACTTTCTTCTTAAATTCTCTCGCACACACAATCCGATTGCATGTATTTCTGCCTGAAATACAGTGGTGTTTTCCAAGTGAGACGATAATGTCGCATTTGGGTTTAACTCTATGTACTGGAGAGCCTGTTCCCTTGTTAGTTTTAAATTCATCCATATACCATACGAGACCGCTATGCAAGTATTATTCTACCTCCTTATTTACCTCGTTCCAGTTGACTTGGAAGAGTCTGCCGAAGGGTGTCATGTGATCTGATCCCATGTTTAATATAGGATCATTTACTCCATGTGTCATTCTGGTATGTTTATATATTCCTGTGGGTTTCAGTTGTTGGAGATTTCCAGTCTGTATGCAATCATTCTGGTCTCCCCCTTTATGATTAGGCCAAGGGGTGGGAAGTTTACAATGATTTTCATTGAGGCTGTCGGTGTACTTCTCAATGCTTCTGTAATACAAATGCATACCAGCCTCTTAACTACTGAGAGGATATTATAGGCTGTTTTCTGATTTACTTTTGGCCACAAAATAACCGCTCCATAAGTTATCATGGGTTTTGTTATTGCCAAATATAGCTAGTGAACCATTTTCGGTTTTTCAAATGCATGTCTCCCTACAATGAGAGACATTTTACATTTGTGTTGGTTTCAAGTAAGTTTGCTATCTAGGATTAGACCCAGATATTTTACTTGGGTTTGTTTGTTTAGCCTTCCTACAAACAGAGTTGGAGTTTCTAAGACCTCCAACCCTGTTTTCCGAGTAAAGGTTATGAGTTGTGTCTTGAAAGGGTTTATTAAGAGGTTTTCTCTAACGCACCACATTTCTTTCAGCCTTAGAGCTCTTTGCATAAGTTCGAAGACTGAGGTTTGGCATTTCCTTCGGAAGAGGATGTCTATGTCATCGACGTATCCTTGTGCGTACAGTTCTTGATGGTTCAGTTACTCAGCAGTTCATCTGTCACTAGGTTCCACAGTAGTGGAGAAATAACTCTACTCTGTGAGCATCCACTATAGATATTCACCTGCATGGTTTCACTGAACATTAATGCTTGTACTTACCGTCTGCACAACATGTCTATCAGCCAGTAGATGGTGTCTTCTATTCCATGGTTACAAGATAATGCAGAGCATACTTACAAGATTTTCCTGATTGATAGGCATGTTGGTTTGTATGAAATGGCCTGGTTTGCCGGACATGCTGATCAATCAGTTTTTCCAAACGTCAAAGTTATTGGTCTGTAATCCTTTGCAACAGTATATGCTGGAAGCCCTGGTTTAGGTATAAAAACCACTCTGCTTTGTTTCCAGGTATTTGGTAAATGTTTATGCTCTGTACAGCCTACAAATATGCAGGGTAAGTGTTTCTATTGCCTGTTGCAGAAGCCACAAAGCACATAGAGGTTCCACGTGAATGACCAAGGTCAAAACCGACAACTGACATTTTTTATGCTATTTGCTCCAAACTCTAGATGGGGCTACTGGTGAAATTATGATTTCTTACTCCATTTTTAAGCCTTATATGGGAGAAAAACTTAACCAAAGACTCCAAAGATGTGACGTGTATTTATTTATTTTCTTGGTTAGTTTCATTTTTCCGTCTGATTTTAGTGATTTTTTGTTGGCTTTGGCTTTTGGTTTCTGTTTATAGTTTCGTCTTAGTTATTTGTAAAATTGTGATGTTTCGCTTTTTTATTTCCTACTGTGTTTTGCAATAATTTTGGTGCTACGTTGAAAACTTCGAGAAAAACTTCATTGATTCACCATGCATCTGCATCATAAAAAGACAAACGGGGACAACAACTAATTGATAATCAATTTATCACTGGACTAGATTCCGAAATCATTTTTCACATAAGAGAGTAATACCACCATCTGTATTTGGAAGGAAAATACCTATTTATCATTGAATAAAGGATTCACCTTTTAATACAATACCTATATTACATTTGTCCTCAGTTAAAAAGACATTTATAAAATATATAACGTGTTAATAAAATGTAATATCCTAGTCTCTACTTCACATTTAAATTATTGATAGGTACCTATTTTAAAGATTTGAGATTATATATCTATTTGCTCCAAGTAAGTATTCGTTAAATATGTATTATTATTTGTATTTATTTTTATCTAATAATATTTATTTAAGTTATTAATAAACATATTTTAAGAATGTTCTATTTTATTATTTATTGATATATCTTATATTTATTTAATAAAAATATGCAGAACCAACTCTCCACATTAGACCCCTTATAACAAATTAATTCTTCAAATTTGGTATAATCGACCTAAATTATTTTGTAAAATAAAAGTTTCGAACTTACTAGTTCCATACTTTATTTTATAAAATAATTTATGTGGAAATCATTTAAAATTTAATTTAAAACTACTACCTACTCCTAAAAATTACAATTTGAATTTACCGCCATCTGTCAATTGTCATTTTAGTTCCAGCTCCAAACACAAGGTGGCGCTAATTTGGTTTAAAAGTTTAACATTGGCGTGGGGTCTCTAGAAGATACATGCTTTGTGGTCCAATACCCCATCTGGTCTCGGTGATTTGTATGGATTGAAAATGCGTATATTGCCCATGTTACTTTCTCTGTTGTGACTACCCGTTTCGTAGTTTTGCACTCTTGGCTGGAGACTCTTTTTTGATAGTTTAGTTTCCTGCATTCGGGGGTTGTTGTGCAAACAGGGAAATGAGTTTCAAGAAGTAATTCTAATGTTTATATTCCAGTTTTAGTGTATTCCCTTGTTTAGGTTTTTAAAGTACCCACAGGGTTTATTGGGTCATTTGCTAAAATGCGGTGGAGTTTGCATCCTTCAGTTATATTTTCAATTTCCTGACAGAATGTTTTTCATGAATCCCTCTTAGATTTTCTAAGAGTTTTGTTATACTCTGTGAGTGTTTTCCGAATTTGGCTAGTTCGGTGTTCCACCAGCTCACTTCCCCCGAAGTTCTCCTGTTTTTTAAACGAACACTTATTGTGATATGATTGCATCCCGTTATTATTCTGCAACTTCATCTATATTATTTTTAGTATTAAGAGTTGTTTTAACGGTTTCTAACACTGTCCCTAAGCTTGGATACGGGGTAGTATCCAAACGAATCGGTTTTATGTGGGTCTCAGTATTTATCTATCTCCTGATTTATCGACGTTGTCGATTTCCATGAGTATATGCCGATGATAGATATGTACCACTTTTCAATGTGATTTGAAACGAAGGGTAATATCAACAACCCATCTTCGTCTACTGGTTACAAAAGTAGATTTATTTACACGATTCAATATTTACAGGTTAGTGGCCAGCCATTTTTCATGGGAGGGGTTTTTGAGAACTATGGGGGGGTTCCATAAAGAAAGTGAATAAAAACAAATAGTAAATAGCGATTAGTGCCTACACTATAGCGGAAATGGTGACGCAAGGACCCTCCATGGGGATTCTGACCCCCCAAACCCCCTCGTGGCTACTCCACTGATCAGTGCTACTCTATGTTATATGGTGTGAATTTGCGTCTGCACCAATGAGTACCTGCAGGTTTTCAGGCTGACAGGTGTTTACCAAGATCCCTCAGCTCATCTGTTGATGGAGAGCTGGGCGAGTCACAGGGAAGGTATGCAGAGGTTAAAATTAATGACCTCTTGTTGCCTGCTATATTTATTTCCATGCAGATAGAGGATAAGCCACTTTACTTTTTGACATCGGCCCTAAAAGTACTTTTTAGTAGTTCATTTGTAGTATTATTGAAAAGTTCTCCTTTTCTTTTGTTTTCTATCCGAAAATCGACGTTTTATGTATCATTCGAATAAAAACGTATTTTTTTGGTCGGTTTTTAGTAGCAACGATACAAAAGTATTAAGTGTCATTGTTTTTTCTAATGATATAAAAATAAAATGTTATATTGCGTATAATTAACTAATCTGGTGTTGTATGGCGGAATTTCCACAAAAACAATCGGCACAAAACAATCGGCACCCAGCCCAATTAGAAAGATTTAACAAATTATGTCCGTTGTTTCCAGAGAGAGTTGCGTTTTAGAAATATTGTGATATTAATAATTTAGTTTATTAAAGAATTGTATTTATGTAAATATTTTTCCGGAAATAAGATATGACAAAAGTAATGGGAAAAAAAACATCAAAATCAACTCTTATTTGAATATTTTTCTTTTCCAAACTAACAAAAATATATATTACTTTAAAATAGAATAACACTTCTCCCCGATTCTCAGGACATGCCCAAAATATATCAAGTTTATCGCAGGATGGATTAAGGTTTAAGTTTAAAATGTGGTACCTGTTTTCGTTTTTATTTCTTTTTGATCTTACTGGTTACTAAAAAGTAAAAAGGAGGTAATAATGAAACTAAAATACATTTGAGCATATTTAATATATTTTAGAAAGTACAATCTAAAGTGTATGATACAAAAAATATTATATAATGTGTTTTTATGTATAAACAATGCCTTTGAAAACATTAACATTAAAGAAACTATGTATAAATATCAGACAGAAAATACATAAAAAAATAATTTTCCTGCATACAACTGATAAGATTTTAAAAAATAACTATATTAAAAAAAATTGCAACAATTGTATTATTATCGACTGCACATTTATGAAAAACAAATATAAATATATAGGCATATATTTTAATTATCCACATCTATGTAGTACCAGGTTCTGAATGTATTTTGTTTACTAGGAATGTCACAAATTAATTTAAAGCTTCAATTGTAGGATTTAACATGAATTTTTTAGTTAAGAGAGTAACGCATTGTTTACAAGTTTATGATACATATGAGCTACTGATCCCTTCTGATTTAAATATATTTATTTTAATTTATTGCAGTTAATTAGGGCAGTTCAATATTTTGTGCTGTGGCATATATTTGACAATTCAGGTTATCAACCCAATACAATGATAATAAAAATTTAACAAGACATCGATAAATAATAGTGGCATACCTATTTTGATTGCATCTTTATTTCAAGTGTTTTTTTTTATCAATTTATTCAGACATGATTTTGTTATTGATATTTAATTTAATACGCACGATAAAAATAGGCGCTAATTTATCAAGCTCGAGATATATTCAGCAATATTATTTGTAGTGTAGGGTCCGATTACAATAAGAAGAATACAGGTACGTTATCAAAAGCCGAGTAATTTGTTGAGAGTTTAGTGGCATGTTAATACTATAAGAATGTAGGATTAATATGTGTAAACCAAACGACTTACATATTGTTTATTTATTGATAGTTATACATGATATATATTTAAAATTCGAAATAATAGTTATGACGCAGCCGAGTTTTTCTTACTGTAATCGGATTCTATAAGTATGCGCATTATGTCAACAAGATGAATATCGAGCACCATGTTAAATAGTCTACTACATACTTTGTTTTGATTGGTTAAAACTGAAACTGTTTTAAAACTTTCATTGCCAATAAACAAAAAATAATTTATACACTCTCTTGGACTACATACCCCACAATCGTTACATCTATGTACGGCTTTTCATCTACAATACTGTCAATTCCTTATAATTTGCATACATGGGTACATTAAATTTAGTATATACATGAGTACTCAATTACAGTAATACAAAATTTCGCAAAATCACTTAAGTTTACAATAGTTTAATGAAATGAGTGAGAATGTGGATGTAAGAGCATTTACCATTAGGTTTCGTTTAGATGAATGAGTTTATTTAAAGTAAAGCCGTTGGAACTGGTTGCGAAGTATTAAAGGTATTGTCACTTGACTCTAAGGATGAAACAACTAGCATCACAGGACGCAGCTAATAATGTAAAATAATTAAAAGTTGTACTTTAGTATCTTGAAGAAGATTAGAACTAAATAGTTACTTGAAAGAGACACCAATCACAGTAAATTCGCGGCTGTTTTTAAAGTAGGGATCTGTAAAGTTACTTTTTAGGTGGCGATTTATATTTGTCAAGCAAGCACACCGAACAGAACTTAGCTCCATTTTGTGTCGAAGTAAACTTGAATAAGTGCTAGCAACCGCAAGGTTGTACGATTGTATCTCCTGCTAGAATTTTGTGACCATCGGGGAGTGCAAGGATTTAATTTAAACCCCTACAAACGAGAAGTCAGAAAACTTAAAGTTATAAAAAAATATCAGCTAGCAAAAAAATCCTATCACCTTTTAGAACGTCACATAAGAGGTATTTAAATCGTCAGATGGCTAGGCCTCTGCTAAAGGAATGTCAGACGCCCTCAAATTTTTATTTTTTTTATTGAAATTTACAATACACACTTACTTGACGCATCTCGTTAAAGTCTCGGAAATACCCCAAGTCAATTCGCTTTCTTTATTGTTAAAATGTAAAATTGATGAAACAAAAAGTTATACGTTATGTTATTATGTCAGGTGGCAATTATCAAAATAATTTTGAATTTGTTAAAAATTTGTATATTTTAATATTTAAAACGTTTTTATAAGTATTCAACAAAATGGTGAAACGTCTTAATGATCAATCAAAAACTTTAATCCTAAACGTAGTTTCTTATTTTAAGAAACACAAATCTATTTGTGAGGCTCTTAGAAAGAGGCTTAGTAAACCAACAAATTTTTATACAACTACCTATGTGAAAATAATGTCTAATAAAGTAAGCCAAAGTAAAACAAAAGTCAATTTTTTAATATTAAGTAAGTTGAGGCAAGTTATATATAAGAATTACGAAGGTATACAACTATGCAACATGTAACAATAATGAATCGTTACATAAACGATTTCCGGAAGAAATGCCTGATGTGAAATATTCTGCATTGGCTTTTGCTTTAAAAAAAAGTAACAACAGACAGTTTTTATTGGAAGAACATCGATTTTCAGTTAAAAAGAAATGTCATATTCGAAAATTTTTAACAAGGAGAGAGAATTGAGTAACTTTAAGCTTGTATTTATGAAGTGACAAAAAAAGTTGGCAAGATGAAATGATGTCTACTGCAAGTAAAAAACAGGAGATGTAATTCGGTACATAATTGTCCATGGTGGGAATGAAGAAGGGTTTATAAAAAATGCAGAAAGTCATTAGCGGTACGTAGAACCAATTTCATGTTATAGTTGGACAAAAGATAAAATGGTAAAATTGTTGCAGGAATAGGACATTAATTATCCAATCAATGGTATGAAATATCAGATTTGGGAAGTTGTACGTCAAACTTTACCACGAAAAGAATTCCACCTAGACAGATATGTTGAGGAATATGGGCATACAATATTAAAAACTCATCCATATCACTGCCAGTACAATGCGATAGAGATGGTGTGGTCATACTGCAAACGGTTTAATGACGAAAAAAATTTAAGAACAAAGTCGTCGCCGGAAGATGTATTTTAGACTTGATGAGAAGCTTTGAATAATGTTACTGATACTCAGTGGAACAATTATATAAGACACACTAAAAACTAAATTGTTTCCAATGGGGAAAAATACAAGCAATTAGATGTTTCTGATCAGAACCAATTATTATTAATTTAGATACAACGGCAGGTAGTGAAGAATCTGAATCAAAGTTCAGATGTGAAGAAAATAATATTGATTAAAAAAAGAGTTATCAAATAAATATTTTCTGTGCCTCTTGTTATAATAAATTTTTTTTATCAAAGAATCTGTTTCGCAAATTTGCACCCGTTTTGAAAAACTCTAAAAAAGCTGGGAAATTTATTTATAAAAGTCGAAAGTAAATTTTTCTAGCATTTGTAGACAAAAAGTAAAACGCAGTCTTAATTTTTTCAAAGTGACTTCATGTATTCGTGTAATAAAGTTTACGCTGCTTATCAATAACAAAGCACAACTGAAATAAAAAGACACGTGCAGAATGTAACTAAAAATGAGATACTCTTTTGTCAGAAGACTTGGGGTATTTCAATCACTTTAGATAGACCGCGGTACAATTCCAGATGAAAGCAATCTTTATTTTTGAAAATATTTTAATAAATAACAATACTACGTATTTTTTCAAACTTCATGTTTATTATCCAAAATAAAAAACGTAAAAAAAAATTGATTTCATCCGGAATTGAACCACGGTCGCGAAATGTAAATTTGAATACATGTTGCATGGCGTGGGTTATAGAGACATGAAACATGAGTTTTCTAATGAAGGATCGGTCTTTTCACATTCAGATAAAGTATCAGGTATTTATCTCCAAAATAACTTAAAAAGTATTTTTTTCATTTCTGAATAAACCAAACTTCTGAAAGATAACTTACCTTATGGAATTCCTAATAAAATACTTCTGGTGGATAAACAGGTAGCTTCATGACCACATAAGGTTAAAAACTACTGGATACCTATCCTACATATTATTTACTTGAAAAGACAGAAAATGAATTATCTGACAGATAGTAACTCTCAGATAAGATATCCGTCAGTTAGTTATCTGGAACTTTATCTGAAGGTAAAAAGACTAACACGAAATATGTGTATTATAAATTTCAACAAAAAAAAATTCAAATGTGATGGCCCCTCAGTAGTGGCCTAGTCATCCGACGATTTAAATACCTTCAAAGAAGTACATCGGTTTTTATCCGATATTTGAAACTTTGAATTGTTTGACGTCCCATTGGAGGAATTTTAAACTAAATCCTTGTAGATGACACTTCCTGATAGTCTCACCAATCATTTCACAAAATTCGACCAGGAGGTACATCTTGTGGCTGCTAATTCTCAGTTTAATAGTATTTATTAGATGTAAAAGAGTGTTATTTTAAAATAATGTGAAATGTACAAGAGGTTAAATCGGTTGTTTTACGTATCTTTACTGCACAAAATACACAAATTTTATTTCAATTTAAAAAACGTATCTGACGTAATTTATGTGATATCAAATATATTTCTGACCATGAAAACATAATGAAAATATTATTTTGTGTTCAACATTTCTTAGTTTAAGAAAAGCAGAAGAAAAAGATTTAACAAAGTTCATAAAATACATATTTTTCTATTTTTAAATGTGGTTGCACCAAGAGAAGTTGAAACTAGCTAATGCAAACAGATAGTGTATCAAATGTATGTTTTACGAATTTTCCTTACGCTTTTACTTTGTAGAGGTATTGCTGGTAAAATTCTTTATTTAATGTAGTAAAATTTTAGAGTTAATTTTAAACAACTGTATCATACAACAAACGGTCATGTTTTGGCTAAAAACACTTTTTACTGACAATGGTTTTTGATAGTGTAACAAAGGAACCAAAGTTCGTTAGCCACCATAGTTATCAAACATTTGACACTGGTAAGCTTTAAATAGATTCGGTTATTTAACTACTTTAAATTCTTTTGAATAAAAAGAATTCAATATCATTTTCAACTACGTGAAACAAATTATACATTACCGATCTTGTTTAAAAGCCATGATTATCAGGATCTATTTAAATTAATTTATCAAATATCAGACGAATGCCTCCGATTTGAGGCAATTATTTTAATACTAAGTATATTAAATACAAAATTGATATACAAAGTGATTTTTGTTCTACTGCTATCATTTATATATGTACACTAATAGTGTTTTCGATTCCAGTGCTCGGCTTGCACTGAGTGTCGATACCAGTTACTTTTCACTCTGAAAAAAAGTAACTGGTATCGATATATCACTCATCTTTTATGTGCACTCCACGCAGGCAGGGCAGTGGAATCGAAAACGCTAAAAATTCCAATAAAACATTATCCCACAATTTTGAAATCAAAAATGTTCAGTTGCAACTAAGTCTGCTAGAGCTATCAATAATTAACCAGGTGTTTCAATTCTAACAGATTTCTATTAGTTTTAAGGTTTATCCTAAGTAGAAAATTACTGAATTAACAGCGATAAAATGTTATTTTAGTTTATTTTTTATATTTGAACAACTGTCGACTCAACATATCTTTGTTTGTCGCTCTAGTAATAGTATGAACTCACATGACACAAAAGTCTCGTACATTTTACTCTACAGGTTGACGAAAATGTAATTAAACATTATTAGGATTTTATTGTATGGGAAAAATGTGCATTTTAAAGATGCATTTATTATTTTTCTATAAATTAAAATATCTGGTCCGGTTTCCGAGATATTTTGGTAATTTCAAAATTTAGTTGACACATTTGTTTTTAAATTCTACTAAGTTTTTTGTTGAAGCTCGTAATACACTAAAACCAAATTTTTAGTAAGTCGGTTAAAAAAAAATTTAAAGGGAATATAAAAGTGCAAGTAATGGTGAATCCTGTGCCTTTATTTGTACCAAGTTTTTTTTTTAATAAATAATTACAATTTAAAGCATTAAAACACACAAACAAGAATTTTTACATTAACGTCTACATCTTTGTTTATATTCTGTCTTTATTAAAAGCAATATCTGTTATGGGGGGTGAATTGGAGGAGGAATGGCAGCGTGCATGAGAATCGCTTCAAACTCGTTACTCGGGGGTTTTCGGGGATGCTGAATTCAATTCTGGCGTTGTAATTACCCGGGGGCGCTCAGGGACGCCTCTGCAGGGGTGTCCGGGGTTCATTCTGGGGGGAAATCGCATAGTCCATGTAAATGGATCCAAAATCGTTACTCGGGGGGTTTTGGGGGATACTGAATTCAATTCTGGCATTGGAATATCCGGGCCGCTCAGGGGTGGTTCTGTGGGGGTGCGCGGGGGATGAATTGGGACAGGAATGGCAGCGTGCATGAAAATCGCTCCAAACTCATTACTCGGGGGGTTTTCGGGGATTCTGAATTCAATTCTGGCACTGGAATTACCAGGGGGCGCCTTTGCAGGGGTATCCGGGGGTTCATCCTGGGGGGAAATCGCATAGCCCATGTAAATGGCTCCAAAATCGTTACTCGGTGGTTTTGGGGGATACTGAATTCAATTCTGGCATTGGAATATCCAGGGCACTCAGGGGTGGCTAGGAAATGGTAAAGCAGCAAGTGAAAAATCACAAATTATGATTTATTCAAATAACAAATAGATGTTATTTATTAATCTTGAATTATTCATTATAAACTCAAATTTTCAACTTAAGAACCTAACATCTTGTTCAAACTCTTCTTCTTCCCGTTCTTCTCCTTCTTCCAGAATTGAATTCAGCATCCCCGAAAACCCCCGAGTAACATGTTTGGAACGATTCTCATGCACGCTGCCATTTCTGCCCCAATTCATCCCCCGCGCACCCCCGGGTAATTCCAATGCCAGAATTGAATTCAGCATCCCCGAAAACCCCCGAGTAACGAGTTTGGAGCCATTTACATGGACTATGCGATTTCCCCCCAGAATGACCCACCGGATACCTCCACAGAGCCGCCCCTGTGCACTCCCTGGTAATTCCAATGCCAGAATTGAATTCGGCATCCCCGAAAACCCCCCGAGTAACGAGTTTGGAGAGATTCTCATGCACGCTGCCATTCCTCCCCCAATTCACCCCCCGCGCACCCCCACAGAGCCGCCCCGTGCATCCCAGGTAATTCTGATGCCAGAATCAAGTTCGGCAGCTCCGAAAATCCCCCGAGTAACGAGTTTGGAGCGATTCTCATGCACGCTGCCATTCCTCCCCCAATTCACCCCCCGCGCACCCCCACAGAGTCGCCCCCGTGCACCCCCGGGTAATTCTAATGCCAGAATCGAGTTCGGTAACCCCGAAAACCCCCCGAGTAACGATTTCCGAGCGATTTTTCCGCGTTTACAATCGTTCCCATAACGGTACAAATAATGATGCAATTGGAAAATGCATTTTCCGGTCCAGAAGGCGTTTTTCAAAAAACTGCTAACCCACATTTTCACAATTCTTTTCTGGGATCTTCCCCAATACAATGCAGAAAATCGCATCTCGATATCTATTGTGCTCCAAAATTTCCTCTATTCGGGTGATTTAGTGCTAAATGCCCTGGACTATAGGGACCCTGAAACGTGAAGATCTGAAATAATCTCCGAGGGTGATTTTTTTATGATTACAATATATCCCTCTTTTCGAGAGAAGTAAAAATATATTTAATTCATCCACAAGCTAAGTTTGGGGTAAAAACAGAACGAAGTACTTATTCGTAAAATAAAGTTTGTGAAATCATAATAAAAACCTTTATTTAATGTATATGGTTGGATAGAGAAAAATGCAGATTTCAAAAATAAAAAAATCCTCATTAAAAAAAAAATGATCGCTTCAACAAAAAAGCTTAATAAAATGTTTTTCTATTCAAAATAAAGGTGTTAATTTAGTAAAACTAAATCGCAAATTACGATTTTGCCGAAACATTCTCTGAAAACAGACATGATATTATAATAATGAATTATACATTGATTGTATTCATAAAACTCTTACTTTTGTACCATGGAAAGTTGGGACTATAATTAGTGTAAAAATTTTGATTAATATACTAAACAGATTCTAAAAATACAGTTTAGCAGCAAAAGAAACCGGTTCTTTGTTTTTACCCAGAGAGTAGGTATCTGGTTTAATTTTTGGACTCAATTCAATTTAAATAAATTATTAAGACTTGATAATATATATCACAGTTGACATTACATTTTTTTTTTCGGTTTTCTTTCAGAAACCAGCCTTAATTCTAAAATCTCCAACAGATTTAAGAATGGAGCAATTATGTTTTTCTTTAAATTTGTGCGATCAGTCTCATAAGGCAAAGAACCTTTCGGTTATCAAGCAGATCGTATCGAAAGTACGGAATGATCAATTTTATTTCTCCCACAAATTTTTCTTATGGGTCGTTTAGAAAGCCTGACACGTCATCAACGGAAGCAGGGATTTTAATTATTTAAGAAGGCCAAGAATGGAAACCTTAATGATTTATTCTTTTCATTAAAGAATCATATATAAATGCAGAAAATGTGAACAGAATGAGGATTTAACCATGCATGTATTTGATAATACTCGAGAAATTCAGTTTGATGCTTCTGAATTATTCTCTTCTTGGGTTATTTTAAGGAGAGGATTAAAGTTGCATAAGCGTTGTATGTAATGAATTACAAAAATTTAAAACTTGTTTGACTAAATAGTGAACTTATAGCTTCTATCTCCAAAATGATCTAAAAAATATATATGGGGTGGGCAAAATAATGGATTATTCGATTATTCTTTTTTTAGAAAAATCGATTAGTCGAAAATAATCGATTATTTATTATAATAGTCGTCCAGTCCTATTGATAATTCGATATTATAAAAACCTTCATTTGAAATGTAACTGAATTAGATATTTATAATCGAATTTGAGATTAAAAATCAATCAAATAATATCGATATATCAATAAATCTAATAATCGATTATTCGGAAATAATTAAATTAACAATTGAAAATAATCGATTTTTTATTATTTGTAAATATAGAGAAAGTAAAAGTTGAAAAGTCTTTTGGTAGGTAGAGAGGGGGTAAACGTCAAACCACGTCGGGCGGCTCCGAGAATTTCACAGTAATGTTTACCTGCCAGTGTCGTTTCATAGAATAAGTAATTTTAAATTGTTATCGGCGGAACCGGACAATCGCATGTATTTATGGATTATAAATAATTATTAAACATGTATTATAATATTCAAATTATAAATTTACAAAATTTCAACAGCTATTCACAATTTATTAAACTATTTACTCGAAATTGTTATTAACATCTATAAAATAATTTTGTACGCCAATGTATCGCGTCCTCTTCGGTAAGATCCGCTGCCAACCTGTCAATTTATGTGTATAAAGTGGGAGAACTGGCAAAAGCATTTCCAACTTTTACTTCTGTTCTAACTGACTAATAGAATATAATCGATCATTTTATTGATCAGAAACCATCGATTAAGCGAAAATAATTTATTAATCAAATATAAATAAATAGTTAAATATTCAGAGATAATCGATTACTCGAAAATAATCGATTGTCTATTATTTGAAAAATATTGATTAGGAAAAAATAATCGATCACTCAATTAATCGAAAACAACTGATTAAGCAAAAATAATGATACACGAATAACTAAATAATCTGAGATTATCGATTATTTTAAATATTTGATTATTTATAAATCATTAGAAATGGTGGAATATTAGTTCAATCATTACGATGAAGAAAAGGCATATGTTATTAGGGCTGGGCGATTATCAAAATAATTAATTGATTATGGATTATTTATAATATTCAATTATTTTCAACTAGTCCATTTTTTGATTATCCAATTATTCTATTAATCATTTATTTTAGATTAATCGCTTATCCAGCCAATCGATTAATTAATAATTTTTGCTTCATCGACTGTTTTCAATCAATGGAGAGATCGATTATGTTTTCCATTAAGCAGTTATTTTCAAATAATCAATACAGAATCGATTATTTTCGATTATTAGATTAATCAATTTTTAATATTACATTCGAATGTTATTAATTTATCGATTATTAGTAAATATCTAATTCAATTACATATTAAAATCGATTTAAATATCAAATTATCGAGAACTGTGCCATTCATCAAAAATAATCGATAACTGATTACTTATTTTGATAATCGCGCAGTTCTATCGATAATTCGATATTATAAAACGATCTTAATATGTAATTGAATTAGATATTTACTAATAATCGATAAATTAATAACAATCAATTATAATTAAAAATCAATTAAATAATATCGATATATCGTTGATTATTCAAAAATGATGAATACAACGAATAATATTTTATTGTTTATTTGAAAATAACTAAATAATAGAAAAATGGAAGTGGAAAAACAATCGCAAAAGCAAAAATAATCAAATAATTGAACGATTAATTAATTGAATGATCGATTAATCGAAAATAATAAAAATAATCAATATTCGATTATTTATTCTGATAATCGCTCAGCCATAATAAGGGTGGGCAAATATAATCGACAAATCGATTATTCGATTATTATTTTTTTAGATAAATCGAGAATCAATTAATAAAAAATAATTGAATAATGAAAAATAATTGATTAAATGAAAAATTTTAAATATTAGATAATCGAATATTTATTTTGATAATCGCACAGTCATATTGATAATTCGATATTTTAAAACGATCTTAATATGTAATTGGATAAAATATTTACTTATAATCGATAAATTAATAACGATCGAATATAATATTAAAAATCGATGAGTCTAATATTATTTTATTCTAAAATAATCGATTTTCTATTGATTATTTGAATATAACTGATTAACGGAAAACTAATCGTTCTTTCAATTAATTTATTATTCCAAAATGATCGATTTATATAACTAATCCATAATCAAATTTATTTTGATAATCATCAAGCCCTAATAACGAATTCCTTTTCTTCAATGTAATGATTGAACTAATATTCCACAATTTCTAAATGATTTCCTCTACATTTATTGTAGCCTGCTTATTAAATATACTTCTTTAATTGTGTTATAACCAGGACGTTTATTAAAATAAATAATCGAATATTTAAAATAATCGATTATTTTCGATTATTTAGTTATTCGATTAATCGACTATTTTTGCTTAATTAAATGATCGATTATTTTTCCCTAATCATTTATTTTCAAATAATAATAATAATAATAATAATAATAATAATAATAATAATAATAATAATAATAATAATAATGGAAAATCGATTATTTTTGAATAATCGATTATTTTCGAGTAATCGATTATCTTCGATTATTCAACTATTTTATTAATTGTTTCTGATTAATCAAATGATCGATTATTTTCCATTAGTCAGTTGTTCGCAAAAAATTAATAGAAAATCGATTATTTTTAATTGTTAATTTAATTTTTTTGGAATAATAGAATTATCGATTATTATTTGATCGATATATCGATATTACTTGATTGATTTTTAATCTCAAATTCGATTGTTATTAATTTATCGATTATCGGTATTTTTTATTAATCAATTCTCGAATTTTCTAAAAAAATAATCAAATAATCGATTATTTTGCCCACCCTTATTAAGGCTGCGCGATTATCAAAATAAATAATGTAATATCGATTAATTAATCGTTCAATTTATTAATTAATTTTGCTTTATGGATTGCTTTTGTAATAATCAGTTATTTTCGAATAATCAATAGAAAATTGTTTGTTGTATTTATTGTTTCCGAATAATCAACGATGTATCGATATTATTTAATTAATTTTTAATTTTATATTCGATTGTTATTCATTTATTATTAGTAAATATCTAGTTCAATTACATATTAAGATCGTTTTATAATATCGAATTATTGATAGAACAGCGCGATTATCTACATAAATAATCGATTTTTTATTAATCGAATCTCGATTTTCAAAAAAAAAAAGAAATAATTTGTTCACCCCTATTAGGGCTGGGCGATTTTCCAAACAAATAAACGATTGTTTTTAATAATCGATTATATTCGACTGATCGATTTTCCAATTATTCGATTATTTTCGATTAATCAAGCATTTAATTAATAGATTATTTTTGCTTTATCGATTATTTTTTCCATTTCCATTAATCAATTATTAACAAATAATCAATAGAATATGGTTTATTTTTAATTAATAGATTATTTTAGAATTTTCAAATAATCGATTATTTTTTTTTATCCGATTTTCTATTATTCTAAAAAAAATATCTTATTCAAGTAATTGACAAATGGATTATTTTGTCTACCCCTATTCGCAATGTGAAACATATTTTAGGCATTTTTTTCTCGTAATTTTTGACGTTATTTTATGCAGGATTTACCATTAAAGAAATATTTTAATGATTGAATGTTGTAAAAGTTTTGAGAGTAAAATTATTCAATGGTGGGTGGCTAAATATGTTTTGAAGTGCCGCCTCATTTAAGTGTTAGGGGTTCTAGAAGTCCGAGGGGTTTAAGTTTTGTGCAAATCTAAGTTAAAAATCTTTGATTATTGTTGTGCCAGTATGGCAGTATGATTGAGGGCTAGAGGTGTTAGGGGTTCTGAAGATGGACCAGAGTGATAACAAGAGGGGCTGAAATGTGAAAAGAGTTGTGATGTAAAATTACAAAAGTTGTAAACAAATAACGACCCACTTTAATTTTGAAAATGTTTAGAACAATCTATACTTTTGACTCAATCCATCCTGGTGAACCTGTTTCTAAAATACTTTACAATAACAAATATTTCAAAATAACGAAATAATCGTTAAAAAAAAACTATAGTTTTCATTTAAACAAGGATTTTTGTGAAATATGCTATAATTTACTTATCAACGGTAATAACTAAACATATTTCAGTCTATTCTAAATATATTTTCGAATAATTTAACATAACGTAAAGTAAGAACATCGTAAAATTTAATAACTAATTTTGTTCATTATGTATCACTACTAAAATTGAAAAACATTGAGCTAGTTATACAGTTCGCAGCATATAGAAATTTGTATTTATTTTACGAAAAAAAAAGTTGTTCTTCATATGAAAAATTTAAAATATATTTGTTCAGTCGCATGCCATGTTTGTCAAAAAGTGCAAGAGTTAAAGTACCTCTATTTTTGACAATAGGGTCGATTAATCTTACTATGAAACTTTCTACAGTAATCATATCTATTAAGTTATAACAATATGGTTGTTTAAATTTGTATTCTGTTTTGACCGTTATAATAATATTGGTTATTAGTTTTGTTCATAGCAATATTATTATGATTGTGAAATAAAATGCACATTTTTAAAGTTGTCGCTACTGTAAACTGAATTATAATACTATCCCTATTCACCCCTTTACGAATGAACTTTAACCCCAGAAGGTGAGCTTGCGTGATGTAAGCACAGCTAGCATTATTATTTGCTGGGGCTTCGGGTCCCATTTTTGTTACAGGTGAGGATAATCCCCTACCATCAGAAGAAGAAGTATCTAGTTTCTGGTTGGGGTACCGTTACAATGCGAGCCTAACTTATGTCAAAGGAAATGAAGAAACTAGTAAAAATTAAAATTAAAAGAAGAAATACTGGAATAGATAAAGAGTCAAGGTAACAAACTAAACTTCCACAGATGGACTGCATTATGTAAGTTACATGCGAGACAAAGATGGACACATTTTACATAAAGAGAAGAGAATGGTAGAAATATGAATCCAAAGTATAAATCTCTTAAGAGTTTGAAGTATAAGAATAGATTCTGCCATGAAATCACCGAAGATAAACGTCCATTGATATTTTAATAGTTCTGGACTGAAATGAGATCAGAAAAAAATATATGTAAGACCTCATAAATTATATTTTATGATAATCTCGCTTAAAACATTTCTCTCCATCTACTGTATAGGAAAAGTATTACAATTTTTGAACAAGAGATGCGTTAAATTACAGAAAACATTGGAGTAAAATGTCAATTTTGCGACTTACAAGGTTCTGATTTGTGACTTTCGATATGTTAAAAATTCTAGACGAGGCACTATTTATGACTAATATCTAAAAATTGGACATGAAAGAAAACAAGATGTTTGTATCCACTTTATATCTAAATGAATTGAGGATTTCTGATTGGTACTCAAAAACTATTAAGGTATCATACCTTCTGCTGTTGTTTCCAATAATAACAAGACATTTATTTGTTCAGAGTCAGCTATGGATATAAAGGCTTAACTAAATTTTTTAAGGTCCTTCCTAAAATGGTACTAATAATTGTAGAAAAAATTCTCTAACCTCTATAGAATATACAAGGAAAAATGTATAGATGATCAGAAACATCTCTTAAGAATCTCTTAAGAATAAAAAAAAAAACATTGCCAATATTTACAACTGTGAGTTGTTTGACGTCATGTTTGCAGGGGTTTTTAACTAAATCGTTACAGATTACACTTCCTGATGGTCCAGTTCCAGGTCCAGTACTACCTTGCGGTGCCGCTAGTTGTCAGTCTATATATTAAATATGAATGCATAGGAAAACAAAATTCGAGGCTATTGTAGAGAAAAATGGGTAAAAATAATCAATTTTATTTTCTAATTGCATATTAGACTGTAATTTTTAATTCCTTCAACTTTTCCAGGTAACAATTTTTAAAAATGGTCAATAAAATGTATTTACTTTTACACAAAATCACTTTTTTTTGACAAACCTTGTATAAGACTGAAAAAATTGTATATCTTTTAAATTTTTGACCATGAAGAACTTTTTTTCATAAAATTATATTGATAAAAAATATTTCCTTATGCTGCGAACTTTATATTTTATGGTTTATCAATGGTTCCCGAACTATTTTAGTCAATGGAGACCATATTAGTACCTAAATGTGAAATTTTGTTATAAAGTAACACATACTGTTTTGCTTGCCATAATTAATGGACCCACAAATTATTTGGACCAGTTTCGTAAAACAAAAATAATTCACCGATATCATATTCCCGATTAAAACTGTCAAATTTGAAATCGATTAATAAGAGATTGTTACAACTTTTTGACTTTATCTTTTTTCGGTACTACATTTTACTAAGACAAATATGATCCAAATAATCTGTGGTTATTCTATGACGTATGAGTTATGGTCAGAGGTGGACAATTATCAAAATAAATAATCGATTATTGAAAATATTTTCCATTTTTTAATTAATCGATTATTTTCGCTTAATCGTAGTATTTTATATTAATCAATTATTTTTAAAATATCAATAGTAAATCGAATATTTTCAATTAATCGTTTATTCAATTAGTCGATTATTTTCAACTAATCGATTATTTAATTAATTGATAATAAAATATTTCCGATATTTCAATTAATCGATTATTTTAAAATAATCGATTATTCTCGCTTTATCGAGTGTATTATTTTCAAATATTTAATAAAAAGTCGATTATTTTCAAATAATCGATTATTTTCAACTAATCGATTAATTAATTAATCAATTGTCGATTATTTAATTATTCAATAATTGAATATTTTCGATTTTTCAATTAATCGATTATTTTTGACTAATTGATTATTTTCGTTTAATCGATTGTATTATTTTAAATTAATCAATTATTTTCAAATATTCAATAAAAAATCGATTATTCTCGATTAATTATTCTTGCTTAATTGTATTATTTTACAATAATCAGTTATTTTTAAATAATCAATAGAAAAGATTAATTTCGATTTATCTACTATTTATGATTATTCGATTAATTTAGATCAATCGATTAATTGAAAATATGTATGTTCGATTATTCAATTAATTTATTGTTTTCCATTTTTCAATTATTGGATTATTCAATTATTTTCAATTAATCGATTATTCAATTATTCAATCAATAAAAAATTGATTATTTTCAACTAATCGATTATTCAATTAATCGATAATTGATTATTTTTGATTTCTCGATTAGTCATTACTTTCGATTAATCGATTGTATTATTTTACATTAATCAATTATTTTTAAATAATCAGTGGAAAATCAATTATTTTCAATTAATCGATTATTCAATTATTCGAAAATTTTCAATTAATCGATTATTTTTAATTAATTAATTATTTAATTATTCGATAATTAACTATTTTCAATTATTTTTTATTAATCGACTATTTTTGCTTTATCGATTGTATTATTTTACATTAATCAGTTATTTTCAAATAATCAATAAAAAATTGAATATTTTCAACTAATCGATTATTCAATTAATCGATAATTGATTATTTTAGATTTCTCGATTATTTTCGTTTAATTCATTGTATTATTTTACAATAATCAGTTATGTTCAAATAAACAATGGAAAAATCGATTATTTGTAATTAATCGATTATTCAATTATTCGAAAATTTTTAATTAATCGATTATTTTTAATTAATCAATTATTTAATTAATCAATAATTAGTTATTTTCGATTGTTCAATTAATTATTTTTGATTAATCGATTCTTGCTTTATCGGTTGTATTATTTTATTTTAATCAGTTATTTTCAAATAATAAAAAATTTAATATTTTTAACTAATCCATTATTCAATTAATCGATAATTGATTATTTTAAATTTTTCGATTATTTTCGCTTAATCGATTGTATTACTTTACATTAATCAGTTATTTTCAAATAATTAATGGGAAATCGATTATTTTCAATTATTTGAAGATTTTTTATTAATCAATTATTTATTTAATCGATTATTTTCGCTTAATGGATTATTCTCGCATAATCGATTGTAATATTTTACATTAATGAGTTATCTTCAAATAATCAATAGAAACGATTAATTTCGATTATTTTTGATTATTCGATTAATTTTGATCAATCGATTAATTAAAAATAAATATGTTATGTTCGATTATTTAATCAATTCATTATTTATTTCCCATTATTCAAATAATGGATTATTTACGATTATCGATTTTTCTGAAATAATCGATTATTTTCTCCACCTCTAGTTATTTAAAATTTCTATATTGTTAAGAATTGGCCACATACATTTGGGGAACCACTGTAATATCTTAATTCTACTGTAAAATCTTTTTTTACAAATGGTGTACCAACTTTTGCATACAGATTATAATAAAAAAATCGTTCTTAGCGATTTTGTTTTGGGAACAATTCAAGAATAATAATTAAGAGAGAATAAATATGCATTTCTTGCTACAAAGAAATCATTTGTTTTTTGATTATCTACTTTAACCATTCAAACAATAGAAGGCGACCATACAGATGTACCATCCATTACACGATATTATTTTACCTTTTCTGCATATTTTCGGACTTTCCCCTATTCTACAATGGCGTATTAATGTCACAAATGTTATAAAAAGTTAAACTTTTAAAAAACAAATAAAAATTTTGAGAAATTATGTCGGAAAATTGACAATATAAAGAATAACTATTTTTTCAAGTTTCTGACCTTTTTCTAAAAATTTTGACTTGATTTCTCAAAATATATTTTTTTAATAAAATATTTTCTTTGGTGCTCCAAAACGGCTTTTTACTATCCCGTTCCACTGTCTCAACTACACTAATTATTCCAGTTGTTATTATACAAATTGGGATAAAAAATATGTTGGGACAAACCAGAAAATTATTGATAATTAGATTAATAATATAATCGACCAGACTTCGAGAAATTCTTTTGAGACCAGAAAATTTACATCCTCCTCCCTCCATATCTAATTGTCCCTGCTGAATTGTTAGATGTATTATGACCTAATGCATTAAAATATAGGAGTATTTTCGATTCTTCTTAGACACCATACAAACCGAGGTACAACCAACCATCAACGAAATTAAAATTTATTTAAATAGTCTTTGATAATTTATGTATAAATATTTTCGACACGTTCTAAAATTGGAAATATAAAATTAAAACACAGTTCATATTATAAAAAAAGTAATTAACAAACCAAGACCTGTCAATTCTTAAAATCGATTAAGTCAATTCAAATTTAAAAACAGAAGAAGTACGGCATATCTATCTATTGCTTGGATTGATAAATAGATATATCCACCTCCCTATCAATGGTAGTGCACCTCTATGGAGTTACGCAACCAATCAGCAGGGGGGTGGGCGTGACCTCAGTAAGCCGAAGCTTCTTTGTATTCCGATCCTTCCATTGTAAAGAAGTCTTCCAGTTTCCATTGAAGAGTCTCGAAGGTGGGTCTTCGCATGGGATCTCTGTTCCAGCATTCTAACATTATATCGTAGAGCGCTGGCGGGCAGCTAGGTGGCGCTGGCATTCTGTAGCCGTGCTCGACTTGATGAAGAACTTCGGCGTTAGTCATTCCTGGATACGGGATCCTTCCGTACGTGACCAATTCTGTCAGTAAAATACCAAACGACCACACGTCTGACTTGATTGAAAATTTGCTATAGTTCGCCGCTTCTGGTGCCGTCCACTTAATTGGGAATCTAGCTCCTACTCTAGCTTCGTATTCGTCTTCCTATAATCAAAATAAGAAGGAACAATAAAATCAACATATAGACTGAAAATGGTGTATCTTACATAATTAAAACATGAAGTGAGGCAAAAATTAAACGAGCCCTGATTAAAAACTATTTCACTTGCACCAAAAATAACATGAGCTTCCTTTCATCTCACTCAAAGCTGACAAATTCAAAAAGCACATACTTTGTTACACGGAAAAATCACACAGGTTAGGTAAATTAGTTATTTTTTTTAAATATTCAATATTGTTAGTAGTTATTTAATGCCAACAATATTTTTTCCAGTCGCTATCTGTATATATCTGTAAGGTGGGGAGAGTGGGTTGTCCCATAGCACTTAGGACTCATAAGGCACAGGGATATATAGAACTAGCCTCTCAACTTGTCAAAACCTGCTAATTGTCGCTGAGAGGTGCCCAAAGACAGCCATCTTCTCAGGTAGTCAGTTCTGTAGGTTATCAACTCGTCAAAAATATGCTGGTTGATGCTGAGGGGTGTCTATAGACAGCCGTCTTCGCAGCTCAACTCAGCCTGTCAAAATGTTGCAAGTTATTGACTCGTCAAAAATCTACCGGTTGTCGCTGGAGGTATCTAGGGATAGCCAATGTCTCAGTTCAAAATCCAGCGCGTTACTGACTCATCAAAAATCTGCTGGTTCTCGCTGAGGGATGTACAGGGATAGCCAACATCCCAAGTAAACATCCTGCATTGTTGACTCATCAAAAACCTTCTGGTTGTCGCTGTGGCGTGTAGAGTAATAGCCAGCCTCTCAGGTCAAAATCCTGCGGTTTATTGATTCATCAAAAACTTGCTGGTTATTTTTGAGAAGTATCAAGGGATAGCCAGCTTTTCAGGTCAGAGTCCTGCGGGTTATTGACTCATCAAAAACCTACTGGTTATCGCTGAGAAGTATCAAGGGATAGCCATCCTCTCAGGTCAAAGTCTTGCAATTATTGACTAATCAAAAACCTGCTGGTTTTCGCAGTGGTGTGCAGAGTAATAGCCAGCCTGTCAGGTCAAAGTTTTGTGCTTTATTGACTTATCAAAAACCTGCTGTTGTCGCTGGGGGGTGTCTAGAGATAGCCTGCTTCTCAGGTCAAACTCCTGCGGATTATTGACTCATCAAAACCTGCTGGTTGTCACTGGGTAGAGGTCGAGAACTATCGAATACTATCGATATTTTTCATGAACTATCTATCGATAGTATTCGATAGCGCCCTAACCTACAAAATTAGAAGAAGTAGAATCCATTACCTTAGCGTCTGTTTGTGTAAATTAAAATCTATTTTCGCAAAACAGAAAAAAGTGAAAAGGAAAAACGTTTTCTCAAGAGGCAATTAATTCGTGGTCATTGTGTATTATTTTTGGGTGTCATTTTCAAACATGAACAATTTAATTCATGTTTGTAACTATTAGATATTTGTAACAATGGAAAGATTCTTGTTTAATAAAGGCAAAGGTAAGCAGTATTAACATTATTTTTGTGATTAGTATAAACGTTTTATAAAACAAGTTTGTTTTTTGTCTAAAATTTAAATTATTTCATACCGGAAAAACTATCGGAAACTATCGATAATTCATATCGCAACTATCGATAGTTTCGACCTCTATCACTGGGGGTGTCTAGGAATAGTCTGCCTCTCAGGTCAAAGTCTTGCAGGGTATTAACGTCGTCAAGAGGTGTCTAGATGCCCTATTTTTGGGAAGTGGCCATTTGGTGGGCTTTTATCACCCCGATATCAGATATTAAACGCCCAGATGAACATATTCTATCTACTCGATCCAAAGGGCAATTCAAGTCGCTTTTTACGTGTTTTTTGTCACGCCGCTGTTCCTCTTCCACCTTCTTGTTTCAGGGGTAAGATATCCTGGACGAATAAATCTCATAAAAGATGGTATCATCTGGAGGGGAATTCCAGTATTGTAAAAGATTCATTTCAAAAAAGATAGACACTCCAACTAATTTCACTATATTATTAGATTGTTAGTAATGTTAATTTTAATTCTTAAAATTAAATCTTGTTTTCCTGCTTCTACCAATAGAATTTCACCTTAGTTCTTTATTCTTACCCACTGGGCGTGACAAGAGATGATGTTTTAGATTTCGAAACCAGTCACTTCAAAAACAAATAAATATTGAGAGGTATAAAGGACTTTATTCTACCCATAATTTAATAATTCAACACATACAATGGCTACCACAAGTTTAAATTACTTTTTTGAAACTTTTGCCAATAGAGCCAAATTGTATTAACAGCTTCAAATTAAAATATCCGGCAATAAACATAATATGACAACTCTGCAGCGCCTATAATACAACACAAAATTACTAAAAGATGAAAATTAATGAGAGGATAACCGGCTCAGAATACCGGAATTGCCAGTTTTGCCAATTAGACGCAAAAAGTATCATTTTTGCTTTTTCAGTATTTCTTTTGTGTTTTTCGAGATTTATACCTACAAAGGCGAAATAATAATGCAATTATATGTTCCTTTTTTGTTGTTCAAAACAATCGAATACATTTTTAGGAAAACTCGACCAGTTCAGTTGGTTCAACAAGATGGCATGCAGGACAACTATAAAAAGTATATAGAAGCGTGGATATGTAGTAAATAGTGGACAAAGGAAAAGAAGCAAAACGTTAGATGAAATGAAAGAATAAAACTATAAAACACGAAAGGGTGGATATACAAGTATTAGAAATTAAAAATTTTAAAAAACCGACTTCAAAATCGTGCAGATTCCATCACCACATCTTAACCAAATTTATATGGGACCACCCCTGAGGTACCCCATTTCTAACAAAAAAAGAATCATATAAATCGGACAAGGTGGTAAAGCATTATCGCTAAACATACATAAAAAATCTGATGTGTCCAACACATGACTTTCCTATCTAATTATTATAGGCATTTTCCGGTTATTTTGTACAACCTATTGCAGCATCTCTATAAATGTTTAGAGGATAAACTAAATATATACATTTTACACATACATCTACCTCGAAACATTTTTTTATAGATATTCATTGAAAACGAAAATACAGAAAAATTTAAATTAAGCACTTTTCCATTACGGTCCATTTTAGACAAATCATGTATAAACAAAAATTATAGAAATCGATATCGCAAACAACTTTTAGTTCAACAATTTTCATAAAAATCAGAATTTTGCACATTTTGTCAAATTTCTCGAATACGCACCATTTCAGAAAATTTTGACATGAAGCAAAAATTATAGATAAAAATATTAGAAGTAACTTTTATTTAAACAATTTTCTTCTCCAAACATAAATAACGAGATATATTCCATAAAATATAAAAACGGCCTCCCATAAAGTACCCCCCCAGATGTTCCGACTTTGTCCAAAATCTAATCATTTCACGTCAGGCCGAAATAAACCTTAAGTTTAAAATTTAATGTTTTTTCCTTTATCCGTTTTTGAGTTTTCTTCAAATTTCGAAATTTACACATTTTCTCAAATATCTCGAATACGGTCCATTTTAGAGAAATTATGTATAGGACAAAAATTATAGAGAATTATATTACAAACAACTTTTATTTGAACAATTTTTATAAAAAATTATTTTTTTTACATTTTGTCAAATTTCTCGAATACGGACCATTTTAGGAAAATTTTGCATAAAACAAAAATTATAGATAATTATATTAGAAGTAACTTTTATTTGAAGAATTTTCTTCTCCGAACGTAAATAACAGATATATTCCATAAAATATAAAAATGACCACCTATAAAGTACCCCCCCAGATGTTCCGACTCTGCCCAAAATCTAATCAGCTCATTGGACGCTGAAACAAAGCTTAAGTTTAAAATTTTGTGTTTTTCTGTGTATCGGTTCATGAGTTATGCGTTATACAGACACACACACAGACACACACACACACACAGACATCATCGCGAAAATAGTCAAAACGGATTCAGGGGACCTCAAAACGTAAAAATCCGTCGAAAACTCGAGGTCGAAAAAAATCATGATTCCTATACTTTCCTTATATCTGTATACAGATAGGAAAGTAAAAATGAAGAGTTTGAGGATTTTTTCAAGGCCCAATTATTAGATTTTGACCAAATTTATATGGGACCACCCCTAAAGTACTTCCTTTCTAACAAAAAAGAATCATTGAAATTGAACACGGTGTTAAATAATTATCGCTGAACATACATTAAAGAAAAAATTATTGGAAGGAAAAAGGAGTGGATTATTGAACACACGACAAAAATGAAACTTAATCAGCTTTGGAATAAAAAAGGAATGAATAAAAATATGACTTTGTTTATTTTTATTTGAATTTATATGAATTTGTTTTCATTTATTTTTTTTTATTTATTTTTTTTTTATTTATTTTTATTTGTCGGGACATCGAGATATATCGTTGTCAACGTGTTGAGACATCCAAATTTCTTGTTTTTTTATCAATTATTCGCTCCTCATATTTTTCATGCCATGGCGAGACACAACAAATTTTACTTACGACAGATGGAAGAAAGGAAGACACCAAAGAATAATGTAAAAAAAATCCAAAATAGAACCTAACCAAATGAAAAAAACGCACATTTTATATTTTTTAATGTTATTGACTTACTTTTATTAATCTAGCTAATCCAAAATCGGCAATTTTGACTACGTTCCCATCGGCTACCAGAACATTTCTAGCGGCGAGGTCCCTATGTATATAATTTTGAGATTCTAAATACGCCATTCCAGCGGCAATCTGCGCAGCCATATCAATCAATGGAGTCAGTTTCAAACTCTTTCCTTTGCCTTGAAGGTATTCTAATAGGGAACCGTTTCTCATCAGTTCTGTAATAATATAGATCGGTTCTTCGAACGTACAAACGGCGTACAATTGAATTAATTTAGGATGTCTTAGTTTCTTCATAATTTGCGCTTCGGCGAGAAAATCTTTGGGGTCCATGGTGCCAGGTTTTAGCGTTTTTATCGCTACCGGCGTCGTGTTGTTCCACATACCTTCCCACACTTCCCCGAACTGGCCGTGGCCTAATTTCCTAACGAATTTTAACGATGTTCTTTCGATTTCCCATTGATCGCGGGTACGATGAGAAAGGCCTTCGGGTTGGGGTTTATCCACCTAGAACAAAAACAAAGTTAAATAGCAAATACCAGAAATTAATACAATCTATGTAAAATAAAAAAAAAAAAAACAAATATTGCAGTATCTACAACTGAAACATGAAACATCGTTTTGATGGTAAAAAATAACAAAATGATTAAAAAAAAAATAGAATGAGTAAAAAAAATTATATTAACAATATCTTACCTGTACACAAGGTTTGCATAAATTGACGCATAAACCATCGGCATCATTACTATAATGCTGTACTAGTTCTTGTAATGTTCTAAATGTAGTTCGCCTAGCTATGAAGAAACCACCCTCGTCCAATTGTCTAATCCTATAATGTTTAACGGTATCTCCATCTCGAACTGAAATAAAGTAATTATTGTTTATTAAAAATATATATTATATATTATTTATAGGTAAATAATAATTATAATGAACCAGTTACTGTTACCAATGAGCAGTCAATCTGGCTATACGGTAGTACTGTTAAAATCAAAAGTGTAAACCGTGGTAAGCTGAAGTGAAGAGACAACAACTTTTCACAAGAGCTCTGGTGACACATACTTCGATTTTTTTCTTACGATTTTTTTCTTACTATACGGAGAATGATCGCAAAGCGCAGCTTTCTGAGTGCCTTTTAAAAGGAGATAGAAAACTCCGCCACTGAGAAAATAGCCCCCTCTGCTAAATAGTATATCAGGAACAGAAAATGACCTGTAATATTTAATTTTTTTATTTGGTACAGTAGACCTCGTAACAATTTCAGATAAATGGAAATTTCTGAAAAGCAAAAGTACCACTGATCCAGGCACATTGATTTTGTATGTTAGACATACAATTATGAAAGTAACAAAAATGTCTTTTAGAGCCACCGTATGTCAACATCCTTTATACAATATAGAATATTAATGGCAGTAATACCCACAAGAGTGTTTCCTTGAATAGAAAATATTTAGCAATTTCTTCCTGTGTAACAACTGAAAGAAGACTCATTTGTAGATGAAAAATACATCTGTTATTTCAGAATCAAACATCAAGTACCAGAACAACTTTTTAAATTGAGCCAAATTATGACCTTCAAGAAATATTTGAACAAGAGCAACCATCATTATATTGTTTTTGGTACATAGTTTTGTAATGTGCAAATAAGTTGTAAACTGAGAAGATTAAGAAATAATCTAGCTATTCTTCATCTTCTTAGGATCAATGTTGAATATTCATAAAATAAAGACATTTTACTATTACTTTCAAAATATCATACAGTTTTTTAATGAAACCCTACTCAATCCTAAATACATTTTTTTTTAAACTAATCTTGACTTTTAATATTAGGCAGTTTTGGAAGACGTAATTGATTTATTTGAAAATAAACACAATTTAAATATAATTTCACATTCCTAGGTACACAATCATAATCTGCATATATTACTAGAAATCATCTGTCTTTTTTCTAACTATTGTTAAATTGTATAAATAAACTTTTGAGTTTGAATGTACAAGTCGAATTGTGTGGTACCTATTCCAGTTAATTCAGTAGTCTATATTGAATTGTTAAAGATATTTTATTGTATATTATTACTTTTGCTAATAAATTATTGATCCATAGCCACTTTAAGGAGGAATTACATTTATGTTCAATGAATTATGACACGCTGACTATAGACCTTTAATTTTGTTAAATAATATATTTTATTTCTTGACTCATTTGTAAAAGTACATAGGGGAGTAGGGACACATTTAACATTTTTGTAGTAGGTATAATTATGATGTGTATTGTAAATAAAAAAAAAACTATTTGTGACTGTTATACACATAATTTCAAGTAAAAAAAAACAACATAAAAATATTACTGAAATTAACATCAAACTCAAAATATTTATTTTCAAAATAAAGTAGCTATCTAATAATAATAATGTTTATTTGTCAATAAAATATAAACATTTAAATAATATAACTATAAGGATTGCATCATCTCACTGTGTTCTGTATAGGTACATCACGAAAATTTAAAACATTTTTAGGAAACATAAAAAAACCTTTCATTGATATATATGAATCATTGGATTATATTTAATTCACACAAAAAATAAGAAGGTACATAAATATTCAAAAAGAGAGAATATTTGAAAATAAATACATAATTAAATAAATAGTAATCAATATAAAATATATAATTAAACCGCAAAAATAATTCCATACATCAAAAAATATTGTTAATTTTATATTTACATTTAAAAAAAATAGAATAAAAGATTTTCGGCAAATTGGAATTTTATTCGTAAAATAACTGCTTGTTCCAACATACAGTATGGTTCAAATGAAAGGAATAAATTCATTATAATGGAAGTAGTTGGTTTTTCGAAAAAATGTTCGGACAGGTCAATTTTGTTTACTTAAAGCGCAATTTTTTAAATAAAATTCAATTTTCCCCCACTTCCCATTTTTGGGCAGTGACGTCATTGACAATTTTTTTAAATAGCAACCCCAATTTTTTTTTCGTGATTTTGATAGATCTTGCAATTTCCTACTCGGAAACATAATATTTGAAATATCTGACATAACAATTTTTTTTGAAAAAAAGTCATTTAAAGATCAGATACATAAATTTTATGTTATTTTGAAACACATTATTTTTATTATTATTTTGTTAGATTAAGCATTTAATTACAAATAATTATCTTTTATTCATTTATTGTGTTCTCAAAATAAAATAAAATTTATGTGTCTGATCTTTAAATGTCTTCTATTCAAAAAAAATTGTTATGTAAGATATTTCAAATATTACGTTTCCGAGTAGGAAGTTGCAAGATCTGTCAAAATCAAGAAAAAAAAAATTGAGGTTACCATTTAAAAAATATTCAATGACGTCACTGCCCAAAAATGGGAAGTGGGGGAAAATTGAATTTGACTTGCGCTTTGAGTAAACAAAATTGACCTGTCCGAGCATTTTTTCGAAAAACCAGCTACTTCCATTATAATGAATTTATTCCTTTCATTTGAACCATACTGTATGGTTGTTAGGGCTCGTATTAGTGAATGTGAATTAAAATAATTAACTGTTAAAAAAATATAAACGTAATAATATTGAATTTTTTTACCTGAAAGGGAATAATCGTTATGTCGACTCTCGGAGTCTCTGATAAGAAAAGCTCCATGTTCATTTTCGGGAAGTAATAGTTTCTTCTCGGCTTCTATGCGCTTTATCTTGCGGAAATACCATCTGAAAATAACAAAAAAAAAAACGTTATAAATTATTCATTAGTCGTAAGTGATTTCCATTATTGTAAAACTCGTTTGAGCTGAAAACGCGTAGTCTGAGCAGGTACAAGATAAAATTCAATGAACAGTTTTTTAATGCATACAAGAATATCGACAGATGTGAAAAAACTATCAACGTCAATGTGTAAGTTAATTAAAATTAATTCAAAGCTTGTAAGAAATATAACAATCGTATGTATAATCAATCAACTTAATTATTAATAATAATTATAAAGTAAAATTTCATGTTAATACTGAATTATCTACGGAATATAAGTAAAGTTTAAAAGTCTAGTTTTATTACGTCAATGATCTAGGTAAGTACTGTTATCGGGATATGTTTTAATCATAGACATAATATGGAGTGGTTTCTAGAAGACACTGGAAAAATTTTCATATGTTGGATCGTTTAATTCTTCTTTTTTTTCAAGTAACACGGACTTACTCGTATCACTGTTTTTGTCGGTCATAGTGTCATGGACTACTTTAGAAAAAAAATTTGTGGATCACTTTTTATTATTTAAAATAGACTCGCATTCACAATATTTTGCCCGCATCATGAATCCGACAGGGAAAGGAGTAAGGTATTACTACTGTTTCGGGAGACATTAATTACAATATTAAATATATTCTATATACAGGGTGTTTCTTAATTCATGCGAAAAAATTCAGGAAGTGATTGCTCCTATGAAATTATGATTGGTTTTTCCTATAACAAAATTTTCTCAGCCCAGGAACTTGAAAATTGGAATTTAAGGTTCTCATCATAAATAAATAAAGTATTTCAGGGTTTTTGCATTTTAACATTTTAAGGGGGAAATGGGGGGTGAAAATTTGTATATATTTTTTTATTATTTAAAATTTGAATTACAGCTACTGTTTAAAAATAAAAATGATGTGTTTCATGGTTTTTGGAGTTTCACATTTCAAGGAATGAAAACGGGGTTGAAAATTTGTATAGAAGTATACATTTTTTGAACGTTGGAACTTGAAAATTATAATTGTAGCATAAATAAATAATGACGTGCTTTGTGATTTTTAGATTTTTGTATGGTAGTATCATAAAAATAAACTAAAATTAAAAAAATATAATTATTAAAAATTAATAAAAATTAATAAAAATCATTAAATATTTTCAATAAAAATTAATAAAAATAAATACAAATTAATACAAATGAATAAAAATTAATACAAATGAATAAAAATGAATAAAAATAATTAAAAATGATTAAATATAACTAAATATGAATAAATATAAAAAAATTGAATAAAAATGAATGAAGATCAATAAAAATTATTAAATATTTTCAATAAAAATTAATAAAAATTAATAAAATTATTAAAAACTAATAAAAATAAATACAAATTAATACAAATGAATAAAAATTAATACAAATGAATAAAAATTAATAAAAGTGAATAAAAATAATTAAAAATGAGTAAATATAACTAAATATGAATAAATATAAAAAAATTGAATAAAAATGAATGAAAATCAATGAAAATTATTAAATATTTTCAATAAAAATTAATAAAATTTATTAAAAACTAATAAAAATTAATAAAAAAGGAACTCGTGTATTTTTTTATATTAATAACACGACTACATGCGAGCAAAGTCGCAAACAAAGCTGCAGGCAACAGCTAGTAAATTATATAACATTCAAATCTTGATAACATATACTCGTTCAGTAGGTGTTCTGAATCAAAGGCGAATTTGAATAAAAAATCAGATATCGTTCTCGTAAGCTGTAAAGCATAGTTAAATGTCACCTGGTAACGTTCCAGCACTGTTGTCGTTATTCAAGTTTATCCAAATTTATTTAAACAATAATCTTATTGACGAAAAAAAATCTGATGTGTCCAACACATGACTTTCCTATCTAATTATTATAGGCTTTTTACGGTTATTTTGCACAACCTATTTATTGCAGCACCTCTATAAATATTTAGAGGATAAACTAAATATATACATTTTCCCATACATCTACCTCGAAATATTTTTCTATAGATATTCATTGAAAACGAAAATACTGAAAAATTTAAATTTAGCACTCTTCCTCCAATTTTTACATTACGGTTCATTTTAGAAAAATCATACATACACAAAAATTATAGATAATAGTATTAGAAGTAACTTTTATTTGAACAATTTTCTTCTCCAAACATAAATAAGAGACATATTACATAAAATATAAAAACGGCCTCCTATAAAGTACCCCCCAGATGTTCCGACTCTGCCCAAAAACTAATCAGTTCATTGGATGATGGAATAAAGCTTAAGTTTAAAATTTGGTGTTTTTCTGTGTATCGGTTCATGAGTTATGGTGGATACAGACAGACAGACAGACAGACAGACAGACAGACAGACAGACAGACAGACAGACAGACAGACAGACAGACCGACGGACGGACGGACGGACGGACGGACGGACGGACGGACGGACGGACGGACGGACGGACGGACGGACGGACGGACGGACGGACGGACGGACGGACGGACGGACGGACGGACGGACGGACGGACGGACGGACGAACGGACGGACGGACGGACGAACGGACGGACGGACGGACGGACACACACAGACATCATCGCGAAAATAGTCAAAACGGATTCAGGGGACCTCAAATGGTAAAAATTCGTCAAAAACTCGAGGTCGAAAAAAATCATGATTCCTATACTTTCCTTATCACAGACTTAAGAATAAGTGGTAGAATTACTTTATTTGCTGATGACACCAGTGTAACCTGGAATAATTCTAACATGCAGACATTACAATCTATCATAAGTGAAGATCTAGTGACTATTAAGTCCTGGTCTGATTCGAATGGACTTTGTTTCAACACCAGTAAAACTGTAGCATTGTCTTACAGAGGTACTTTACAACCTATAACTTTAAACAATAATCTGATCCAAACGGTGACTTCAATCAAGTTTTTAGGTCTTTATATAGACGATTCTCTAAAATGGTCTGCTCATATAGACCTTAGCAAAAAAATTATCCTCCGCATGTTTTGCCATTAAATCGGTTTCTAAAGAGCTGACTCCTTCTACTGCATTAATAACCTACTTTTCCTTATTCGAATCTCACCTTTGCTATGGTTTACCTTTCTGGGGTTCTTGTAGCTTATACCTTTTCGAATCTATTTTTAAACTGCAAAAAAGAGCAATCCGCTATGTATTTGGTTTAAGTAGTAGGACACATTGCGAAAATTACTTCAAAAATTTCAAAATTCTAACCCTTCCTGCTCTATTTATTTTCGAATCCGTCTGCTTAGTTCGCAAGCACATTAAAAATTTATCCGAAAGACCGACTCGTAGATATCCTACAAGAAATTTAGAGACTGATGTTTATTTAACAATGCCCACTTCTGACCTATTAAAACATTCCATTACCTACAATGCCAAAAAATTGTATAATAACCTTCCGATGCAATTAAAATCTATAAATACATACGATAAGTTCCGAAGACTGGCTAAAGCTTTTCTTCTAGAAAGACCATATTACACAGTAGCAGAATTTTATAACGTACCTTAGACATTTGAGTTCCACATACAATGGCATTAATTAAATAATTAAATATTAAAGTTTAAATTTAAATTTAAAAATTAAATTAGAATAATTATAACGACGGATATTGCATATCCATTGCAATTGTTATTCCTATTTTGTGTGTTTGTTTCTGTTTGTTTTTTCTGCTGTTTAGTTATTTTTATAATATGTTTAGTATTTAAGTTACACGTTTTACGACAATAAAGCATCTCTCTCTCTCTCTCTCTCTCTCTCTCTCTCTCTCTCTCTCTCTCTCTCTCTCTCTTTTATATCTGTATACAGATAGGAAAGTAATAAAAGATGTGTCTAAAAAATATAGCAGAATTGTATACAACGGTCAAAAATAAATATAGAATGACAACAAATTTTAAACTTAAGCTTTATGGTGTGTTGATTAGATTTTGGGAATAGTCGTAATACCTGGGTGTACTTTATTGTGGTAATTTTTTTACTTTATGTAATATATCTGTTATTTATGCTTGCAGAGGAAAATTCTTTAAATAAAAGTTGCTTGTTATATTATTCTCTATAAGTTTTGTTCTATGCATAATTTGCCTAAAATTGAACGTATTTGAGATACTTGAAAATGAGCAAATTTCGAATTTTGAAGATAATTCAAAAACGGATAAAGAAAAAACCTTAAATTTTAAACTTTATGTTCAATCCATCCTGCGGTGATCTGATTAAGTTTTGGGCATAATCTAAGCATCTGGGGGGTACTTAATAAGATGTCGATTTTTTCCTCTAAAAAATATCAATTACAGTCTGTTCGCTATACTTACGCGGATTAATTAATTAATTATTTGTAACAAATTTAGTACCTACCCTAATGTTATTTTAATTTAAATCTGACCATTAGGGCAATTCTACCTAATTTCTTGGAAAGAGGCTTATTGGAACTGGTTGTCAATGACTAATTTGCATAATTTTGTTAATCCGAAACCCGCGTAAGTATAGCAAACAGACTATATTTACGATTGCCAACGAAAATACTGAAAAACTAAATTTTACATTTTTCCTCAAATTTTTCCATTACGGTCCATTTTAGAGAAATCATGTATGAAATAAAAATTATAGAGAATCATATAGCTTTTACTGCGCTGACGTGTTCGGGATATAATCTATCACTTGTCATAAATCCGGTTAAAAACTCGCAACCATGCGCAGGCAACCAATATTTCGTACATAAATACAAACTTTTGTTTACATTTTATCGAAGTAGTTTTTGTAATACATTCACAGCTTAAAAAACGGAAAATTTGGAAAAAAACAAAAGTAAATTTTTAACGTTATCTGAGAAGTAGATAACTTTTTTGAACCAGTGTTATTTACCAAAATATTAATATTTTGAGGTCTTGAATCTATGATTAAAATATTCCTTGTATAAAAAATTGAAATATATGAAATTTGCAAATTCAATTTAAAAAAAAAATAATAAAACATTTGGTTGGTAGATTTTTATTTTAAAATGACAGTTCATTGGCTATTAATATAATAGGAGTTTATTAATCAGCGAAAATCAATATTTAAGGTTTTTCATGTATTTTTTTTATATAACTTTTATAACTTTTCTTTGAAAGCCAACTGAATGTTTAGCTGTTTAATTGAAAATTTATAATTAAAAAATAAAAAAGTTATAATTATTAATATGCATATTTATTTTATTAATTTTTTTAATGAATTAATAATTGAAAAACCAAATGAAAATAGGTATCTAAATTGGATAAATGCAAACTGAACAACTCTATCAAGAAAAACGACTTATTTTCAATTAAAGTTTCATGTTTTTGCACGTTCGTTTATAATTATTATTATAGCAATTTGTTATTGGATATCCAATTAATAATGCAAATGATGTGCGGGACCTTTCCTTGCAGCCAACTATTTCATGGAAATCGTGCACAGTTAACCAAATCATAATAGTTTTATTGCATTCTTCTTTATCTCTAAAATGGAATGATAAATACTAGGAAATGCTATCAGAAAAATACTGCTGCTCATTATGCTCGTGACGGATCTAGAAAAACTCGTCATGTCTATTCGAACTATTTAGAACCAATATTTACTATTTTTAGACTTGCGTTATATTTTCTACGGCTATATAAAACAAAACATTTCATCAACCCAATTTGATTAAAAATTAAGCTACATTGTGTTTAGGTAATTTCATTTCCTTATCTGATAACACAAAGTAGTGATTCTCTAATTATTTTAATAAAATCATGTGTCAAACATTTGAATAATTGTCCAATTTTATAAATTATAAAACTTAATTAAAAATGATTTATAGTAAGGAATGCCCATTTCCCACGAATAAGATATTTACATCATAGGCTGTAGGCGAATGCATGTAAATTATATATTTTGGGAATGCGCATTCCTTGCGAGTTGAACACTATATTTTTTCTATGGCTGTAAAACGCTGCTACTCTCTTTTAATTAATTTTATAATTTTTAAAATGGCAATAACTTAATTGGAGTTTGAAGTAAGAATATTTATTAGATCATAAAAGTGCTCGTATACCACTGTTTAGTAGTTTTTGTAAAGAAGAAACAGTATTAGAATATTAGAAACTAACAATAATAATAAACATGATTTATTAACTCAACATAAAATATTGTTGAAAATAAAGAAAATAATCTGATAATATTAACAGTTCTCGGAAGCTTCAAAACTTAATTTTAATTACTGTGACAACATAACAGTAAACATTATAAAAAAAAACTAGAATGAAGATATATAATGCTTGGCATTCTATATTATAGTTTTCACAGTTTAACAAACCCCCTTGACCCCCATTTTATTCAGATTTTATTCTTCGTATTGAATAAAAATAATATTAAAAAAACTGGAACTGTCTTTACACATAGAGAATACATAGATTGAAAAAAGTCAATGATACATGATACTGAAGAGTTGTAACATACTGAGAAATTTCTTCAAAGACTTTTGGACTCCGTAATATAGAAAGAACCACCAACAACTAATCAAAGTTTTTCATGTCTATAAAGCTAGCATGGCAAAGTCAAAAGCCCATAGAGCGACTTATACTATACTTTTTGGCTAATTTTTTGCTATTTTTTTACCCAATTTTTAATTTTTTTGCTCCTGCCGTTACCGAGAAACATTGGTCATACTACCTTGGTACTAAAGCTACAAAGGCCAGTGTTGTATATCTGTTTCTATGAGATATATCGGGTTTACGGCATATTTTTTTTGCTAATTTTTTACTTTCCTATCTGTACACAGATAAGGAAAGTATAGGTAAAAAAAAATAGCCAAAAATTAGCCAAAAAATATAGTATAAGTCGCTCTACGGGCTTACGATTTTGCCATGCTAGCTTTATAGACATAAGTTTTTCTATACAAGCAGATTTACCACACTCGGTTGTATCTCGAATTGTATCTTACTTAACGCCTCAGCAACATTCTGCATTAAAATATTCAAGTGGAGTACCACTTCTCAATTAATATTAAAATTAGGCGAACAATTAATTTTGAAAATATATAATCATACAGGGTGGTTCAAAATTGAGTGCAAAGATTTTAAGGGCGTATTAACCAGCCAAAAATAAGAAATTTTTTTCATATAATCGAATGTCTGAACTTGCTTCGTTTTCTAGTTACAGGGTGTCAAAATTTTTTTTTAACAATTATTAATTAAATAAAATCACTCTTTGAGACGCCACTGGAATAAATAATGAATGAAATTTTATAACACAAATAAAAATCAAGACAGACTTGTTTGGCGACAAACTCCATCATTTAGTAATTAATTTTTTACTTGTTTAAATAGAACCAGGCACAGATTTTGATTTTTTTTCTTAGAAACTGTAACGGTTGGAACCGTTATTTCGTTATTTCGACACAATCACCTTTTACTCAAATGTCATTTGTCGTTTATGCCTTGTGTCAAAAGTTTTCATTTTCATTTCATTTGAATAGATCAAATAGATCACTTTTATTTTAAGTTATCTTGGTCATCCAATGTATTAAATGATTTTTATTTATCTTAAAATCCGTCTGATTTTATAAGATAAGTTTTAATAATAATATATTGTTATACTGGTTTTTGGTATCACAATTTATTTAAATTCAACTTGAACAATAACTGTCCAACTGATAACATTAACGTATAACGTCTATCATAAAACTGAAAACTGACGTCAGGATCATCCTTATATATCTTGCTTGACCTTCTCGGACCTTCTCGAACTGTCGTCTAGAATATTCTTGACGGGTAATGACATTTCCAGACATTTCTGGACTATTCTATCTTCTTTTATTTGTATTTTTACGTATGTCGACCGCAGCATACTGTAGGGCGATGAGTAACATTCCCACTGATCTGTATTATTTTACTGGATAGGATATAGCCCCTTAAGAAACGTTCCGAAAAATTGGCCGATTTGGGCAAATAATATGTCGGACCGGATGTTATTTAACGTAACCTCTATTTACATTTGTCATTTAATTGTGTCAACAAGCTACGATGATATGTTTTTATTGTGGAAAACGAAGTAAAAAGAGTATGAAATAAATTCATTCCTGAAGACACAATATGCTTCACGTTTCCATTTTTATATTTTCTTTCATAAAAAATCAAATCATAGGGGGAATTTTCCCGAAGGACATCGCTCGCAAAAGGAATAGAAGAAGAATAAGAAGAAAAACTAATCAAATTATAGGTTAGGTATGTCAAATTATCCCAAATTTCAGTTCTGTGAACCCACCATAATTTGCCCAAATCGGCCAGCATTGTTGCACTTCCGGTCTCCTTGGTGGAACGGTTTTTTAGTATGTTAAATATAGCCTATATCTTATCCAGTAAAATAATACAGATCAGTGAACATTCCACTTCTTTTTCTATCTGTACGTTTCCTATGATAGCCGCTGGCTACTGCAGGGTGCTGCGTAACAATATTATTAAATATATATATTTTATGCAAGGATTTCTTAAATAAATTGTCAAATTTTAAACATAACCTCAATATCAACACATGTTGATTTTATATAAAATTATATATTATTTTTTTGGAATAAGATATTACGCTTTACTATATATAAATATATTAAATAAGATTTTTCCTTTTCATATTAATTTTAGTCTCTGTGAAATTATTCATTTAATAGTTTAAAATTATTCATTTAAAGGTTAAAGTATTTTATCCAAATCCTTTTCAAATTTCCTATTTCCTGTCTTAACATTTTAACCTTTTTTAACTGATGGCTATATCTAGACGATTTTGATCTGATCTCATCTCTAGACAGTTCGAGTTTAAGTTCGAATACTGAAGATCATTCACACGTTTCATCACTAGACGTTTCATCCCAAGTTGGTTGAGTTTGAATACCATATCTCTTGAAGATCATTCACGGTGCAGAATTATGCAGAATTATGAATAAGGATCCCGTATCCCTTGGTGGAAGTTGCCTGACGAAATACCATGATATAACCTAGATTTACATTCCGTATATTACCTAACTTACCAAAAGATAAGTACATACTCAATAAATTGTTTTAAATTTAAATTTAGTACAACTTATGTGAATTAGAATTTGATAACTACCTTATCTAAAGCATTATTTGTTAGTTGTTAGTGATTTTCTATATTTTTATCACTAATCTAGAGTCAAGTGTAGTAAGCTTTAAATATAGTGGTGCCCAACTTCCAATTATTTAAAAACCTAACCCACGCCCTATCAATTGAGTTCAAACACATTATAAAAATGATAGAATAACCAGATATCACGATATCACAAAAATGGCGCCCAACGTGGGGCAATAGCTTTTTTTTTTGGTGTGTCATCGGCTTCAACTGCTAGGGTTATTTTGCCTCGTGTTCTGTGTAACTTTAAAATAGTTTCCTTATAACTTATCGTTCTAATTGCCATGGGTATTTCACAGAAGTTAACTAAACTAACTGCATGTCTTGTATTTTTATTAATACTTTCTTACCTCTTATTTTAACCTTTTCTATAAATCTGCATATCGTATCGTCAAGTTTAATATAATATCTGCATTTTGTACTAGGTCCAGTGTTTATTTATACATATTTTGCTAGTGATATATCTAAATATTCATTATACACTGATAAAACTGTATATTATATTGATTTTTACCTAAAGTTGATTTTTGTGCCTATCAAGTAAAAAATTTTTTGCTAGTGATAAAATTTGTGCCTTCATTTAGTTAAATATATTGCTTTTTACTTTTTTCTGACTGATATCCTCTTTATTAAAATGATTTCCAACCATTTAAAAACTCATGAGTTAACCTATGAAATATTAATCAGATAGGTAGACTTGCTTTCTACTGTAAAACAAAAAAGGAAGGTTTTGAGTGGTTTGTTATCTCAAGAGTCACACAACAGTTTTTCAGAAAAAAATAATCCTTATAATCATAAAGATGATATCACACAAATGGAATTGTCAATTAAAAAAGTCAATACAGAAATAGAAAATTTTACTGCTAATAAATCTGATCCAGCTTTTAAACGAATTAATTCTAGGTTAGTTCACTTGTCTAATAGAATAGCTAAATTAAAAGTAGACTATGATGAAGAAGCTTCAGCTCAAAATACAATAAAAACAAAAACAATCATGTTAGAAGCTGATTTATCAGAAAAAATTAATAATTCTTCTAGTTTTAACTCTAGTACTGTATCTACAAAACAAGTTAGTTGTCCTTTATATACAAGTGTAGATGTTCATATATTCTATGATGGTAACAATTCGTTGTTTGATTTTTAAGAACTTGTTGAAATGTTAAGATTGTCAGAGGTCTTTCGAAAGAACAAGTGTTTCAACGTAGCTGTGATTTTTTAAAAGGTGATGTTCTATTTTGGTATATGAATAAATGCTCTAAATTGACTGACTGGGATCACCTTGTAAAACAATTAAAATTACATTTCTTACCTTGTGACTATCAAAGTAATTTAAAATTAGAGATTCAAAATAGAAAAATTTGAACACAAGGCATAAACAACAAATTTAAGTAAGAAGTGATTATGTCGAAATAAGCGTTCCTAGCTAGATACGAGTAAAGCTCAAGGGGCAAGAAAATTACATTATTGACCGTTTAATCTAAAAAAAAAAAATTATTGTATAAAAAGCAGTGCTGTACCATATTTTTACCTATAAGTATTAAGTAGGTAGCCCCCTGAGACGCCACTAGAATTAATAAATTTATTTTATACTCACCAAAGGAAGGCCCTTATGACAACAAATAAGCCTACCAAATTTTATGTAAATCGGCTGAAAGGTTTTTGATGAATTGATAAAGAAAAACAAATTTTTTTTTTAAAAACTTTTACTCTCTTTATCTAGAAAACGAAGCAAGTTAGGACCTTAATCTTTGCACTCATTTTTGAATAATAAAATTGTCAGGTATAATAAAAAATTAATTGAATATGTTTGACCTTTGTTATAATTACCCCTTACGTTAGACGTTAGACTTTAAATCAATAATTAGACACTAATTGTTTAATAAAATATTTCTAATAATTATATAAATTTGATCAAAAAGATTTTCGTGACAAAATTTAAAATTATTATATAACGATGAAATTCAATATTATTAGAAATAACTTTTATAGGAATATTTTGAAACGTCAATATTGCAGAATTTTTCGAAGAAATATTTAAGAAAACAATAAAATTAAATGTTAACTCAATGATTGTTTAAAATAATACTCAGAAATGTGGAATTTACCAACCAAAAAATTTTAATCTTTATGTCACAGCACACAGCCGAAAAAGAAAAAAAAAATAATATTAAAAATATATAAATTAACATTATACACAGTGAAATGTATCAAATTTCCATATCCACCGTGGCTATAAAAAAAAACAACAAAATACTGGTTGTTTTTTAAAGCGTATATCTGTTGTTCAATTTTGATTTCGCTGATTTTTTGGTATTCTTAAATTTGTTATTTAATTTTAATCTGGCGAACAATTTTTGAAATTAAGTTATAAAATTTAAAAGTTATCGAAGAACAATAGACTTCGCTCTTAAAAAAATATAAATAGTAACTGCTAATAATGACAAATTAATTCATCTATACTTAAAATCCTTTTTTGTAGTAGTAGTAGTAGTAACAAAGCATGTCATCAATAATTATAAAAAGTCTAATAGGTATAAAAATGGAGAACGTATCACAGATGTCCACAGAGAACAAAAAAAAAAAAATTGTTTTTTTTTTGTTTGTTTACAAGTGATCGGTTTTATCGTTCCTGTAACTACAAGTTACAATTAATTTCTAGAAATACTAAAGCGCAATAGCATTAGATACGTTTAAGGGCATAACCTTATACGATTTAATTAACATGCATTAGTGGTCTCTGAACTAATTATCTCCAAAATATTTGCTGTCGATAGAAATATATCCGACCAGAATACAAAGTATATATACAACTTGTAAGTCATACATATACACAAATAACAATTTGAATTATTTAAATTAGTCATTAAACGTTTGTTTACTTAATTTAATTTGATGTGTCTATTACCTATAGCATTTTTTTTTATATAAAGTTAAATAATTATCTAACAATTAGTTACAAATTTTTCCCCAAAATTAGTAGAAATTATCTACGAAGATTCACCCTGTATGTAGACGATAAACAAAGTTTTTGACGGAAATAGGTGTTTTTCCTTCCGTAATGCACCGTGAGGCCAAGGTTTAAATTTACAGGTAATGAATAATTGTCCTCTTTTTATATTGAAAAAACAAAGTCATCGCAAAACAAGCGTGATTGTGAATATCAATAAAATCCTTCATGGAATTAAAAAACAAATCGGTAATTGATCAATTTCAAAATCAACAGTCGTAAATTCAACGATAGATACCTAGATTAACGCCAGGGTTCTGATATTTTGTAAGATAAACTTTTTAGTAGTAAACAATGAAAAATACACAGCAGAAGATATGATGATGACAAAGACATAAATAGCATATAGTGTACCCCAAACACGAATTCCCAATAAAGTAGAAGAAGTGTATTTTGAGGACAGTTTAAAACATTTTGCCATTAATACTCCTCAGAGGCCCGAAAATTTAATTTTAGTAAAATCCAAGAACAGTGATTTAGAAGAGCAAGCATATATAGAGAATGAAGAAAATCAAGGAAATATAGGAAATAAAGAAACTTTAGAAAGCACAAAAGATAAAACTCTAAATAACACAAATAACAGAGAAGAGAAATCTGCGGACGACAAAAAGGAAGAAGGTAAAAGAGAATTAAGAACAATTCTACAGCCCAGGGTTATTATAATACTAGAAACCAGATTCATAGCAAATAAAGAATATTTAAGAAAAATGGTAGATACAAGAAAAAGTATAAAAAAAGAAAAATTACCCTAAAAAAAAATGAATTGAAATGGAAATAAGGGATGTAAATTATGAACCATTTAATACTTAAGAGTTAAATTTTCAAAATGATTTAAATGAAATTAACAAAGTAAATTCAAATGGAATGTTTAGAGTTTTTCATCAAAATATATGCAGCATTATTAAAAATCTAGATGACTTAGAAAAACATTTTGCACAACTTAATTATAATTATGACTGCATAGTTTTAACGTAAACTCTAAATATTCCAAATCCTAATTTGTTTCGTCTATAAATGGGTATACATTGATATATAGTGAAGGTAACATTAACAGAAATGATGGTGTCATACTTTATATTAAAAAAAATTAGTTTTACACACAAAATTATCAATGTGGGACCTTGCAAAATCATTCAAATCACTGTAACATTTAATAAACATAATAAATTACTTGTAACTGCAATTTATAAACCTTATAAATGAAGATGATTTTGTTCAACATTTAAGACTGTACCTCGATCAAATCAGAACCAGTAATAATATTGATAGTCACATTCTGGTAGGAGATATAAACATAAAAAGTAATAATTATCTAAACTTGTAAGCTGAACATAACTTTATATCACTTATAAATAAATATCTTCTATATCTTCTTCTAATTTAGTACCTACTGCAGCTACATTAGTTAACACAAAGTCATTAAAATGCTCTGAAACTTTCGTATGTGAAACGTAAGAAATTGTCGTTTAAGGGTTGTTGTCATCTATGTTTGTCATTTGGACACATAGCGAGGAAATGCAGATCGGCGGTTCAGCTTAAATGTAGTAATTGTGGTGGAAAACATGTATTGGTCATGTGTTCTCATTTAGCGGAGACTAGAAACTCTAGAAAAGTTGAAACTAGTTCTCAAGTAACAGATAATCTCTCAAATCATACTTCTTTTGATCAAATCTTTTTGTTAACATTGGTCTTATATCAGAAAGTCTGCTGCAATTTCAATGGGATTTAAAGTATTAGGGTCGGAAGAAGTTCTTCATTCATTATTTAATTGTTTTGAGTCAGAAGTTATTAATCACAAATGTTACCATATTGCTGTAGGAAGTCTTGACAAGAAATATCCATGTAGTTTTGATGTTCTAGATCAACCTATAATTTGCAGTCACATTGATTTTATTCATGAAGTCCCCTGGATGAAAGAGTTGCAAACTCTAAATATAAAGTTATCTGATACAAAGGGTGATTCGATTGAACTCCTTATTGGAGCTAATTTGGCTGATTTTTTCTTGTCAGGTCCTAGTCATCGATTAACTCGTGGATTAGTTGCTTTTCTAACACCTTTAGAATGGACTATTATCGGAAAAGTCGCGAATTATTTTCATTCTCAATATCTTCATTCTTCTGTTTCGATGGTCAATAAATCTCTCTCTTTCTGACATGTGGAATCTAGATCTTATTGGTATAAACGATCCTATTGAGGTACTATCTAAAAAGGAACACGAAGCATCTATTTTTCAATCTTTCTCTGATACTGTTTCAAGAGATGAAGATGGACGTTATAGAGTCGCTCTCCCTTTTACAGAAAGTCATCCACCTTTGCCTACTAATTTCAAGATGGCAAAATCCCGATTGGATGCTCTCCTGAAAAAGTTAGATAGAGACGGCTACTATAATGATTATAACACAGTTTTTGAAGAATGGTTGCAATTGGGAATAACAGAGGCGGTACTTTTTGAGGAATTGAGTGAGATTCATATACATTATTTACCCCATAGACATGTAGTTAGACTTAGTAGTTTAACTACAAAGTTACGTCCAGTTTTTGATGCTTCGCCGAAACAAAAGAATTATCCATCTCTAAATAACTGTTTAGAAAAGGGGATAAATTTGATAACTGTGATACCAGCTATACTACTGAATTTACTACAGGAAGGAAATTTTGATTTTGTGAGGTTTCTTTGGTATAATAAGAGTTGAGATCTCGGCTATTATAGACATAAGATGGTTTATTTTGGTCTCACATGTAGTCCTTTCCTTTTGGGAGCAGTAATAAAGTACCATTTAGAATCAGTTCTTAAAGAAAATAGGTATGTAAACATAATCTTGAAGTTACTACCTAGTTTTTATGTAGATAATTGTGTTACGAGTGTTGATTCAGAAGAAGAACTGCGAAACTTTATTAAAGAATCTCAAGAGGTAATGAATGAGGCCAAATTTGATCTTCGGCTTTGGGAATATACCATCCCTCGCGACATCAATCCCGAACCAATTAAATTAACTACGATATTGGGACTTGAATGGGATAGATGTCATGATACATTAAATATACATCTAAAGGATAATCAAATATTGAATCAGAATTCAATTACAAGATATATCTTATCTGTTGTAAATAAAGTTTTCGATCCATTAAGATTCACTGCACCAGTACTTTTAAACGTATGTAGAATTTTATTCTGTGTGATTGTGAATATGTAGTGAATTCTCGGCCCTTGACTTATTTGTCTGAGGACTCGTCTGCTTTAGTTCCGGTAACGCCTTCGTTCTTTTTGCAAGAGATAAGCCAAACTGGTGTTCCAAACTTAGATAAAATAGATTCGACGTACCTTAGAAGATATAGATATAGATTGAAATTGAGAGATGATTTTAAAAAACGGTTTAGGCAGGAATATCTCAGTCAATTGATTCTACGAAAGCGAAAACAACATTGCAATAACGTAAAAGTAGGTGACTTAGTTTTTTTAGAAATTGAAGGTTCTAAGAGATTATACTGGCCATTAGCCTTGATAGAAAAGATTTTTTTGGAAAGGATGGAAATGTTAAAGTAGTTGGATTAAAAACGAAAGACGGTTACGTAGTCAGGCCTGTACAGAAAATATATATGTTAGAGATGGATGAAAATGATGATCAAAAGCAAATACATGAAATCGTAAGGAAAAGAAAGATAGAAGAAAAGTCATCAGAAACTACAACAGATGTTGTCACAAGATATAAGAGGAAGATTAAGAAATCTACCAGGTTTTATTGTTTGTTGGTGGGAGAATGTTAAATATTGTTGTATTTTGTATTGTTGTTGTTTCCATGAAAATGACAGATTTGTCTGACGTTTTTGTCAGTCTAATTTTTTAATACTTTTATACTATTTAACATCAGTCTGCATTTTTGATTAATTCCTAACTATAGGTAATAGTTAACAATAGTTAAAAATATTGCAATTGAGCAATATATACTCTTCATTTAATTGGAGGTATTTTAGTTAGGGCAAGTTGATTTTAATCTTGAAGCAAGCATTATTAGCTATTGTTGAACAAGTATTACTAGAATTTCAAATCGAGACGAGTTTTGCTTGCGGATATATAAACACAAGAAAGCATTGAAATAAGACCATTCATCTTGAATATAGCCACCTTTTTTTTGTGTAATAGGTACTATCTACAAAATTCCTTATTCTTAGAGCCAATCAAAGAAATTGAAATGAACGCCTTAATAAACTCATTAAAAAATAAAAAAAAATCACCGGAGATAGATAACATAACATCTAAAACAATTAAACAATTAAAATTCTAGCTGACGAAATACCGCCATTACTTTTAAATGTAATCAATAAAATTTATAGATCTGGTAAATGTCCAAAACAAGTTAAAAAAACAGTTATTGTGCCTGTACATAAAAAAGGTCCAAAAAATCTAATATTACAACTTTTACAAAAATCTTTGAAAAAATACTTAAATGTAGAATGGAAAATTTATAGAAAAATATAATATTATGTCAAAGTGTCAGTACGGTTTTCAAGAAGGCTTATGTACAAGTGATGCTATTTTAAAAAAATACAGGGATTTTTGCTAGTTTTCAACGAAGCCAGCAGAGCACCTCAGTTTTTTAAGTTTTTTTCTAAAACCAAATATACCACATTTTAAGGCTAGTTTTAGGTCATTTTTAGGTAATTTTTAACTAATTTCTAGGCTACTTTTAGGTTTCTAAAATATAAAATATTCCGTTTTTTTTTTTTTAAATAACACCTCATTTTTTTAATCACAATTGGTTTGGAATATTTCAAAAGCCTAAAATATGGCATAGTTTAAAAAAAATTATTTTATAATTTTTGAAAAGTTTAAAAATAGGCTAAAAATGTGGTTTGGTTGTTTTTGGAAAAAAATATCTTTAAAAACTCGAGGTGTTCTGTTGATTTCGTTCGAAGCTAACAAATCGCCTTATATTTTTTAAAAAACCATTTATTTTCGAAAAGTTTTATAATGTTCTAACCCTTTATAGGGCAAAAGTTAAATTTATTTTCAGGTGTATAAAATTTGCAAACTTTAGCTAGTGTATATCACAAAAATTCAAAATTTTGAGCAAAAGGCTTGTTTTTGGGTGGGAAATTATATTCTTCAAGAACCTATCGGCATTTCTTTTAGGTTTATGATGTTCATGCGTAATATCATACACAAACTCATTTATTTCAATTATTTTTCAGACAACATCGACATGTTTCAAGTCTAAAAAGATACAAGTCTATAAATTTATATTACGAAAAAAAATGTTGAGTTTAGTTCTGAAATTTTACTATTATTTTTACTAAAACAGAAAATTCCTTTTTTTAATTTGACAAATCACATAATATTATAATACCTGTTTAGTGTTTACTATAAATCCACCAATTGTTATTTTTAATTCTACATTTTAATCTAAAAATGTTAAATTTTCAACAGTGCACAGAATATAATATGTGTGAATCTGTTTATTTCATTTCTACATTCATAAAATCCAAACAAAACTTACATAAGTACACATTTTTTCAAATTATATACAGGGTGTTTCTAAATTCATGCGACAAAATTCAGGAGGTGATTGCTCGTATGAAATTAAGATGGGTCTTTCCTATAACAAAATTTCGTCAGCCCATCCCTTTCCGAGATATCACCCTTAAAAGGTGGTAAAAAAAAATAAAAACTCTATTTTAGTCACCACCTTTTAAGGGTGATATCTCGGAAAGGGGTGGGCTGAGGAAATTTTGTTATAGGAAAGACCCATCTTAATTTCATCCTGAATTTTGTCGCATGAATTAAGAAACACCCTGTATATACTACTAATTTAGGACGATAGTACTTGCATATGCCATTTGTCGATTTTCAAAAAAACGGGCAATACAATAATTTTAAATTTGCAAAATATATATTCTTTAATAAAAAACAACACGAGGACGCTTACTGGGATAAATATTTCCTACTTAAACATATCAGACATACAATAGATAGCAAGTAGTGAACCTGAAAAACATGTTAAAAAAGAGCTTTAAACTAAAACCAAGGTGAAAAGTATAGCTCGTAAGAGCCTAAAAAGAGATTAAAATTATATTGTGGTTGTTTTTTATAAAAAAAAAACTTAAAAAACCGATTGAAGTCAGCAGAGCATCTTGATTATTGTAAAAATCAAGAAGCATACAATTTTTGAATAGGGTATAAAAAATAGCTCAAAAATATGGCATAGGTTTCAATTCAAAAATCCCAAAGTGCGTTGCTGCGATTTTTTCGGTTTTATCTTAGAAAAAAAAATTGCGAAAAATTTTGTACTTTTTATGTTGACACTACGAAATAAGCTAAATAAGCTTTCAAAACAAAAAAGTTACTCTTTATAAAAGTGTCTAAAACATCAACCATATTTTGCCGTTAATTGATAATCAACAAATAACAATTCATATATAAAAAAATAAAACGGTTTGAACTCGTTCATTTATCGTCTATAGGCAACTGCCTGCGCACTGTTTTGTATATACCACAAACATTGATCAAACTTCGATTAAAAATCAAGAGATGTAAAAGTTAGACAACAATAAAAGAAAGAAGAAAAAAAGCAAGAAAAAAACCAAAAAAACCAAAAAACAAAAAAGCAAAATAAAGCAAAAAATCAAATTTCACCAGTGCATGGTGTGCCAGTGAAAGTATATTATTTTCTGTTACTTTTGAACCACCTGTAACTTTACCATTGATCGAGATCGGACCATTGTTAATATGAAGCTTTTTGCGCTTAAAATTATGAGTTCTATAACCTGTCTTAGTTTGTTTTTATAATTTGGGACACCCTGTATAATATATTATCTTTGAAATAGGGATCTAAAATAAATTTATTATTAATCTATTAAATATTTAAAAAAAATAATGTGCCACGAGTAAAATTAGAATGATAAAATATTTAACTGAAGGGACCCTCCTTTAACTTTAATAATTACCCCTTAATTAACAAGAATGAATATTCATATTTTTTTATTAGAAAAACTACAACTCACAATCTTGTGTAATAATCGTATTAAATATTTTTCTCGTTTCTAGAGGCTTCGCTGCTCTCTTCAAAAACTGACTTTGTCAGATAGTAATTCCATTTTTGCTTTTAGAAAGTTTAACCAAATCTTGGTTTGATAAGAATGTCTTAAGACATGGAAGCGTAAGGAATCGTGTGTTGGGGGTAGCCTAGACAACACTATTGAAGAGGCCATTATACCAAAGAACATTACACATTTTTTAATATTATTTAACATTTATTCGGAAAACTAAGAAATATTTCGGGGAAATCACCGAAATAGTAAAAAATTAAGGGGGATTTCGACAAACTAACAATCATATGAATTATTCAAAGGTAATTTCTCCAAAATCATACGAATTTTAGTTGATTTTTCTAACCTGTTTTTTTTTTGTTATATTATTTGGAATTTTCGAACTTTTGTTATCCATCAATTGTATTTGGATCTTTTATACTTCGACCTTTTATATGTCGATCTTTTGTATATCGATCTTTTTTCGTAGATCCAAATTAAACGCATTGCTAGAGGAAATGGAGGAATTATTTAAAAATTCTATTCTCATTCAATAAGAATAAAAATTAAAGCGAAATCGCACAAGGTTTTGTTCCCCTAACTTATGTTGAGACCTAAACTTTTGGAAATCGGGCTAAATATGTAAAGATAGAGGCGAGACGATAAAAATTAATAAATACGTGGATACCAATAACAGGATGTATAAATATCTATGGTGCACACTATACCATTTTCAGTGAATATTATTACACGTGCATTGACGTGAAATTCCTAAATAAATTAAAAAAAATTAACTGTATTGATTGTTAAGTTATTTTGTATAAAAAATGGTGATAGACAACGAGAACGAAGAATGAGGGTATCAGTTCCTATTATACAAAGTAAATAATTTTTAGGCGCCAGTTTAATTAGTTAGGCCAATCAATGTGTGATAAATAAAATTGGAATGTACATACTTGTCACTTTTGAACTAATTTTTAACTGTTAAATTAACGTAGTGTTACGATCGCGTATATAAAAATAAAGAATTGGTATTTGTTGTAGAAATGAGATTTGTAAAAAAATGTAATTAAAAATTTTTCCACAATAATGGAAAACCTAGTAAAAATACATCCCGATTGTTAAATAAATAATATACGAAAGATTATGTGAAGTAATATCCCAAGGTCAGTGGTAATTACGAAATAATTTTCTTGCATGTTACCTAAGCATTTTTTGAACTCATTTATTTATTAAAAGTACAATTACAAAAATAACAATATGTAAAATTAAATGTAAATACTTGCAGATGATGTATTTTGTTCCTATTAAAAAAAGACGTGTTTTCACTTTTCGCGTATGTTGATATATATTTTATTGTAATATACCTGATTAATATTAAGATAAGGTTTTTATAGAGTTTATATTGTGAGGTGTTATTTATCATTAATTGTTGTTCAGGAACTCAATTTTTGACTAGCTGACTTACTGCAATAGTTTTTGAATGATTGGTATTTTTTTTCTTCTATATCTGACCCAATTTCTTCAACAGAAGTTTGCATCTAATTACTCACTACATTTTTACCTAAAGGCACATTGTTGTACCAATTAACAGTCTGCCAATGACGATTTGACCTTAGAAAGAGTTTTTTAAAAATTTTCTAGCTTCGATAGCAATTTCAAAAATAACTTAGAAGGAAATACAACCTCTCAAATATGGCCATCTTTAATAGGACAAACATTAGCTATCAGCTAACCTAACCAACCATTCATTGCCAGAACAGTTTTGGATTTTTCTCGACAGGTTTTTGTAAAAATTTATATATATTTAATACCTAAAACTAGTTGGATAGCTATCGTTTTTTTTTAATATGAAAATAAACAAGCCCTCCTCTTCACTAGTATCATTCTATAAAGTCATAATTGTATGTAAATTCAACCGATGACCCTCGTACTCGTTTTTAGCATTCCAAGCGGGTCGGTGCATTTAGCGAAGTTCCTCGTTGATTTTATTCTTTTTTTGACTGCCACTTTTAGAGGACGACCAGAATAAATACTGTTCCGGTTTAAAGCGAAAGTATTAAAATCTGTATGGCTCGACCACTTTGAAACTGAGAATGTATTTTGTTGTTTTTTTTTTTGTTTGGTAACTCGAATCATCTTATGAACAAAATGGGTGATTCACCAGATTTCTCGCTGTATTGGACAAATTAAAAACATTGTTCAGACAGGTTGATTTTCTTTTTTAGACGCGTATACTAGGTGTTTAATAAGTTATTTTTAATAGGGTATATAATTCCATAATTATTTTTATAAATTGAAAAATTAGAGAGATACGAACCCTGTTAAGTTTTAAGTAGAGACCTGGTTTGTTTTAAAATTATCAATAAAATTATTGATCGTTTATACTAGATCCAGTAATTGATAAGACTTGTAATAGATCAACTGAATAATTCTAGAGGTTTGGTTTCTTGACTAGGACCATTAGCCGAAAATAAAAATTAACTAATTGCTTTTACCCAAAAACAAGTAAAAAATAGTGCGTATATTTCCCAATTCTAGTTAAAAATGTTGTTTGTTGGAAAAGAATCAATTTTATATTAAAACAATTGCCTAATTTTTATGCACGCTACCCAACAACAAATTAGTGGATATTTATATTATTAAGAGTTATTATTGCTCCGTTCCTGAGAACTGATTTGTCGGCATAGTCCTCCTCAGTGTTGCCAGAATATATTTTTGTTATGTACCAAATTTGTCTAAAAAATGTACTAGATTACATAAAAATTTACTAGATTGTGTAATATACCAGATTTTCGAATGAATTGTAATGTGGTTTGGTTCATTATAAAAAAAAAAATACGTGTAGCACTCGGGGACTGCCGCGGTAAAGCTATTGCATAGCATTTTTTATCAACTTATGCAATTATAATTATTTATTTATTTTATTTATGCAGTATTTTTTTTCTTTGATATTAATTCAAGTTACACTTTTTGTGCGTGGTGACCGATAAGAAAACAATTTTTTTCTTTTATTGAATAAATGAAAAGTTAATATTGTTTAAAACATTTTTATTATCTTGCAATACATGTAGGTTATTCAGGAATTTTTATAATTGAAACTATAGGTTTATGGTAACTGAAATAAGATACATAAGTTCGAGACTTGATATCCTCTAAGTATCTGGAAAATACCGCGTCAATGGTGGTCCCATATTCTGTTGTGGATTCTTGTGGATCATTATTCATTTTCAAATTCAATTTTTCCGAAATTGTGTCTAAAAGAGATACAATCAGTTATGAGCAGTTAGCAGCTAGTCTACACGCATACGTCTAGTCGCACGCACACAAACACCGTGCCGAAGTCTGCCGAACTGAAACGACGTTAGACGATGCACTGCTTTCAACGCCGCACCGCTGTGCCGGTCGGAATGGTTTATTTTCGTTACAGAATTTCTTTTTCGATTTTTCGAGGGCAGAGCTGGGCAAGTACTCGAATACTTTTACTCGTATTTCGATTACAAGTAGAATAACTACTCGTAATTTTTACTTATAAGTATTTTTTATTTTAAGTACTTATTACTCGTACTTACAAGTAAATTTAAATCTACTCGTAGAATGTACTTGTAAAATACGAGTATTATTTTACGAGTTGTCGGCATTTTTTGATCATCGCATGTTAACCGCCAGTCGCTACTATCGATCGCCAGTATCACGACATGAAACGGCCTCGGTTGCGTTCGGGCTGCGGTCTCTGATTTGGGTTGGGAATATTGGGAAAAGCAATTCGTTGGGCGTTTTACGTTTTATTATTTTTGGTGTTTTGTGGTGGTGTGAATGTGTTTCCTACGAGAACGGTTAAATATTAAACGTCTATAGTCTCCATACACAATCTTCGTTAATTTGAATAAGGATAATTTCCTGACCGTAGCAGAATTTTATATAAATAAAAAGTTCCTTGGTTTATTCGGTCATTAATTTTATTTTCTATTGTAAGCACAACACTATATATGTTTCGAAAAACTTTGTTTTCATCTTCGGGTACAGTCAAAATTTAATTTTTTTTTTAAACACATGGGGACGTTTACGGTTTAATAATTTTTAAAATAACAGAAACCCCATCTTTCTGTTTCAGCGTGTGAAGGCGTATTCGAAATAATATTAATTTGTTTTAACACGATAACGATAAAGTAGGGAAACAAAAAGAGTTTTTACAAAGTTAAAAATTACCAGTTTTAAAAAACTGTATTTGTTTACTGTCAAGTTGACCATGTTTGTTTTATTTATATTCTAAACAAAGTTTTTGTATTTTATTTATTTTAGAATAGTTTTTTGTTTTTGTTTCGGTAAATAAAGACTATTTATATTTAAAAATTATAGTGGTTTTTATTTGTTTTTTTTTATAGTTTATTTAATTATTTGGTTAATTTTGTGAAACTACTCGTACTCTTTACTCGTATTTTCACGATTACTACTCGTATCCGTAAACTATCTCTATAAAAGTACTTACGAATAAAATACTTATAAATACAATTTTCGAGTACTCGTACTCGTACAATTTTAGTATTTTATTCAGTACTCATGCCCAGGTCTGTTCGAGGGGTTAGGTTTATTTTCGTTACGGAATTTCTTGAATAGAAACCTAAAATTTTTCAATCAAGCATGCTGTTTGACGTTTGTCCTAGGTTCCTATGTAATTGTTTTAGTTGTCAAAACGTATTAAATTTTCGTAGATAGCCAAACTTCGATAATTATAATATTAAAATGTCTGATATCAGCGATATAGAAGACTCCTCCACTCATATCGGAGAAAGCAGAAAATACAGTATAAAATATTTTGCCGCAAAAATCTAGGGAAATACCAATACCCGAAATAATACCATTAATTACAATTTTGTAGAATTTTTTATAGAAATACGAGTAATTACTGTTATTGTGTTCAATACCAATATAAATATAATATTTATAGGTCTTGATTATTTATCGGGTGTAGAAAAAATAGGGTATGCAACTCTCATGTAATGGTTATTAAAACACTCGCATAAACCATACAAAATTCGCCTTTGGCTCGTTTCGTATCCCGGTTAATGCTCGTGTATTAATAACCATCATTACATGATCGTTGCATAATATACTATTATAAATCTTACAAGAAAAAATTAATATCTAATATTTTAAGTTTACTGAATTTCAATAGGCTCTTTTATTAGGGTTGCGTACCCGAAGGGCAACCAATGGGACCCTATTACTAAGCCTCCGCTGTCCGTCCGTTTGCCTGTTAGCGGGCTCTATCTCATAATCCATAATAAGTAGAATGTTGGAATTTTCACAGAATGTGTATTTCTGTTGCCGATATCACAACAAATAATAAAAATAAAATAGATTAAATATTAAGGGGGGCTCCCTACTAGAAACGAGTTTTTTGGCTTTTTTTTGCTTAATCTTAATAAAGTATTTAAAAAGTACCTACATGGTATTAAATCTTGTACGATGGTGCGAAACCCTTCATGTACGAGTCCGACTTGCACTTGACCAGTTTTTTTATTATAAATATCACATATTTAATTAGTTTTTACGCTATTTTAGGAAGAATCTCAAAAAATACCTTTTACAAATCTCGAGTATATATTGGACTCCAATTCAAAGGTAAAACTATCAGATATATCATTCAACATTGTTTTATACTTTAGATAATTAATAAATTTGTTATTAAGAATTATTATTTTCAGGCACACGATAACGAGCAGGTAATCATGAATTTGAAAACAGGTCAAATTTTGGTCAGAAAAAGATAATTTAATAAAATTATTACACCGAAATAAATCTAGAAAACCGTCATATTATTGATATTTAGTTCTTCATGCAACAACTAATGGACCTAAATAATCATGCACCACAATTTGGTTGTTCAGTAAATAGTTTATTACTGAGAATATTCTAAAAATATGCAGGAAAAGTTTAAAAAAGTTTTATCTATACTGTATGCTGCCTGAATTGGCAAATCCAAGGCATGAATGGGAAATGTCATTAAAAGAACCTGATTATATTTTAAAAGCTATTCAAAAAATAAAAAAATAAAACTAATTACTTCAAAAAAGTAAAATAAAAGTACTTCACTAATTATTAGTGAACTACCTTTAATATAGTAACTACTACTATTGTAGTTATTATGCCCATTGTTTAAAATGAATCTACAAAAAACGCTATTTCATGATAAAAATAATTAATAAAAACTTTTAGTGTTTTTATTCTAAGAGTATTTTCTTTAATATTTTTCATTTTAATCTAGGAACTATTAAAACATTAATACCTATACATATTTATTTGCAGGTACTTCTGTGACTAATTTATTTGTAGTATTGGGTCTAAATTAAATTTAAAATACATTTCTTATGCCTAACCCCGTATACGTTGTAAAAAATAATATCAATTTGTTTAGTCAAATGCACTACTCTTTACAAAAAAAATAAAATAATTTTATAATTTCTGATAAAATTACATCATATCTAAAAATAAAAAATATCCGATAAAATATCACGCAACTTTTGGCGTTTGTTTGTCCTTTGTCCGTTTGTCCTTATATTATTCAGTTATTTTAAAAGCAGAAACTCATAACCTTGCAGGAATTTGAGATATTAACTGAAAAGAATTCGCATACCTCATCCCAGTCTGTTATAAGATCGTTGAAGTCAAAAAGAGAAAAGTTGTAATACATCCATGATACTATAAAAAAAAGATATTATATTAGACCGATTGATTCTACATCATGTCGACATATTGTGGTGATCGAAAACAGCGCGCGAAAATAAATTTTAATCAGCTTATGGCTAATAATCCATATTCCACACCACAATACGTCATGCGCGAACTCGTATCATGTAATATATTTCAAAGTTGACAACAACATAATATGATTTACATCATTCAACAGCAGCATCATAAAATGCGGATCAATTAAAGCTGGAGAGTAACAAAACACAACGGTTCTGTTTACTCAGTTAGTTTTTAAAATATTAATTATATAAGATCTTATTGAGTGCCAACCAGGGTTGTTTCGGACTTATTTTTTAAAGTGTAGCAATCTGGAACAAAATTGTGTAGCATGGTGCACCTACAAGTGATAGACGAAGAAAGTAACAGTTGCAGCAATAATTTAAAATAGCGTCGGCGCTTGCGGCACCGTTTATCTAATTCCCGATTTATTTCTTAAGTTGTATTTCGTTTTATTGGTTTAAATCGGCTATTATTAATAGTAGCCGTAAGATGGCGCATGTAACCAAACAGTTTTTAAGTAATTTTATTCCTATAAAGAGAAGAAAAAACTCTTATCGTGCACTTTTTGTGTTGTTTGTTAAAAATGTATAGCAAAACAATGAAATTGGTCATAGGGGTGCACCTGTGAAGTTTCTCGTAAAAAATGTAGCATTCTACACAATTGTGTAGCCTGAAACAACCTTGCTTTGAACCAGTACGGATCGAAATAATTTTTAATTTCATTCTTTTGAACTTATAGCATAAGTTAAGAATAAAAGTATTCGTAAGTATTGTAAAAATTGCAAAATACTATTATACGTTAAATAACGTAATTTAATATATTTGTATAGAATAAGAAATTAAGTCATCTTCTTTCCTTATTTATTCCAAGTAAAAACGAAGACATCTTTCTATTAAAAATTAGATCATTACAACAGCAGATAGCAACAAAATCAAGAAAAACTTGTAAGGAAAACTAAGTATTTGCTCCACGTTTCATTCACAGATAAGTCAGAAAACATGTAAAACATTTGTTAAATATATTATTTATAAGGCTGATTTATATATTTTTTTATTTTAGTAGCTTAATTGATATTACCATATTATAGATATAAATATAATGTTTCAACCTAATTTTTTAAATATACTGAAATATTGCAAGTACTATATTAAAAACAAAATTATCTCATGTAATAAATATTCCCACTTCGCACCATCGAGCAATACTAAATTTTAGATCTATTCTATATATACCCCTTATTCCGTATCTGGCCAAATTTCAATATTAAGAAAACGAGGAAGACAATATCGCCAATCCTTCGGTATGAGAGGGGATATTCTAGTTATATTTTTCAATCATTTTTATACCCGAAATTACTTTGCTACTTTAACAATTACGGCTTTAAATTACGTCCAATTTTAAAAATTATTTTTTGATCTTGTTAAGAAAAATATTTACTACAACTTGATAGTAATCGTTTAAAGAATAATGCATGTTAAAAGTTCCCATTTTTTAGAAAATTTAATAACTTTATATTTTTTTCGACGAAATGGGCAATTTTTTCAAAAAAGTATGTTAACCCAAGGCTAGTGCCACTTATTCGCTTTTCTCATAAAAAACATTATGGTAATATCTTTAAAATTGTGTCTTCTAGGATTTAAACAGAATACAAATTTCTTGCTATTGTCAGCGGAGCAATAACTCTTAAAGTACCGGAAATATCGTAGAAATGCGATTGTTTCATTTAGGAACCGAAACGCACATACATTGAATTTTTTAAAATAGAAAAATAATATTTTGAATTAGCAAAACTGGTTTATCCAAATAAAAACATTAAAAATAAAGAAAACTTTTAAATCTAGTTTATGACGTTGTTATTATGTGAAATGTTACGTAATTACGAGTTTTTTAAAGGTTAACACCATTTTTGAGAGTTGGTATCTAATAAATACAGTAAAAGAAAAAAAATGTTTTCGCGTATAGACGCCACATTTCGTTTTCAAAATATCATAACATTTAAAAAAAAATATATATATATATATATATATATATATATATATATATATATTTACATCTCTGTATCATTGAAGCGTCCCGATAAAGATGCGCTTTAAAGCGCCCATGTCTGTTTACCCTTGATCTACTTATTTTAGACATATATACTCGTTGCTGTTGGAAGAAGCAGCTTAAATTAGGCGGATAACATTAAATTGAAAGGAAAACACAAATCGTTACTTTTACTTTATCGACACCTGGGCGTCATTTCAATTGATACACATTGCAGCGTCACCAATATTCAAATTTACGTATATTTGACCGCTTTTGTGGCGTCAATTAGCGTTTTGCGGTGTTGTCATATATTTAAATGATAGGCAGTTTAAGTTTTTGTTTAACTGTGTTAAAGATATATTTTGATACATAACGATAGACCTGCAGAGCGTTAATTTATCATTTCGGTAGCGCAGAGAGTGCGACAGAAAGTGAATAATTTAGTTATGCAATATTGATTGTAATTTAATTCTGATTGTTTTTAATTATTATTATTATTATTATTATTATTGTTTTTTTCTAAGAATAATATTTCATTAAAAGTTATTGACGTTTCAAAATTTTGCCAGCCTTTTCATGCAGAATTCTGTGGTGTAGAATTGATAAATAAAAATTATGCCTTAGTAACAGTGTACAGATCCTCCTCCCATGGGGACATATCAATATTCAAAACGTATTTTCTAAATTTAATTATTTATATAAAAAATTTAAAAACCTAATTTTTATCGGTGATTTTAATGTTGATTCTAATAGTTTAAATTAGCATTCGCTTGATTTAATTATTATATTAAATATGTATGGTATGAAACATTACATCACAGTTCCAACTAGAATAACTCCCACTTCTAAATCATGTTTGGACAATATTATTTCCAATATAAATCCGGAAGTTATAATATCAAAAGTCATTAATGCCGACATAGCCGACCATTTGACTTTATTTTTGGAGATAAAAGACTTTAATATTTTAAGTGATACCAGTTATGTCAACAAAAGATTTATTAATGAACGTACAATTTTACAGTTCGCAGAAAGTTATCTGAAATTAGTTGGCATGGACTAGAAATGGGAAATTACTGCTCCCAGGAGATTTGTAATATAATATTTACTATTCTATGTCCTATTGTAGATCTATGCTTTTCCATAAAAAAAATTCGCAGTGGTGACAAAAAGATTTTGTGGTTTAATGAGGAACTGCGGGTACAGCGAAATCAAGTATTTCAAAACAAATCTAGATTCAAAAAAAACAATTCGTTAGAAGATTGAAGACTATATTCTGAATCGCGCAAAAACTATAGGAGGTCAATTAGATTAGAGAAACGTAACGCTTACAATAAAATAATAGCTGCATCAGAAAATAAAAATAAAACAATCTGGAATATTGTAAACGCAGAAAGAAAATCCAACAACAAATCATCCAGTACATCGAATCTAACATCTGAAGACTTCAATGTAGCAGAGAAGGTTATTCAAACAATCGAAAACGATAATAATATTTCCTCTAATGATTTTATTAAAATGACACCGAAGCCCCCGTATTCGTTTTTTATGGGTCCAGTCTCTGAATCTGACGTAAGAGAGGCTATACTTTATATTAAAAATACGCCATGCACGGATTACTATGGCCTCAGTAGTCCCATGATTAAGGCCTCTATAGAATCCCTCATTAAACCACTTAATATTTTATATAACCAATGCATAATCGAAGGAAATTGGCCTAACCAACTTAAAATTAGTAAGGTATTGCCACTTTTTAAAAAAGGTGATTCTAATGATGCTGATAATTATAGGCCAATTGCCATTACACCTGTTATCGGTAAGATATTTGAAGTAAAACTAAAAGAGAAATTAGTTAACTATTTTGAAAATAAAAATTTATTCTCGCCAGCCCAATTTGGGTTTAGAAGGCATAGATCTACAATAGGAGCAGTCGCAAAAGTAATTGATTACATAGTCGGTGGCTTTGACGAGGGCTCGAGTACTACTTCTGTATTATGTGACCTCACTAAGGCCTTCGACTGTGTAAGCATTGATATTATTTTGGAAAAAATGGAGTACTATGGCATAAGGGGAAAGGAACTTGCCTTATTTTTTTCATATCTGACGAACAGATTACAGTGCGTGTTTCTCGATAATGTGGAGTCACAATTGGCTCCCATTTCAAGAGGGGTTCCACAGGGATTTGTATTGGGCCCTGTTCTATTTCTAATATATATTAATGACTTACCGCGTATCATGAAACACTGTACTAGTGTTATGTTCGCAGATGATACGACTATCCTATCCAAAGATGACACGATCTCGAGCAGAACTTGTTTACCGTCCTCTAATGAATGGTTTGCTGCAAACGATTTAAAGTTAAATAATGTCAAAACTCAAAACGTTACTTTTTCATCTAGTAAAGTCAAAGTAGCTGGGTCAGTAAACCTGCTAGGAGTAATGCTCGATGCCGGTTTAAATTGGTCGCACCATGTAGACAATGTCTGTTCGAAATTGGCGTCCCAAATTTTTGCACTCAGGCAAATATCGAGTTTTTCAGAAAAATCAGTACTAAGAACAGTCTATTATGCAATCATACATAGCCATCTGAATTATGGTGTCATGTTCTGGGGCGGCAGTTATCACTCTCAGAAGGCTTTTATTCTCCAAAAAGCTGCCTTGAGGATCATTGACGGTGCAGAACTCGACATGCTATTTAAAAGGTACGTGATTCTTCCATTGCCTTGTCTGTATATACTGGAATCATTAAAAGAAATTTTTAAAAAACGTAATTCATGGGATTCGAATAATAATTATCATAGCTACAATACAAGGAATGCAGAGAGTCTAGTTCCTTTTAAATCAAGAATTTGCCTGACGCATAATAATAAGTTGGATTTGGCCCTTTATAATCAATTCGTTAAATGTCATAGGGATATCAATACCATTCAGTGGTAGAGTCCCTGCCTGTGGACATAATGGTTCCAGGTTCGAATTCCACCGTTGGCCGGGATTTTTTTATTTAATTAATTTATTTCAAATTAATTCTGATGCCTTGGTAGGAGTTCCTACTCGACCACTCATTGTCGGTTTCTAATTAACAGTGCTGTTCCTAAAGTGGCGCTGGGAAACAATAACAAAGCCTGCACAGAAACGATGCGATATAACCATTAGTAGTTGAAGCCGATGACATCATATAATAATAATAATAATAATAATAATTTGATTTTTTCCTAATCAATCCCCCTTACTCCTCCTATTTGCAATCAGATTTCTTTTAAATCAATAATCTTTGTCCCCTTACAGAGCAATTTCATGATGATATCATGTTTCGTTTTTGACTTATGACTTTTTTTAACTTCCCTTCAACCCCCCATTTTTTATTAGATTTTTTTATAATCGATAGGCTTTGTCCTCTTATATTTTTTTAAGTTTCCCCTCTGAACCTCCCATTTTAAATCGGATTTTTTTTAATCAATGGTCTTTGTCCTCTTATAGAGCTTGATTTTCCTAAAAATTTCATTTCGATATCATGTTTCGTTTTTGATTTATGATTTTTTAACCCCCCCTTAAATCCCACACTTTTTTCAATAGGCTTTGTCCACTTATAGAGTTTCATTTTTTTTAAAACGTTCAAGTTAATATTGTTTTTCAATTTTGATATGATTTATTTTTAGGTTTCAACCCCTCCCCCTTCCTTAATTCACACATTTTTAATTGTATTTTTTTTAATTAATAGTCTTTGTCCCCTTATAGAGCTTGATTTTTCTGAAAATTTCATGTTGATATCATGCTTCGTTTTTGATTTATGATTTTTAAGTTTCAACCCCTCATAAACCACCCATTTTTTATCAAAATTTATTTCTTAATCATTAGACATCGCCAACTTATAAACTTTGATTTTTCTTAAAAATTTCAAGTTATTGTTTTTCAATTTTGATTTATGATTTTTTTTTAAATTTCACCCCCCTTCCCCTTAAATCCCTAATTTTTATTCGTTTTTTTTAATCAATAGCTTTTGTCTTCTTATAGAGCTTGATTTTTCTTAAAAACTTCATGTTGTTATCATTTTTCTGTTTTAACTTATGATTTTTTATATTTTAACCCCCCTTAAACCCTCATTGTTTTTTAGATTTTTTCATAATCAACAGACTTTGTTTATTTATAGAGTTTGATTTTTCTTAAAAATATCAAGTTGTTTTTCGTTTCTGATTTATGATTTTTTTTTAACACTTTTAACCAGATTGTTTCAAAATCAATATGCTTCGTCCCCTTATAGAGCTTGATTTTTTCTTAAAATTGATTTTTCCTAAAAATTTCAAGTTGATATTGTTTTTCGATTTTGATTTATAATGTTTTTTAAGTTTCCACCCCCACCCTTATATCCCCCATTTTTAATCAGATTTTTTTTCATAATCAATATTCGGTGTCCCCTCATAGAGCTTGATTTATAGACTTTGATTTTTCCTAAAAAAGTTGATATTGTTTTTCAATTTTGATTTATATTTTTTTCAAATCCACCCCCCCTCCCTTTAAAGTTCCAATTTTTATTCGTTTTATTTTAATTAAAAGCCTTTGTCTTCTTATAGAGCTTGATTTTTCTAAAAAACTTCATGTTGATATGTTTCGGTTTTGACTTATGATTTTTTAAAGTTTTAACTCCCCTTAAACCCCCCATTGTTTATTAGATTTTTTTCATAATCAACACATTTTGTCCACTTATAGAGTTTGATTTTTCTTAAAAATTTCAAGTTGATATTGTTTTTCGTTTTTGATTTACGATTTTTTGAATTTTCAATCCCCTTTAAACGCTCACAAAAAATGACGGACGGACGGACGGCTTCTTGAGAGAAATTTTATAATATACTAAGACTTCTACCAGGCCAACTAAGATTATTAAATCACCTTTAATTTATTTTACAACATTAGCTTCCAAAGCAACGATGCCAAGTCAGTGGACGCTCTAGAATCGAATGGGTATCAAGGAAATCGTATACTTTCTATATACATCAGCGCTGCAAGTGCCTCTGGTAGCAATAGTATTGAACTAAAGTATACGCGAGCCGTATTATTTTCATGCATTTTTTCATCATTTTGGCGTCTCTCAAAAATTTTGCCATCACGTTTCTGACGTCATTATAGACCTCTGGAAAAATTTTTAATGGGCACCGTCTTAGAGCGTCTATATACGGACGCTCTAAATACCTGGACGCTCCAATGAATGCGATTTAAGAATGTACGGACGCTCTATCTATAGTAAGATATATATATATATATATATATATATATATATATATATATATATATATATATATATATATATTTAGCAATCTTAATAATATAAATGAATAGGTATAGTACTAGCCAGAGATATAGCGTGACTTTAAAGCAACATACCTACAAAATAAAGCTAAGAAGACTGATACATCACCTTTAAAAATAGTAGAGGAGCATTCAAGAGATTGAGTATACTTATTTTATTTTTACTTCCCTCGATATTGTAATCGTGAACATTTAGATTTTCACGTTTTCGGGTCCCTATATTACAAAAAATATGTTTTCCCCATTCCGTCGGTCTATCTGCCGTCCATCGTCTGTCTGTTGGCGCGATAGCTCAAAAGCGACTTAAGAGAAAAACTTCAAATTTTGTATGCAGGTAAGGCTTCCTGTTGGCTCAAAATCGATTATACTTTCAGTCAGATATATACAGGATGAGCAGTTAAAAAAAACATTTATTTTTAAAAGTTTCGACTAAAATTGGCTTCTGATAAAATTGATATCTGATCAAAGATAACAGAACATAAATTACTTTTTAAAAATTCAAAATAGCTTCCCTGTTTTTATAATATTGTAGGGTGTGATTCCTCAGGTTATTTTATGAAGAAAAGTTCATATAATGTCCGCAACGGCTTCAAAAACACACCATCAGACGGACGGATATTTTTAAAAGTTGTTTAATATTTGATGAGAAGGATTTTGGTACAAAAATTTTGAAACGTGCATCAATATTAAAAACTTTGGTTTCATGAAAGTATAATAATAATAATAATAATGAATCCTAGAGAACGCATTCAAAGTGAATAAACCATACGAGGCAAAAACATTGATGATGATCCTTTAGAAACGAAATTTCTTGTATTTGTTTTTTAAGAATATATTTTGACTTTTGCAAGAGTGTTAATGAAAAATTTTAAATCCGGTTGTCACCAATCGATGGTTTATCGTATAAAAATAATTCACGACAAGAAATATGTAAAAAATGCATAACTACGCAAGTATGGTAATTAATACTAGCCTATTAACAAAAAAAAAATATCGCAATTGAGTTAATAATTTAATTAGTCATCACGACAGCGTACAAACAATTTTTGCTATTTCGGTAAAGAATATTCTACATACTTTAATAAACGAACTATCACGACCATCAAGGAATTTTCGTTATTATAAAAATAGTTGTTGAATTAATAGTTAATTAAAACTGAAATTTCAAACGGATCAAATGTACAAAACAACAATATCGTTTTTTGTCATTGTAGGATATACAGTCCTTATTTCCCCCTCACTCATCATGGCTACCTGTCAGTAAGCCGAGATCAAAGAAGCTGACATAAAGTTAATACTCCGATTTATAGTTGATCTGTGATTTCATTTTCAGAGAGAGTAGCCCAAGAGTTAAAATAAGGGGTGAAATTTTATAACAAAAACTGTTTTCCAAACTTCCAACAAGAGGAGGAAATACGTTAATTATTAAAAATAACATTTCCCACTAGGCATTCAAGAACCAGAAAATACATTAACCATTATACCAAGGAGGGCCAAAATTGCAATAACTGTAATTTGGTGCCCACCAAGATAACTAGAAAAAACGTAAGTTATCTTAATGTATTAGATAATTAATTAATATTCGGTGGAGATTATAACTCCAAAAATGCCAATTGGAGTTCAAGATTGACCACAGTCAAAGAAAAAGAATTGCACCGAGCTGCAACAGAACTTGGATGAACATACCAATCTTCTGAAAAAAAAAACACCTATTGGCCCACCGACCCAAATATCAGACCTTACGGATTTATTTTTTCTGAGAATAATTTCACCAAATTATACACAACTAGAAGAAAAGTTTGACATGGATTCAGACCATTCAGCAGTAATCTTCTAAGCTAAATAATCAAGTTATTTAAAAAAAAGCAAAGCCGACCTTAACAAATCCTATAGAGAACCACGTAAATAAATTCACATGGTCTTCTGTAGGATTCAAAGCCGATGTCTGTTTTACCACAAAATTGGCTCACAAATGTAATGCGGCGCCGTAGATACCTAGGCTACCGTAGTCGATAATAAAAACAAAAAAATCAGATAAAAAAACTGGAATAGTCTACAGTGGTAATCCAGCAAGCTGCATGGAGGAACACACCAAAAGTAAGATTAACAACTGGAAAACACTATCCTGTCGAGATAAGACAAGATGAAACAGAAAAAAGAAAACTAAGAAGGAAATGGCAGATGATACGATGACCAGAAGATAAAAATATATTAAGTAGGGCTACCCAAAAACTGGGAAGAAAAATCCTAAAGCAGAAAGAAGAATCCTTTAATAGAGACTTAGTATAATGTCAGTTTCCTTTTTTTTTAAAGAAAAATTTCATTACAAATTTTTAAAACAAGTGCAAAGCCAATAATTCCTTTGGTTATTTGTAGGTCAATTTCAATTTTCAAAAAATGGTATGATTTTATGGCCGTACTGCTCGCATTACTCTAACAACATAGAAGATATAGCCTGGTCAAATAAGAATAATAAAAAACACGTGTTTTATTTTTAAAAAATAATCCAAAAAATACCAATTTTTTACGTCTGTAACATCTTTTGTTTATAAGATATACTTTCATCGTGCAACCTAGTGTGTAACAACAAATTTTTATCAAAGAAATCGTGAATTTTGCTTCCGGTGAGTAGACATTAATTATCTCAAGAATAATAACCTTCCACCACATTCAAATTAACCGGTGCAAGAATTTATAAGATTAAAACAAAACGTACAATGGCTTTATTATTTGTCGTGCAATCATAAATTATATTTTTTACGTAAGTTTCCTGCCGGTGCAATTTCAAGGATTTCCATTGCATCAATAGATAAGGGCTTGTCACGTCGAACGTTTATTAGATATTTAGCGGAAAAATAGAAACACTTAACGATTTAATAAAACTCTACAATTGCTGTTTAAGAATCTTTAGCGGTACGATAATTCAAGAAAAGATTAAGATTAAAACTATTTTAATTTATGTGATAAATTAAAATAAAATTCGCAGTTAACGGCCTGTAGACGAGTGAAATTTTTGAAATAAGTGAAAATAATGGGAGACGCTTTTGTGTTACTTTTATCTGACTAAAGGTTCATTTATATTTGTTTTAGTAATAGTCATAGTCTCAAGCCGAAGTTGAACATGCACAATATAAAGGAGCCATTTATACTCGTTTTAGTAATAGTGTTTGTAATAGCAATAAGAAATTTGACCAACATACGATAAAGCTTACAAACGTCGAATATTTGAACATGCGTGAAAATCCTATTCTTCGTGATTTATAAATTGATGCTTGTCAATAAAAATTTATGGCCACTGAAGAAATAATAAACTACTAATAATGGAATAAATTAAAAACTGTTATATAATTAACAACAGGGCTTATTTAAAACTTTATTTTCACAATACTAAAAAACTCCTGATATTTGACAAAAAAATGTCAAACTTAATGTGTCGTGTATTTGAAAGACAGGCCAATGTCTCCTTTTCTTTCTGATTTATGTCTCAAATTATTTCTTATTTTTCCCTAATATGTTATTTTTATGTCATTCATATGCCATTTTTACTTAGATTACCAAAAAATAAGTGAATTTGGCTATATTTACCTATATCAAAAAATGGTTCCCAAAAAAGTTACAGGGCGTTAAACTAACATTCACAAAAACATTTTTTTTTTGGAAATTTTTTGCAATTTTTATTTTGAAATTTTTTCCAGTGCTGTAAATTTGAAGGCCCAATATTCTAAGGAGAAAAAAATGTTCAAGCGACCCCCTTAAATAAAGTTGGGAGCTTGGGTACCTTTTAACCCTCCCGTATTTTTTTTGATATAAAGAAACTTGCTTTATCGGTCTTAAAATTAAAAAGAACTATGAATTTTGAATTTTTTTTTTTTATAGCGAAATGAACTTTGTATCTCTCTTAGTTAACGAGCTATTTACAATTTGTTATCTGAATTTCTAGAGCAATTCGTCCATCCTGAACTTAACATATCAAACATGGAGTTTGAATACATCACTAAAAGTAGGTCAGGAGATATTGTACAACAAATGCACATAAATTATTAATAGGAGGCATGGAAAAGAAAAACAAAGCTAAACTAAATGCCAACAAGACATCTGTCAGTTTTATAATTTAATTATTTTTATTTAAAAAGAAAGATTTAAACAAGATTACGATATGAATAATAAGCAATTTGAATAGTTTTTTCCTACGACCACTTAGGAAAGTGACACATATCACACTATGGAAAGTGCCCTATATCACACGAGTATAAATAAGAATTTACTTTCCACCCGTGTACCAATATGTTACTTTCCGCAGCTGCTGTCACAAAATGTTAAATCCATCATTTCTATTTTGATCTTTGTAATGTCCATATTAATACTAAAATCGATATGATTATTAAATTATTGAAACTGTTGTAAATTAGATCCTAGATATTTATCTTTAACAATTATTATTAAAATAACTAAGATATGTTTGCCATTTATTCTGGTTAAACACATATCCGATTAGATTATTAAATTGACGCATGGCCTATTAGTTTAGACGGTTAAAGCGTCAAACTTATCAACTTTGCTATTTGAGACCTGGCGAGCGACCGCGATCAAATCCTGGCGGGGCCAGAAATTTTTTATTTTTTTTTGTTTGTTTAGAAAATATGAAAATTGAATAAATACGTTTATTGTTGATTATTTTTACTTTCCTATCTGTATACAGATATAAGGAAAGTATAGGAATCATGATTTTTTTCGACCTCGAGTTTTCGACGGATTTTTACGTTTTGAGGTCCCCTGAATCCGTTTTGACTATTTTCGCGATGATGTCTGTGTGTGTGTGTGTCTGTGTGTGTGTGTGTCTGTGTGTGTGTCTGTATAACGCATAACTCATGAACCGATACACGGAAAAACACCAAATTTCAAACTTAAGCTTTGTTCCAGCGTCTAATGAGCTGATTAGATTTTGGGCAGAGTCGGAACATCTGGGGGGGTACTTTATAGGTGGTCATTTTTATATTTCATGGAATATATCTGTTATTTACGTTTGGAGAAGAAAATTCTTCAAATAAAAGTTACTTTTAATATAATTATCTATAATTTTTGTTCTATGCAAAATTTTCCTAAAATGGTCCGTATTCGAGAAATTTGACAAAATGTAAAAAAAATAATTTTTTATAAAAATTGTTCAAATAAAAGTTGTTTGTAATATAATTCTCTATAATTTTTATTCTATAGATAATTTCTCTAAAATGGACCGTATTCGAGATATTTGAGAAAATGTGTAAATTTCGAATTTTGAAGAAAACTCAAAAACGGATAAAGAAAAAAACATTAAATTTTAAACTTAAGGTTTATTTCGGCCTGACGTGAAATGATTAGATTTTAGACATAGTCGGAACATCTGGGGGGGTACTTTATGGGAGGCCACTTTTATATTTTATGGAATATATCTGTTATTAATGTTTGGAGAAAAAAATTGTTCAAATAAAAGTTACTTCTAATATTATTATCTATAATTTTTGTTTTATGTAAAAATTTCCTGAAATGGTCCGTATTCGAGAAATTTGACAAAATGTGCAAAATTCTGAATTTTATGAAAGTTTTTGAAATAAAAGTTGTTTGCGATATCGATCTATATAATTTTTGTTTTTACATGATTTTTCTAAAATGGACCGTAATGAAAAAATTGTAGGAAATTTTAAATTTTTCAGTATTTTCGTTTTCCATGAATATCTATAGAAGAATGTTTCGAGGTAGATGTATGTGGACAATGTATATATTTAGTTTATCCTCTAAACATTTATAGAGATGCTGCAATAGGTTGTACAAAATAACCGGAAAAAGCCTATAATAACTAGATAGGAAAGTCATGTGTTGGACACATCAGATTTTTTACTTTCCTATCTGTATACAGATATAAGGAAAGTATAGGAATCATGATTTTTTTCGACCTCGAGTTTTCGACGGATTTTTACGTTTTGAGGTCCCCTGAATCCGATTTGACTATTTTCGCGATGATGTGTGTGTGTGTGTGTGTCTGTGTGTCGCATAACTCATGAACCGATACACAGAAAAACACCAAATTTCAAACTTAAGCTTTGTTCCAGCGTCCAATGTGCTGATTAGATTTTGGGCAGTGTAGGAACATCTGGGGGGGTACTTTATAGGTGGTAATTTTTATATTTTATGGAATATATCTGTTATTTACGTTTGGAGAAAAAAATTCTTCAAATAAAAGTTACTTCTTATATTATTATCTAAAATTTTTATTCTATACAAAATGTTCCTAAAATGGTCCGTATTCGAGAAATTTGACAAAATGTAAAAAAATATTTTTTTATAAAAATTGTTCAAACAAAAGTTGTTTGTAATATAATTCTCTATAATTTTTATCCTATACATAATTTCTCTAAAATGGACCGTATTCGAGATATTTGGGAAAATGTGTAAATTTTGAAATTTGAAGAAAACTCAAAAACGGATAAAGAAAAAAACATTAAATTTTAAACTTAAGTTTTATTTCGGCCTGACGTGAAATGATTAAATTTTGGACAAAGTCGGAACATCTGGGGGGGTACTTTATAGGAGGCCGTTTTTATATTTTATGGAATATATGTTATTTATGTTTGGAGAAAAAAATTGTTCAAATAAAAGTTATTTACTAATATTATTATCTATAATTTTTGCTTTATGTCAAAATTTCCTGAAATGGTCCGTATTCGAAAAATTTGACAAAATGTGCAAAATTCTGATTTTTATGAAAATTGTTGAAATAAAAGTTGTTTGCGATATCGATCGCTATAATTTTTGTTTATACATGATTTTTCTAAAATGGACCGTAATGGAAAAATTGTAGGAAAAGTGCTAAATTTAAATTTTTCAGTATTTTCATTTTCAATGAATATCTATAGAAAAATGTTTCGAGGTAGATGTATGTGGAAAATGTATATATTTATTTTATCCTCTAAACATTTATGGAGGTGCTGCAATAAGTTGTACAAAATAACCGGAAAAAGCCTGTAATAACTAGATAGGAAAGTCATGTGTTGGACACATCAGATTTTTATGAAAATTGTTGAACTAAAAGTTGTTTGCGATATCGATCTCTATAATTTTTGTTTATACATGATTTTTCTAAAATGGATTGTAATGGAAAAATTGTAGGAAAAGTGCTAAATTTTTCAGTATTTTCGTTTTCAATGAATATCTATAGACAAATGTTTCGGGGTAGATGTTTCGTGGAAAATGTATATATTTAGTTCATCCTCTAAACATTTATAGAGGTGCTGCAATAAGTTGTACAAAATAACCGGAAAAAGCCTATAATAACTAGATAGGAAAGTCGTGTGTTGGACACATCAGTTTTTTTAAATACATTTTAATTATTATAATAATAACCTATGGTTTTACATTTTTTGATGAAATTATTTTGTGGTCGTAGGAAAAATATTGTATTGTGTGAAAAGTGATTTTTCACACTCGTTATGTAATATACTATACTGAAATGGCTGACATAAATTTAGACATAAGACAATACCTGTGGCTTCAGCATGATGTAACGCCAGCCCATTTCAATCAAGCCGTAAGGCAGCTTCTTTTTGAAAATTATCCATGGCGATGGATTGGAAGGGGTGCAGATGCACCTATTTCTTGACCTGCTCGTTCGCGGGACATGAATCCAATTGATTTTGGTTTTTGGGGTATTATGAAAGAGGACGTATATTCAGTTACTATTGAATTTAAAAATCAACTTCTGAATATTTTTCAAAATATTCGGTTTTCATAATAAAAAGATGTAGGATATGTATTCAAGAAAGAGGAGGAAATGTTGAACATTTACTAAATTAATTAGTTTATAAAATATGTATAATAATTATTGTCAAGTGTTTGTTAATAGTTTATTTTTAATTGTTAATTTTTTGTTAAGTGTTTAATTAAAAAAATAATTTTTTTAATTACTGTTAAATTTAATAAATATACAGGGTGTCCCGAAATTAGACGGTCATATTTTAACAGCGTAATCTACATCCTAAAATAAGAATAAAAGTTCATATAAACATAGGTCCGAAAACGTTTCGTTTTCGAGATACAGGGTGTTACAAATGAAGTCATGATGGCACATTTTTGTAAATATTTTACAAAATTACTTTCGTCACCGGTTTTCCAAAGTAAAAAAAAATAAAATTTCTGATTTCACAGGCCTACTAATTATTGTTTACATTTTCGAATAAGATAGCATAAACTTATCATGAAATATTCAAATGATTTTTTCTTGAAAATGGTGCGTCCTAGCGAGATGCAACAAATGTAGCTTTATTATAAAAAAAACATTGATTTTCCAAATTATATAGTCAAAAATGTTAAAAACTGTCAACAAAAAAAACTTAGGGAAATTTTACCCTAAGCCCCCCCTAATTTACCCACCTATGAAGAAGATCAAAAACTGGGGTTTAGTCCATTAAATAGAGCATAAAAAGGTTAGCATTTGTACCAAATTTCACTTAGTTATCTTTAAATGTTTAGAAAATATTTACAAAAGAGTGTCATTAGGACTTCACTTTTAACACCCTGTATCTCGAAAACGAAACGTTATCGGACCTATGTTTATATGAACTTTTATTCTTATTTTAGGATGTAGATTATGCTGTTAAAATTTGACCGTCTAATTTCGGGACACCCTGTATTTCTTAACGTATATTTTTATCAGTGGCATGATGAGCCCATGAGGGCGGGTGGCACACCATTTTTATGGTGCCAATCCAATATTATGAATAACTTTTTTTACAAAAATATAAATAGTTTTTGCAGGGGACAACTCAAGCGCGGCCCTAGGGACGGCACTGAGTTTTATGTGCGTTTTTTGTTCAATAATTCCTGACCTACTCTTAGTTTTGTTTATATGCTAAGTCCAGAACGGACGAATTGCTCTAGAAATTCAATTAAAAAATTGTAAAAAGCTCGTTAACTAAGAGAGATACAAAGTTCATTTCGCTATAAAAAAATATCAAAATTCATAGTTCTTTTTGATTTTAAGATCAATAAAGCAAGTATCTTTATAAAAAATACTGAATAGTTAAAAAGTACGCAACCCTCAACTTTTTTTAAGAGGGTCGCTTTAAATTTGTGTTCTTATAATATTGGACCTTTAAACCTACAGCACTGGCAAACATTTCAAAGAAAAAAATTGTAACAGCACATTTTTTACAAAAAAAAAAAAAACGTTTTTCTGAATTTTTAGTTTTTCGAGGTTAGAGTGGAATATTTTTTATGTTGGTATCGAATTAGCTTAAAATGAGCCTAAAATGATCCCGTGTCTATTTTTTAGTTTCCTTAATTTTATTAACGAAAAACACTATAAAGTCTTATTGATAAGTTAGCAGAGCACATAATTTTTCCAATAAAGACAAGAGTGTGTTGTTTTATAACTTTCCTGGAAATTTTTAGGGAATCCTCGGTGTTCATTGTTTGTGGTGTGTTTCAAGTTACATACCATACAGTGTACGCTCTGGTATGGTATATATAAAAATTGTTGGGGTTTTCTGGCTGATGGTGTTTTACAGTACAATTAACCAAATAAATAAGCTATCCACGGCGAGTATTGTTGACAATTTTCTTGTAAAACTTTTTTACTGTAATATGTTTCATTTCTTAATCAACTATTTTTAAAATAGTCCTTATTGCTGCTTGATTTTCTATTGTAAATATGATTTGGTTGTTAATTTTATAGTCTAACATTCTAACGAGTAAAAACAGTGTAAAAACAGTGTAAAATTCGTCTTAATATGGTTTACACTAATCGTAAGAGAAGCCACTGCAACGTTAAAATTGTTTTGCCCCTTTAATTAGGCAATTCATTTGCCTACTGATTTCTACTGAATTTTAGACAGGTAACATTGAAGAAAAAAAATATTATGACCTGGCAACACTGTTTTTAATGATGCTCCTCTTTTATTTCCTAGTTCTATAATCATAAAACTGAAAATACATATTTAAATGAAAATTACTGCTAAATAACACATAAGTTATGCTCAGTAATACAAGAAAATTACAAGAAAACTCACTATAGGCAAATATTGAAACCTTGTGCAAAAGAAATGCAAAATAAAAATATATTTTGTGCACTTTTATATACAAAAACTAGGTAATTTATTTCCAATTTAACGTAATATATTTATGTTACATCAGTTGGTATGCATTTCTCTTAAGAATTAACAAGATAGTGTTCATCAGAAATTGAATTCTTCTACTACAAAACATGAAGAGGATGTTACGTCTAGGCTAGTACTTGTAGTCAAATACTGCACAACCTGGCGTTTTGCTAGTAACTATACTCCCTAAAATAGTAGATTTAATGTACCAATAATAAATAATATTAATAAAATAATTAGAAACCATTTTTTATCTTTAAAATAAAGCAAAAATGTGACATAACCTAACTTTATATCAATTACACTATCAATTTAAATAGAAATTAATTGAATAATCCGTACCAATAATTACTAAAAGACCTCTTGGTATATAGAAATAATATTTAATTTTAAGATAAATATATCTATAAAGTTCTAAGCACTATCAGGAAGATATTAAAATAACTTAAAGAGTCGCTTTTTAACATTCAAGACATAGGGATAATAAAAATTTGCTTCGAAAGTGACGTCATGCGCAAGACTGACCGAATTTCATACCGCTTCACCTGTATTTTTCCACCATGCCTAAGACCAAAAAATATAAAATTGCAAATGCAATTGCAGAAGAACCTACAATTCCGGCTGGTAACTCAAAGGATTTACAATATTCTCTTAAATAACCATTATATTATGTTAGTTGAATAATATACCAATTTTGGTTTCAGTGTTTAATTACACTTGCAGATTAAGAAAAAAAGTTTTTAATGATATAGCGAAAAAAATATCTAATACTTACGAATGAAAGTTGATATCGATGCTTTGAATATCGGCCGGCGAACTCAACTTCCGTCTGTTTCTACTCCACGCCTGTCGCTGCTTCTTGAGCCGCTTTTCCGAATGTTTCGAACTCAAATGTTTTTTAAGGAACCTGTGCCACTGACTGAGTCCCTCGCCCTCGTCGCACTCCGAACAACTGCTGTTCGAACCCACACTACTCTTCCTGCTGTTCAAAGTACTATCACACCAAGATGATTTTCTACTCTCGGGGGTAGACGGAGTCGTTACACTAGATTTTCTAGATTCGAAGCCCGACGAGGAGGATTTCCTCTCCAGAAGACTACTTTTCCTGCTATCGGTGGGAGAAGAAACGCCGATATCTACAGAGTGGCGTCTGGTTGGGATATTGTCGAAAGTTAACTGGTTGTTCTGTTGTTTGAGCCACCGAATAACGTGTTCATTCTTATCTTCTTCTAACGAATCCAAAGGAAAATCCAAATTTTCGTATATCTTCTCGTCGGTGTGTACATATCCCAATTTCCTTCTCCTAGGTTTCGATTCCTTTTCAACCTTAGTTATTACAGTATCTTGAATCACTTCTCCCTCTATACTCTCGAACGCGCTGACTATTTCATCATCTAAAGCGTCTCTACTGTATTTGCAATACTTTTTTAACAATCTTAATACTATCTCATCGTTTTCGTTTGATAACTTATCAGTCTTCTTTCGCTCAGTCTCAGACGGAAATAAATTATTAATATTAAATAAATTATTTTTATCTAAAGATCTTAGTTCAGGCATGGACGGCCTGCGAGGTTGCTCCACGATCTTGTCCTCGGGAATTTGACCTAAACTCACTTTACGCTCGTTGACATTATCACTAATATTTATCACGTTATCACTGTTTACTGTATTCGAATTTTTGGAGTTCTGGAACATGAGTTCCTTGTGCTTCTCGGTGAGTTCGGTGAAACCATTTTCCTGCAAAATCAATTCTTTATTGGCGACTTTCCGTAGGAAGTCCGAGATCGTGGCCCAGTGGGCCTGTGTCAGGACGCCGTGGAGGCGTATGGAGGAGAGCTGGAGGGGAATCCATCTATCGTCTTTGTAGCACCAGACCACTCCACCATTTACGTTAACCATTCTTCAATGTTTTGTAGGAACATTAGTTTTTTTTTTATTTTTTTCGGAGCTATAAATCAAATTATTCAGTTATTTACGATTTTATTTTTTCATTTCAACAATGCCTTGGATGTTTCATGATGTTACAGCCATAGTTACGTATTTGAAATTCGCAATGTATATATTTATTAGCAAGAAAAAAGAAGAAAATTGCAATAATGGATATTATGTTACATAATCAGAATGAAGGTAGTAAACCTTGAAAGTACATTGATGGATTCTAACTAACATTAATAATTTTAAAATTTTAATACAAGAATTTCAAAAATTTCATTCGAAGTAATTCCTATTAAACCGGAGACTTATTGGCTTAAATAAGTACTCAAGGGCGCTTTTATGCATTTTAAATTACACTGGTCGCCAAAGAACCTCGCACTTTTCTTATTCAAACGGGAGTACCGTCAAAATGTCTGAATTATTGATAAATTAAATTGATTAATGTCCCCATGAAAAGTGTTCGTGGGCTCAAAATCCAATCTTATGAGTAGATTTTGAACTACAGGGTGTTGAAGTTATAAATACCTAATTCTATAAAATCTCCATTAAGTACTTTTGGAAGTTATTCGTTCATTCTGTGAAGTCAAAATACTTATTTTACTATTATAATCAAAATATTGTAAAAACAGGTGGATAACAAAAAAAAAAAAAAAATACCACCGTCAGTCTCTCAATATTTGATATTCAATAGTTCTCGACGTACTTGTTCGAATTTCTTATTGGTAAAATTGATGAAGTTTTTGAAGTATAATATGTACCCAATATTATGAATTTTAAGAGTTACTCCTCCGTTCAAGAGAACTAATTTGTCGGCATAGTCCTTCTATTATAACCAACCCAACCTTCAAATTTTCAGGAACCAGTTGTCAAACGACGACATTTCTCCTATCGTAGGAAAAGCCTGATTTAATTAGTTTTATATGTGTGAATTAAAGATTTGAATATATGAGGGTGGATCAAAAAGTACCCATGTTAGAAAGGAAGAGGCAAGTTTTTCAAAAAAATTTATTTCTATTTTTCAACATAATCTCCTTTTAGTGCTATACACTTTTCCCAACGTTTCTGCCATTTAGTTAACCCCTCCAAAAAATATGATTTTTCGAACTCCCCAGAATACGCTTCAGTCTCGACGATACTCACCTCGTTAGAGCTGAATTTTTTCCCCCGAGCCACGTTTTCAATTTGGGGAATAGAAAAAAGTCGCATGGAGCCAAGTCGGGCGAGTACGGTGGGTGCGGCAGCAATTCGTACTGCAGTTCTTGCAATTTGACCGCGCGATTCTCTTTGAATGTGCTGGTGCGTTATCATGGTGGAACAGGACTTTTTTCTTAGCCAAATGAGGCCGTGTCTCCTTCAATTTTGCATCGAATCGGTCCAATAATTCACTATAGTACTGCCCTGTGATCGTACTTCCTTTTTGCAAAAAGTCGATGAGGATTATTCCCTTGGAATCCCAAAAAATCGTGGCTATGATCTTTCCGGTCGATGGGACCGTCTTTGCTTTCTTCGGAGCAGATTCATCCCGAAAAATCCATTGCTTCGACTGTCCTTTGGTCTCTAGCGCATAATAATGTATCCAGGTTTTATCAGCAGTGACAACTCGACGCAAAAACTCTTGCAAATTTCGATTAAAGAGCTCCAAACACTGCTTCGACATTGACAGCCGTATCCGCTTGTTGTCCACTGTAAGCAATCGCGGGACCCATCGGACCGATACCTTTCTCATGTTTAACTTATCATGCAAAATATTAATTGCCGTTCCGTATGATGCGCTTACGGCCTCTGCTACTTCTCGCACTTTCGTTCGGCGATCTGCGACAATCATGTCTTGGACCTTTTTAACGATTTACTCGGTAACAACGTCTACCAGGCGGCTTATTGGCATTGTTTACTATGTTACAAAGCATACATATTGTTGCAACGTGGTACAGAATGACTGAACAGTCGCCTCTCTATATCCAAACAAATCTTATTGCGACTCAGCACTGGCAGGGGTTCAGACGTAGTAACTATTGTATTATGAATACACTGCCATTCTCGAGGCATTGTTTACCGCTTTCCAACTCAACATCGAGCATTCAAGCTGGGAGGCCATCCAAGTAGGAGATACCAAACAACCTTAAAAGACAACGATCTTTAAAGAAAAATATTGATCTTAATAGACCAAATGCGAAAAGACATGGAAATGCCCACTAGGATTAAACTTCCTATGCTTACCATTTTATAACAGTTTTTTTGTTTTAAATAATATAAATGTAATATGACTAGTGATGGGGTTGGTTGTAACTTAGCCATTGCTTTGTAATTTACAATGCTTGCTTACACACTCGCTTAACACGCCCGCTTTGTAAGTAGGTAACTTTTCTACAGGACGATGGAGAAATGCAACTTCATAGGCAGACCATGTCCCAAAAGAACTGGAGAACTACTCTTTATGAATAGGAACCAGTTGAAAGTGATAACAGGGTTCATGACTGGGCACGTCCCAGTAAAGTGACACTTGAACAAAATTGGCATGTACAATGGGGAACTCATGTGCCGACTATGTCACAAGAAACCAGAAACGGCCAAACACATACTGTGCGAATGCGAAACTCTAGATCGCAAAAGACAGGTTGATTTAACAACGTATAGAACCCACTCACTCAAGGATCTTTACAAATTTGTACAAGGTACAAAGGTGGCAGAGTGGGTGCTATGAACTAACATGGGGTAAAACACGATAAGTCAATAGGCTTCAGTGTTATTCGGAGACATAGTCAGACGAGCCCAGGAGAAAACAAAAAAAATATGACTAGTGGATTTTATATTTATTGTGTTCTTTGTATTTTAGCGTGGTTTAATAAACTTTTTTTGACGATAGTATATTATTACGATATTTTTATGATATAGTCCTACAAAATCACAAAAGAAAGTAAATTTGCGTGGTTTCGACTGCAACGCGGTAAACAATGCATCGAGAAGGGCAGGCGTATCCATATCCATAATACAATAGTTACTACGTCTGAACACGTGCTAGTGCTGAGTCGCAGTAAGATTTGTCTGGATGTAGAGAGCGACTGTTCAGTCATTCTTTAAAGCGTTGCAACAACATGTATCTGTTGTAGCAAAGTAAACAATGTCAATTCGCTGCCGGCGACCTGGTGGTTCCTCATCAAAAACAGATATACGACCACGTTTAAATTCGTTGAACCAATATCTTACGGTTGTCATAGATGGTGAAGGGTCCCCATAGACAGCATCCAACTTTGCTTTTATTTCATTGCATGTTTTTCCTTCCAAAAATAAAAAGCGAATTACAGATCGATATCGTTCTTTTTCCATTTTATCGATTCATGCGAAACACGTATGGTACAAGTGGCTGCCAAATAAAAACCAACCTATGAATCAGTTTGAAATTTAGTATGGTGTCGTGTGACAGATGACAGTAATGCCAACTTCCCTCAGCAACGCCACCTGCCTTCAAACCCGGATACTTATTGATCCACCCTCGTATTTAGTAAAATTTTAAGCTCAAAAGACAAAGTTTTTTAATGAATTTGATAGGTGGTATAGTGCTCCAACCGCTAACACCTGTTTATTGTTTACAAAATTTCAAATGCTAATTTTCCAAGTTATAAGTGAATTAATAATATAATTTCAGTATCATATGTTTGAATACTTTTCGACGCGGCCATTTCGACGTGGCCGTTTCGACGCAAGGACATTTCGACGCCGGCCGTTTCGAAGCCGGGCCGTTTCGACGCCAACTGTATTTTCTTTAGATAGGTAATAATTCATACAAAATAATACATTTAAAATGTCTCTTTTAATTTTATTATTAAGAATGCATGATATATTTTTATTTTTATAATCGATAACGATTTTTAAAATCCTCTCGTCATAATCGCGATGTTTTTTAAATTTCCATATCGTTGGATTACCCTTGGACATGGACAAGTCGTCTGTGTGCAGCTTCGGCGTGGTAGTTCGTTCTGTCTGTACCCTCCAAAACACGGTTGTAGACAGACCACAATGTGATCGGAAAGAGTGGATTGCGCCTTCTTCGACCCTGTCGTTGAGGACGTCCTACGTATGAGTCCTCGAACCATTCTATTAGCGATTGCAACTCTTTAAACAATTCTCAAAATAAATGGTCGATTGCAATATCCATGTCTTAATCAGGAACAAATGCCAAACATGTCACCATTCGTGCATGAAGACTGAAATCAGCATCGGTATTATATCGACCCAGCTAATTCATTTACGCCAAAAAAAAAACAACCTTTAGCTCTGCATTTGGAAACTCTTCTTTGAAAGCGTTTATAATATTCAGTTCAAAATCGCATGAAATCTTCTCCGGATTTGTATCTGGCTGTAAATGTTCCATCATACCAATAATTTTGGCATAATGCAGTTTTCCGTTTGTTGGGCAGGAGAGCATAAAGAACAAGATGAACTCCTCCAAATTATTTAGCCATAATTATGTAGGTAAAAAATTGAGGCAGTTGGTTTAAATGCCCCATCAACAAGATGGGTCTTTCCCATAACAAAATTTCCTCAGCCCACCCCTTTCTGAGATATCACCCTTAAAAGGTGGTGACTAAAATTGAGTTTTTATTTATTTTTTCTAAAATTTCAGTAAAGCTAGAAACTTATAATTTTCGTGCACTCGCAAAGGACTAACCCTTGGATATTTTTTCAATATTCTTGTTACATTATAGGGGGGGGGGGGTGAAATTAACAACCCTTATTTTATTTCATATCAAAACTTTTTTTCGAGATGAAGTTTCATGAAATAAAATTATAACTTAAAATCCTTGTTTTATTTAAAAAAAAAATTTTATTCCTAAATTTTTTTCCCAAAACCAATAGCTTCAGAGAAAAAAATAAACACCATAATTTATAATTTTTTTAATAAATTGAGTGGAAAACAGTAAAGATGTAAAATTTAATACGATTTATAATACTGAAAAAATACCCGACGTTAGTCCTTTACAAGTGCACGAAAATTACAAAATTTCAAGTTTGTAGCTTTACTGAAATTTTAGAAAAAAAAAATAAAACTCAATTTTAGTCACCACCTTTTAAGGGTGATATCTCGGAAAGGGGTGGGCTGAGGAAATTTTGTTTTGGGAAAGACCCATCTTAATTTCATACGAGCAATCACCTCCTGAATTTTGTTGCATGAATTTAGAAACACCCTGTATATAGTTATATATTGTAATGGAAATGAATTATCGACATTTAAGATCAAAAATTAGTTAACTGTTTAATTTAACTAGGATCAGGTACCTAAAATGGGACAATGAACTACTTAATATAACATTATGTATCAATGTTAATATTTAGGTAATTCATTAAAAATCTTTTTAGGTACCTAATTTTTAGAAATTAATTGTTTATGCCTTTCATAGATATAAGAACATAAGCCAGCTAATAGTTACATATTTACTGCAGCTATCTATCAATGCTTACTGCGAATATTTAAAGAACAAGATAAATTACCCAATTTTATACAAAGAATAGATCTGCAAAAAAATGGACATTTCAAATATTTTTTTTTTAATAATTTATTACCTACTTAAAAAAATTTACATTTGGCGTCGAAACGGCCCGGCGTAGAATCGGCCGGCGTCGAAATGTCCTCGCGTCGAAATGTCCTCGCGTCGAAACGGCCGCGTCGAAACGTCCCATTCCGACATAAAACTGCAGTGAAACTGTTGTAATTACAATATTTTGTTATGGAACGTATCTTGAGGTCCAAAATAATATAGGTTGGAGTGCCTGTGCACCAGTGGCTGGCTAGCTAGTTTTTACTTCGTGTCGTGTCGCCATGGAGGAATGTTGTAAGTGTGATAGAAAAGTTAAAATAACGTATTCTATAATTACATGTGCAGGCAAGTGCAAAAATAAGTTTCACTCCAAATGTCTAAATTTTTCAACTTCAGACATTCAAGTTATGCAAAAGATAAATAGTATGCTATGGTTGTGTGATGTATGTTTAGATGAAGTACATAATAATGGAGGTCTTCGTTACGAAATTGAGTCACTAAAGCAGTCTGTTTCTGTAGAAATTGGTAAGTTAAAAGAAATGTTTCCGACACAATACGAAAACAATTCTCAAAACCTTAATCATCCTAAAAACTTGAAGAGCTATGCTCAAGCTGCAGGAGAAGTAGTTATTATTAAGCCTAAAAATACTGATCAAGCTTGTAGCAAAAAAACATTCGAAGCTATTCAAAAGTATTTAAATCCAACTTCGTTACAAATAGGGATTAATAAAATAAGAAAGGTAAAAGATAGTGGTGTAGTTATTAAATGCAATTTTAAAAATAAAATTGAAAAGGTTAAATCTGCTGTCGAAAAGAAATTATCTAAGAGTTATAATATTGTGTCACTACATTTAAAAAATCCCTCCATAAAAGTTGCGGATATAGGAAATGAAATGTCTCCTAAAGATTTAATAAATTGTATTAAAAAGCAGAATGGTTTTTTAAATGATGATGATTCTAATATATCTCTATTAGAATTTTTTAAAAAATCAAGTCTAAATTCATGGCTATAATTGTTTGTAATCCACAGTCATATGAAAATATACTAAAAGAAGGTGTATGTTAATTGGGCAAGATGTCGTGTCTTTGATTATGTAGCTGTCTATAGATGCTTTAATTGAGGTGGCTTTAGATAGCATAGGGATAAATGAGATAGTGTGCGAAAGTGCCTAAAGTGTTGTGATCCACATCATCTCACAGATAAATGTACAAGTTCCGTGTCTAAATGTAACAATTGTATAGAAGCAAATTCAAATATGAAAACTAACTTTAATGTTTATCATAGTATTTTTGACCATATTTGTCCTACCCTTCAGATGAAAATTGATATTCAAAAACAAAAAAATAATTATTCAATTACAAAGTAACAAAGAATATTAAATATTTAGCTTTGGTTTCTTTGAACACTCCGTCGCGGTGAGCGGATAGTTTGTCGACCGTCGCGTTTCCACGATTTTATCCAACCAGAGTATTTAAATGGGAATGGTTTTCTAGAATCCGTTTAGCTGATCAGGACGGCGTCATACCGCTGATTTATTGCGACTAGTCGGTTCTTATCTGTTGAGTTTGACAGCGGAATCGTCGACGTGTGCGGAGACAGTTTGTGAATGAATACAAATAATTATATTGTTATTATTTTTAAAACAAGGAGTGACAAATTCACATATACATATGACTTTATGACTATTTGAAGGTTTCTTGGAAATGTCGTCCTTTATAAAACTGAACACGAATTCAAAAAGATCTGTAGAAAGTCTAAAATACTCCCTAAATTTGGTTTCATTTCCAAAAAGCCTCCGCTGCACAGTGATATTAAAGGCACCTTCTGTATCGCGACACAAAAACAACTTATCCACTGGCTTATTGGAAACTTTGTCGGTTGCAAATGCCAGTTGCTCTTGTTATTTCTCTTCCAACAATAATAACAACGCAAACAATTTATTTGCGTCCATTTTAGTACCTTTCGTTTACATTCATAATACATAGAGAAGGTCTCATTTTCTATATTTAACAAACCACTTTGGGCGAAAATAGCTGTCTTCAGCGATCGACGGACTGTCAGCTCACCACGACGGATTGTTCAAAGAAACCAATGCTTTACTCAGCTCAGGGTTTTTCATCAAAATGATCAATGTTTAAGGAATACATTTTATTTATTTGAAATTGAGTTGAAGAAGCTTAAAATTGATATAGCATACATTACTGAACACTGGTTGAAAGATTCCGAATTGCAGATGGTAAAAATTAAAAATTATGATATTTGTACATCATTCTGTAGAACCAATATAAAAAATGGAGGTGTACTAATTATGTATACATCCAGTTTAAGCATAAATATTAAAGACATTTATATTAAAAAGCAATTGTCAGTTCCGTTACCATGTGGGATTGTTGGTACAGAGCTAAAATTTTCTCATTATAATAAAATCATTAGAATTATATGTATTTATCGTTCAACAGTTGGCAATATTAATAAATTTTTTTAGAGTCCTAGATTGCGTTTTAGATTATGTATTTAATTCCGATTGTTATGTAATTTTAAATGGCCATCTTAATATACTTAAGTTTTTTAACTAGTGATTTGATTTACTTTATTCTTGCAACCTTTTAAGCCATATAAAAGAGCCCACCAGAGTAAATGTAGCAACGTTGATGATGATTTTTGTCTAGACTCAACGGCTGTTCTGAAGAATGATCTATCTGGTCAATTAGCTGTCTTTAAGTTAAATAGTAAAGTTGAATCTATAAAAATATCAGTGAGACGTATATTTAATAATAAGAATTACAATTTATTTTTACAGCACATTGTTGGGTTTATTTTCTCTTAAAGTGGTTTCAATAAATAGTGGACTGTATTTTAATGATTATATTTCTTTCAACAAAACAATGAACACTGAACTACATAAAATAACTTAAAAATGTGCGTTAAAAAAGTCAAGACCGTTTGGGCAAACCGACAGCCGACTGCGGCCTGGCGAATGTCGAGCCAGAGAGAGATGTTTTCTGACGTGACGTGATTCGGATTTTAATTCCAGGACGGAGTGTAACACACATTATAAATGAATCTTAGAATGGTATATATCAAACCGTAAATATTGAAGATACTTTTAGAGCGTTTTCTAAAATTCTCCTTTATTATATGGATATCTGTTTTCCACTAGTCTCTATTAAACATAAAGCAAAATGTAAATCTAACTGGATTACAAACGGTATACGCATTTCTTCACAAAAACTAAAACTTCTATATCGCCTTAAAGTAGCTTCATATTCAACTGATCATGAAAATTATTACAGTAGATATATAACGATTTATAGAAAAGTCTGTGCAGCTGCCAAAAGATTAGGAAAAAACCGAGTATACTACTTTACCTCTAATAAATCAAAAGCGGTTTGGTCAATTAATAATGATGACTTAATCAATAAGTCGCGAAATTCTGCTAAAATCTTAGATATTTTTATTAATAACGAGAAAATTTATGATTCCTGTCACATAGCAAATTCATTTAATGACTTTTTTGTAAAAATGCTTCTACCAGGTTATTACAAAATGATGTTAATTATCAATCTTCTTCTGAGCAATGTAAAATCATAAATATTTTACCATCTATTTTCATTGGCCCGATTACAGAAACAGAAGTGTTCAATACAATAATAGAGTTGAAAAAAACCTAATTTTTGTGGAATTGATCAAATTAGTTTCAATATTCTTAAATATGTTGCTTATTATATTATTGGACCACTAACCTTCCTAATTAACAGATTTTACCAAGTAGGTGTTTTTCCGAAGATATTTAATTTATACCACTATTTAAAAAAGGTGATGTATCACTTATGGATAACTATAGATCTATATAGTATATGTTATCTAGTATTTCAAAAATATTAGAAAAAAATTATGTTTAGGAAAATGGTAGTCTTCGCCGTAAAATATAATGTATTTCATGATAGTCAGCATGGGTTCAGGGAAGGTCGATCTACTCAAACTGCCGTTATCAGCATCCTTAATTACCTCTATGATAATTTAAATAAAAACAAAAAGAGTATAGGTATTTTTATGGACTTAAGCAAAGCCTTTGACCTAGTAGATCATCTACTTAATGTTAAACTTGGTAAGTATGGTTTTAGAGGAAGAGTTGGTGAATGGTTATCTTCCTATTTATCTGAGAGAAATCAGCTAACAGTTGTTAGCTCTCGTCTATCAGAAATACGTTTAATTAATTGTGGAGTTCCTCAGGGCTCTGTCCTTGGGCCACTTTTATTTTTATTTTTTATTAACGACTTATCATTGTCGGTTAATGATGGTAATATTGTATTATTTGCAGATGATACTTCCTATCTATATTGCAATAATGATATCTCGCAATTAGCTATTGAATTTCAATTTAGAATAGACAAGTTGGTACGATGGTTAGAGGATAATAAAGAAAAAACCGTGTTTATTTATTTTATTCACAGGGTTAATGATATTTATGAGAGCCATTTAATGAGAATAGGTGGTAAATAAATCCATCAAGTTCAGTATACAAATTTCTTAGGCGTTCACATTAACAATTTATTAAGTTGGGAAATTCATATTGATATACTGTATAAAAAACTCGGAACACTACTTTATTTTTAGATTCTTCGTTTTCATTGTGACCTCTAATACAGTTAATAAAGGTGTTTAAAATATATCTGTTTCTATCAACTTATTGGTTGTGCTTAATAATATTTTGTCTATGAATAGATTTATAGAATATATTAGAAAAACAATGTTGATATTTTAAAAAGTAAAAACAACGAAATTGAAATTGAAAAAAAAAATAATTAAAATATGGGTTAGTAGTGATATATAATTAAACTGTCAGTACTAAAGAACACTACAAAAAAATTAAATGAATAATTTTAGTATAACATCAAGTTTTTTGTGAACCGGTACCTTACAAAGATTGCAAAAAGAATAAAAGTGTGTTTTTTTTAAACTACTGTTAGTCTAGGATATTATTTCGTCATTAACTAGTACATGCGATGGTTATACATGGAAAAGAAATCTAAATTTAGATTTCCTTATAAGAAATGATCATTTAAGAATGTCTAGAGTAAGCAACGGTATTTTGTAATTATTCTCATTCGATAGATAGATGCCACTGAACGAATCTAATGATTGAAGACATCAAGTAGAACGACTTCTTATATATTTCATCTATATTAAATAACGAAATAATTGTTCTGGAAATTTTTACTTTCTAATTAAATGTAATATATAAAAAAACAAGTGAATTAATTATCTGACAACGATGTTCATTCCTATTTCAAAACTAGATACGTATACCGACCAGTTTGGACCACCACCCGTTGGGAAATTCTAAAAAAATGACGTTTCTTAAAAAAACTATCTGGAAAGTGGAACAAATACAGATGTAAAACGAAAAGATTTGGGTACAAAAATTGAGAAAAGCCACTAAACTGTATGTAGATAGAACAAACTTATAAACAGAAATAAAAAGAACAGGAAAGAAGATAAGAGACCTAGGAAGAGCTGAGACAATAGAATCATATCCATTTTATCAATTTAACTTTCATATACTTGATTATCACACATAATGACAAAACTAGTCGTGCTTTAATACCACCAAGAGCTTTACAACAATTTATCATAAATTTCTCAGCTTTTCTTTTTTCGTCAGGAAATTGTCAAAATTCCAAAGAAATTAAAAAAGAATAATCTATTAAATGTATTAAAAGTTTTTAAAATTTCAATCCACAAAAGCGAAAAAATTTCGAAGTACTGGTAGGAAAATGGTTCCTTTTTTTTATAAACTAAAACATGATCCAAATTTGTTTTCTAGGAAGTATTCGTTTCTAGAAATCTATTTTTGACCTCAAGAGACGTTACATTATTACATCATCCTCAATGTTGCTGCAACCAAATATGTTGATGTGCCAAACAAATTTGGTAAAATGTACCCAAATGTACCCAATTCTGAATATGTACAAAATTCATATATATTTGACTTTCAAAATCTAAATACAATAAAACAAATATTACAATTTTAGTATAATATAATAAAATTGCTTTCAATAAGAACAATTTGTACGGTGTGTCCCATTAAGTCGGAACCATATGGGATTTTTTTTTATTTTTAGTTTAATGAAAAAAAGTCTTTATAAAAAGTTCTGCATGGTCCAAAACTTAAAATGAAATCATCAGATATCATTTTTTTAGTCGTATACGAGCGTTTGTCAAAAAATACGAATATGAAGAGTAAAGTACCTTTATTTTTGACAAACCTCGTATACGACTAATAAAATTTGATATCTGATGGTTGTATTTGAGGTTTTGGACTATGCTCGACTTTTTGAGAAGAATATCTTTTTTTCCTAATATTATTAATAAAAAAGTTTCTCATATCACACCAACTATCTACGTAAGTTGGTGGCATATACACATTTGTAAGTGGCCCTAATAGTCAAAATATTTTTCCGATATTCTATGTTGTTTTATGTTTTTTTTTTTATTCCTGTAAAGCAATAAAATCATCTATACCTTTAATTTGAATAGCTTAATTTAAATATAAAATATAAATTTGAAATAATGGTCTTGTTTGTAAAATATTCATTATTCCAAAATGTACCCAATTTAAGATTATCTGTCCTAAAATGTACCTATGTACTATGAGCGAGAAAATGTACCAATTGAGTACATTTGTATCCAAACGGCAACTAATCATCCTCCTTTTTCACCTGATTTGACCCCATATTATTTTTACAATTCCCTATGGGGCCATCGATTTTTCAAACGTAACTTCGATAGGTATGTACTTGAGACTTATTCATCTTGTACCACTATTATATGAGTCATTATGATTTTGCTATCAAATTGTATTGTATGCAAATATTCCAAACGACCGACTATATACGTCCTTCTTTCTCTCGCGTCTGGGCAGAAACGATATTGTCACTCGATTAATATTCTGCACCGTGTTCTGCACATATATGTATAATTGTTATTGTCTTTTAAAAAGAGGTAGGCGTTTATCGGTAAAATATAATTGTTAATGAATTTTAAATAATTTTATTGTATATATTTCGATATTGTATTCGCAAATGTTTTACAGGTGAACCGGCGATTGTATTCAACACAACATTATCGCTGTAAGAGTTAAGTAATGCCAACAAAATCAAAAATTTTCATTTCTAACACACCCAAGGTGAGAAGAATTGCAATCCGAGCTGGACTCGAACTAGCCATATTTATCATTGCATGCTTTGAACAATATTAGGGCTTAACATTTAGAACATTCTAACTTAAAATTTGTAAAATTAAAATTCCAGTAAAAGTTAAATTTAATATTAACACTTAACGAACTTTTCAAAGACCTTGTATTCTGTTCGTCACCCGTTATAATTAAATAATAAATATAAAAACTTGTTATTATTCATTTAAATAATTATATAACACTAAACAAAAAAAAACTATAATAATAAATTGCATACCGATATACACTGTGTCCCACATTGGTGCTGCACGTATTATCTCGGTTATTACAAGAACTGCTATTAAATTTTATCAATTGTTTATGGTTTTTGAAATAATCCCTAAAAACCAAAATAGTGGGTTTTTGACAAACCTCCGTATTTCACTTATTTAATAATATACTGTATTTTGATTTAGACATTCTATGAGCCCTTCTTTTAGGGTCGTGTAGTGTTGGTACCAGCATATGAGATCGTTTATGTTCATCATGTTATGTTAAGAATGGGGTGTTAATACACTGCGACCTAAAAGATCTATTGTCGCAAATGCATAAGGAAATGTCTCAATGTCTATAACGACCCTTCCAATCCTATATTCTCAAGGAAGTGTAGGATTTGACGTGGCTTCAAGTTAGGTAAATCTCCCTCTTCTATTTGATATCTTCCTAGATATAGTGCCCTTGGATTCTGGAGTGCTACACATTCAGTTATAATGTGAATGGAGGTTTCGTCCTCATCGTCACAGAATCTGCACTCACTATCCTCTACTACTCTCAGTTTACTTAGGTGTCTTTTTAGTCGGCAATGCCCGGTAAGAATCTCTGTTACAATACGTAGCTTGTTCTTGCTCAGGCAGATGCGCAGGCTTCCGATCTTTTCTAGTTATATTCTCCTAGAAGTATCTTGGCCTGTCTCAGCCCCAAAAGATTGTTCCAATTATCGGTTCTTCTATTGCCCAATTCTTTTTTAATCTCTCCTAATATTAAGTTACTGCTGATACCTCAAAACGGCTCAGGTCCTACAAAGGGTGTTTGATAGTTTGACAGTTATTTGGTGATGGTGGGTGAGGTTTTCCGGGTTTTCCTCACCTGTAAGTCAAATGGCACCATCAATCATCTTTAAGTCGCCCCGGAGCGCCACGGCAAATAATAATAATAGCCGCCCCTTTCCCCGGACAAGCTCAGCTTTTGGGGTTAAAATTCACTCGTAAGGGGGTGAATTAGGGAGAGTATTATTATTATTATTATTATTATTATATTATTATTTAATAACATACTATATTTTAATTTAGACATTCTATGAGCCCTTCTTTTAGGGTCTTGTAGTGTTGGTACCAGCATATGAGATCGTTTATGTTCATGAAAATGTATATATAGTTATTCACCTTAAAATTGTATTTTCACAATTTGAAAATAAACCAATTTATTTATATTCTTGTTTATCCTATTTTTGAAGGTTACAATTCTCTTTTATTTAAATTTTATATAATTTTGAATTAATTGTCTTTTTGATAAAATTTATATTTCTCAACTAGTTTAAAAAAAAAGAGAATTATTGGCGCCCTTTCTTTTCCGATAACTATTTCTCTAAAAGTGTCCATTAGAAAAGCCTGAATTCACGACTGAGAAAACCATATGGTTTACGTGCTCATTTCATTTTTTGATTTGTTTAAAGGTAAGTAATGTTTGGAATAAAATATCTAAGAGCTAGTGAAAATTTCAAATAAGTGTTTATAAAAAGTAGTTTAACGTTAATTATATCTATTATTCCAAATAACGAACTATTATTGCAAATTAACGTAGGACATATTACAAATTGGCGCCCAACGTGACGCTCAACAATGAAGAAAATGCATTGATTATAATGAAAAGGTGAAAACTCATTTTGGAAAGTTGATATAGCAATGGAAAACTTAATAGACCCTATAATAATAAACCTCAAAAAAGACAATGATAATGATACCAGTAGTTATAGTGAAGAAAGTGACTTTTAAAAATGATTTTGAACTTTTAATTTTTTTTATTCATTGACTTTAGTTACTGAAGTGTTACTTTTAATGCAAAGAGATAAGCAAAAGGTTTATTTTTAATTTTTGTAAATAATATAACTTTTTTCATTTAATCTACGAAGAACATTACCATTTTATATACCGTGACCTTATTTACAGGGTGGTCCTTAAGTAGTTGTACATAGAAGTATGGTAGATTCCTCACTTTAAAATATTACGATTTAAACCAACTTGGTTTAATAAAATGTTGCTAATAAGGAATATACAGGGTGTTAAAGATTAAATTTTAGGATTTCTTTTTACTTTCCTATCTGTATACAGATATAAGGAAAGTATAGGAATCATGATTTTTTTCGACCTCGAGTTTTCGACGGATTTTTACGTTTTGAGGTCCCCTGAATCCGTTTTGACTATTTTCGCGATGATGTCTGTGTGTGTGTGTGTCTGTGTGTATCTGTATAACGCATAACTCATGAACCGATACACGGAAAAACACCAAATTTCAAACTTAAGCTTTGTTCCAGCGTCTAATGAGCTGATTAGATTTTGGGCAGAGTCGGAACATCTGGGGGGGTACTTTATGGGTGGTCATTTTTATATTTTATGGAATATATCTGTTATTTACGTTTGGGAAAGAAAATTCTTCAAATGAAAGTTACTTCTTATTTTATTATCTATAATTTTTGTTATATACAAAATTTTCCTAAAATGGTCCGTATTCGCGAAATTTGACAAAATGTAAAAAAATATTTTTTTTTATAAAAATTGTTCAAACAAAACTTGTTTGTAATATAATTCTCTATAATTTTTATCCTATAGATAATTTCTCTAAAATGGACCGTATTCGAGATATTTGAGAAAATGTGTAAATTTCGAAATTTGAAGAAAACTCAAAAACGGATAAAGAAAAAAACATTAAATTTTAAACTTAAGTTTTATTTCGGCCTGACGTGAAATGATTAGATTTTGGACAAAGTCGGAACATCTGGGGGGGTACTTTATGGGAGGCCGTTTTTATATTTTATGGAATATATGTTATTTATGTTTGGAGAAAAAAATTGTTCAAATAAAAGTTACTTCTAATATTATTATCTATAATTTTTGTTTTATGTAAAAATTTCCTGAAATGGTCCGTATTCCAAAAATTTGACAAAATGTGCAAAATTCTGATTATTATGAAAATTGTTGAAATAAAAGTTGTTTGCGATATCGATCTCTATAATATTTGTTCATACATGATTTTTTTGAAATGGACCGTAATGGAAAAATTGTAGGAAAAGTGCTAAATTTAAATTTTTCAGTATTTTCATTTTCAATGAATATCTATAGAAAAATGTTTCGCGGTAGATGTATGTGTATATTTAGTTTATCCTCTAAACATTTATAGAGATGCTGCAATAGGTTGTACAAAATAACCGGAAAAAGCCTGTAATAACTAGATAGGAAAGTCATGTGTTGGACACATCAGATTTTTTGCAATAACTTTAACGTTTTTGGATATGTATACCTACTTCGATGTAATTTGTAGAGGGCGCTACATAGGCTACATTTGTGGCATAAATGTGCCCTAAATTTTTTTGCTGTTTAGAATAGCGGTATTTTTGTAAAAGAATATTAAAGCCACGTTATTTTAATATATGAAAAGTATACTTAAAACTTAACAGTTTACGATATAATCGTATTTTAGGGATCAGCTGCATGATTATTATTGAGTCTTTAATACCCTGTATATTCATTATTAGCAACATTTTATTAAAGCAAGTTGGTTTAAATCGTAATATTTTAAAATGAGAAATCTACCATACTTCTATGTACAATTACTTAAGGATCACCCTATATATTATAGAAACTTATTTTGCAAAGGACGCCTATGGAAAGTGACGTTTTATCCCAATTTTTACTGCACTTCTTAGACTATAGTAGACGATCCAACAAATTGTTTATCTTAGATCTGTCAAATTATAGTTATAGGTAGTTTAATTTGAACTGTCTTTTGTGTTTTTTTCATTGATTTATAAACTATCCCAGCATGAATTTTCGAAGAGTTCTAGCCTCTAGCACAGAGGTTCCCTAGTTTTTCTGGAAGCCGCCCCCTTCAGAAAAAAAAAATAAACGCCCCTCTGTAACATAAAACATGTAAAAAAGTTGTAAACAAAAAATTTACTTATTTACAAAAGTCTAAATAAAAAACAAGTGGTAATTTTTTAATATGAACTATGCTACTATTGTTGCAAACGTACAATAAAATTATTTGGTATTAAATGCGGTATGAAACTCTCATGATTGTCCTGTCATTGCTGAATGGAGCTGCTGACAAAATATTGCAAATTAACTTAAAAGTTCTGGGCATTATTTATGTTAAACGGTATTCGTGGACTATTTTTGTTACTAAAATTAATATTAACAGATTTGGTTCCGTTTAGTTTAATACGCTATCTGCTGGTCTAGTTATTTATTTGAATAACTGATGTTTGCAGTTTATTTGTTGCCTCTTAATGATCTTTGCCTATCGCTAGGATGGCAATATCAACTACAAATGTAGCTATTGTGCCTTTTTCTATTTGGGGTATGAAACAAATGTATAACAGATACAAAATAGGTCCCAGAACGCTTTCCTGTGGTAGTCCTGCTTTAATTTCTTTCAATTTAGAGTATGCTTCGTCTTGTTTTGCTCTAAAGAATCTATCTAAAATGTATGAATACAGTAGCTCTTAATATAGCTGTGGAAGTAGCACATTAAATTTATGTTTTAAGCCATCATGACATACTTTATCAAAAGACTGCGCAACATCTTTGTTTTCTAATGCTTTTTCAATCGCATTTGAGATTCTATGAATCTGATCTTTAGTTGAATGGTTTTCAGTCTTTTTATTAGTTTGCAAGTTTTCCTGTTAAATTATGGCTTTCTTCGGAAGTTGTTTTAAAGCTTCTCCTATAATTAAACCAAATCAAAGCTTTCTTAGGATTAATATTTGTTTTTATATCTTTTGCAATTTCCTTTGGATAATGGTCTGATAATTGAGTCATCTCGTTCTAAAAGATCCCAGTTCGGTAATTCTTCTCCTTCATTTGGTTGGAAGGTATTTTGTAAGTGTTCTGCGAATCTATGAACTTTTTGAATGTTATTTCTAGCCCAGTTGCCATCTGTATTCCTGATTAGATCATTCTGTATAGTGGGCCTTATAAACGATAATTAGACTACTTCTGCATGGACTCCCGAAAAGTTCCAGCTTTTATCACTTTGTGAATAATTCCTAATAATAATAATAATTATTATAAAAAAATATTCAGAAACTGCTCCAATTTCTTCGGAAATTTATGCAGGGATAGTTTAGTTAACATTTAGAATCATTATATATTCTAGAATTACTTATTTGATTATAATTTAAAATTTTTGTTTAATTATTACTTGAAATTATTCAACTAGAACTCTATGATTTTATGCAGGGGTAGTCTAGATATAATTTTGAAGCAATAAATGTTTAGAACTTGTCATAATTTGACAGCATCTCACTAATGTTTACAGTTTATTTATAACCAAAAAACTGTAGGTTATCAAATAATCGAGATAAAGGGGTTTGTCAAAAAGGCTTTTCGAGATTATTTCAAAAACTAAAAAGAATTGATAAAATTTAATAGTAGTTCTAAAATGCTGATAGAACCCTGGGAAACACTCTAAATCTAAGACACAGTGTAATGAAATTTCATCATTTTTTTTTTATAAATACAGTTGACATTCTGAAAGATCAGAAGTTCTAGCAAAATGTCCGACTTCTATATTTATGGTAATCGATAAGTATAATTTTATTTACGTTTCGAAACATACCAAATTGAAATATTAGCAAAGATATTGCGATTTACTGGGTGGCTCACGTAACGGCAAATCGTTAACCTTGACATACTGACATTTAAATTTGCACCAGACGAGATTTCATCTTTATAAGACCACCATCAGAATTCATTACATATCTTCCTATAGTATTTTTTTTCTTTTCTTTTATGTAGCCAGGATCATTAGCTAAATGTATTAGTCAGTTCTTAATATATCTTCACCTTTCGTTATACAGTCATGGAATCATTTTTCAGATTCCCTTAATTTAAAAAAGTATTAAGACAGTACAGAAATCCTAAATTTTACGCATAACAGGTGTTCGGTCATCAGAAATTTAAAGAGATCGATGGAAGCACTAGTGAAAAATTTAAGAAAACAATACTAGAATAACATTGACGCAAATAGTCGATGATACATGGAAATGGTAAAACGAAAGCGAAATATATCATTATATGTAAATCATGAGTTATTCCTACATTTTTTTATTGTAAATAATAACCTTTACATAAAATTCTTATTAGATATATAAGTATAAATTAAAACATTCTACTTACAATAATAAAATAAACATTATGATTCCTATAAATTCACACTCATAAACTCAAAACTAACAGAATTTAATTTTCTAACGGCATTTTCAATCGGCTTCTTTTTTGCCCATTTAATATTATCAGCCACTTCTGGCTCATATTCACCTTCAAACTCATCTGGATAAAGCCTTCCATTACTAATACAAGTTGAATGAGAAAATTGAGAGCAAACAATTTTTGGAGATATGCTGCAATTGAAAAGGGACAAACAACACACCAACAAAAAAATATGTCAGTCAGAAATTCCCACAGGAACAGTGGGAGATAAATACTAGCCTTCGCTTTATTATTCTACAATACCAAATACAGTACGGTTCAAGATATGGCAAGCAAGATTGAAGTAGAAAACACTACCTCGTCTTCATCTAGAACCGAACCAAGCCACATTCGAAACCTAGTTTCACAAAACCATACTAGCAATACCCTTAAGCCACCCACGTTTGATGGACAGACAACATGGGAAACATATCAATTCCAATTTGAAGCTGCAGTTAATGTCAATGGCTGAGCCTAGAAATAGATAATACTCCAATGGCAGGACTAATTTTTTTACACAATTAAGCAATATGATGTTCCCAGTTGAGCTTAGAATCTATGTACAAGCCAAGATATTTAATGCATTCTATCCTAGTCAACTGTTCATTGTCTATATTTATTTGGAATTGGTTCCATTCAGGATTTTTTGATATCACTAAAAAAAACTTGACTTTTTGGAATTCAGAGTTAATTTATGAAACTTTAACCACTCAAGAATTTGAATTAGATCTTGCTCTATAATATACTTTATTTCGTCTGTATCTTTTCCAAAATAGATAACACAAGCGTTGTCAGCATAAAGTTGCAAATAGCCAACTAAGCTACGGAGTTTATATAGTTCAGGAATAACGTTGGTCCAAGAATTGACCCCTGGGGTACATCATATTGTAGATCAGCCATTTTACTTGAGGTATTTCCCCTAGTTATAAACTGTGTACGACCATTGAAATAATCTCTGAAGAAACACAATGCATTTCCTGTTATTCCATAGTCTTCCAAAATAGATAACAGTACTGAATGAGTATCAAACGTCTTCTTTAAATCAAGTGAAACGATGATACATGCATTCCTTCATCCACATGATGTTTGATGTTGGTAATCTGTGACTGCCGACGTTGTGCTACTTCCACTACGAAAACCAAAAATTCTTTTTTTCAAGATCGGAAACAAGCCGTTGATTAATACTTTTTCCAGGACTTTTGAATAGAACCTAATAGAGATATCCAGTTATTCGTTTCTAACTTTGGAGACAAGGTTTGGCCAGCAGCATTTGAAACAGATATTCCAAAGTCAGTTAAAGGTTCGTAGTTAAAAACATAATGAGAGTTTACAAGAGTTCGAGGCCGATAAAAAAAGAATAATTCATCTGGCGCTCAAAGATTTCCTAGAACAAATCGGCATACAGACATTCATTGACGGACTACAGGATGTGAAAATGCAGCCCAGGAATACGAAGCAGCAAAAATTATATCTAGATCTTTTCGCGCAAAATTGAGAGAAATTAAATTCCAGAAAAGCGAAGAAGCCACTACTAATATTATCCCCAACTCTCTTACAAATCTTAAATATTCTACCAAAATATGCAACGAAATAGCCAAGGAGAGCAGGAGATGCTTTAATTGCGGAAGAATCGGACACCTTCAAAGAACCTGTAGAAGCAGGGCTCGTACTGAGAATCGGGAAATGAAGCCACTAATGTACCTAGACCAACGTCCCGAAGTCCATCAAGAAATAATTACAATAGATATGCCTTCCGAAGAAGACGGTCATCCACACCTAGCCGGCTTTCTACTAGTAATAATCAGGGAGGCGTCGACTGTAACCGAGGGTCCCAAAATTCGAATTTACACCTCAAATTAAAACGAACAAAATTTATTGGTCCAGGGGTATATCGACAACCAAGAAGACACCTTCGTCATTGATACTGGTGCAACCAAGTCCTTCATTCGAACAGAGACCCTGCATCAAAAAAACTACGACCAACTCAAAAAAGCTTAGTTCTGGAAACAGCTACAGGTCACATTATTTCTGTTCTAGGAGAAATATTAGCAGCTATACATCATAGAACACTTATTTCTGGTGGCCGAAATTATGAATCAGTGAGTCCTTCGTATGTAAAATATGCAAAATAAGATTTTGGTAATTGGGAATGAGGAAATTGTCCTAAATTCGGAAGAAAAGTCCTAGTGGACGAAGATATAGAAGTATCCCAAAATTCACACGGCTTACATGTGGGCATGGTAAAAAGTAAAAAATTTGTGAATGAAGGAATTCTGGTAGCTAAATGTTTCGTTAATGTAGATCAATTGATTCCAGTAAGGGTAACTAATTTAGAAAGTTGGAAAACATAAATGCGAGGACGGTTTTACGGGAAAAGCCGCCACAAGTAACTCAGTTGACGCAATCTTGGCGAAAAAGCTAGTTAAAAATTATAACCACCTGAAAGCTGCAGAACTAAGCAAAATTAAAGAATTTGTCAATACCAACTGTGACATTTTCGTAACAGCTTTGTCCAGCATAAGAATTTATACAGGAGATACAAGGCCAATAAGGCAAGCCCCTAAAACACTACCGTTTGCTAAATAGAAAGAAGTAGCAAATATGATACAGAACATGATGGATGCAAATATTATTGAAGAAGCTTCTGGTCCCTGGTGCTCACTAGTGATACCAGTAACTAAGAAAGCCGGATCTCCTCGTTTCTGTATAGATTATAGGAGATTAAATCAGATAACGCAAAAAGACAGCTACTCTACTCATTTCCTCGAATAGACGACACACTAAACACTTTATCAGGTGCGAAATGGTTATCTATTCTAGATTTGCAACTGGAAGTACATCATGACGATCGAGACAAAACAGCTTTTTCAAACAGGTAGCGGATTATACCAATTCCAGGTTTTTCCGTTTGATCTCTGTAACGCCTCAGCTACCTTTGAACGACTAATGGAAATGGGTTTGAAAGGATTAACATTGAAAACTTGTCTATTATACCTTGATGACATAATGATCATGTCAAAAACTTTTAACGAACATCTAATAAAATTGAGTTTATCAAGAACCATTCTAACAATATTACTCCCTTTGAATTATGAGTACCCCTTAGAACCTTTTAAATAAAAAAGGGATTTTGTTGCACCTTGTTTAAAAGGGTTTTGATACTCTCTTGAGTAGTGTAAAGTTTTTTAAATTTGGTGCAATCATAACTGAGAAAAGTAATTTTCAAAATGTAAAATTATAATAATGTCTCCATCACAAAACTTTGTGTAGAATATTGCTGCACAAAATTAAAATCACTTTCAAACAAGGTGCCACACGACTTTCTTATTTAAAATTTTCGAGGAGGTGCAAGAGGGGGGTAATATTTTCATACTATAAACTTAGCTATAAACTATAAGCTAAAAATAAATTTATTCCATACATATAGACCGCATAGTATATTTTTTGATTTATTTGTCGAATCCTTCAATGTTTTTTATTACATCCTTTTCATTTAATGTTCCTGATTTTGTTAGTTATGAATAAACGGATGAATTAGCTGTAGCTAGCTGATTATGAGGTTGCTATTTATTATACCATTTTTACTACTACATATATTCTTGAGAGGTTTTTAAATTTTTGACACTCTTCGTGTAATAATCTACAAGAGTGCTTGGTTCACTGACATAATAATTATACAATCTTCAAAGAGCAATAATTCCAAATTATGCAACAATTTCGAAATCCGTAATGGAATTTAATTGAATCATCAAACAATGAATGAATAATTGGAAAATCCTACACAGAAATGTTGTTTTGATTAATAATAGCGAATTAAGGTGTGCGCCACAAAAATACACAAGGCTGTTCACCTATATTTTAATGCAACTTCCTGAACATATGACACTGATATTTTGCTGCAGGAAGTATATGCATATATAGTAATAGATTGACATAATAATTGGATGTTTTTGAAATCAAAACTATTGTTATATTTCGTGCTATAATGAATTATTGGAAGTTTTATAATAATTTAAGTAAAAACGAAACCAATATACAGTATTGTTCGAATGAAAGGAATATATTCATTATAATGAAAGTAGTTGGGTTTTCGAAAAAAAAAGTTCGGACAGGTCAATTTTGTTTACTAAAAGGACAATTTTTCAAAAAGAATTCAAGTTCCCCCACTTGGGCAGTAGCGTCATTGACAATTTTTTTAAATAGTAACACCAATTTTTTTTCTTAATTTTGATAGATATTGCAATTTCCTACTCGGAAACATAATATTTGCAATATCTTACATAACAAGTTTTTTGAATAAAAATCCTTTAAGATGAGACACTTAAATTTTATTTTATTTTGAGAACACGATAAATGAATGAAAAATAATTATTTGTAATTAAATGCTTAATATAACAAAATAATAATAATAATAATCATCATAATAAAAAAAGGATTTAATAACAATTTCACAGCAAAATAATTCAAAAATATTCTACTAAATTAGGCGTTCTAAATGTTCTCCATCGACGTCTTGCCTTTCTATGGTGCTAATGAAAGGAATAAATTTATTATTTCGTAAACCAGTGATTTTCTTGAAAAATCCTGAAACCCATCGATTTTTATTTTTAAGCGCCGCTTCGGCTGGATATTTTTATTATTTTTGACGTCATCAATGTGATCATCAATAAAAATATTAAATGGAAGTCTGTGTTATGTAATACATTTGAAAGGTCTTCTAAATATCTATTCAGTCATATCAATTTTCTCGGTGTTACTCGAAGCCCTGGGGCTCCGCAAATCCTTTGTGGGGGCTCCGCGAAGAAAATAATAGTCATAATAAAAAAAATGCCACCAAAAAGAGAGGGACCTGGCTTGAGGACTTTTTTTTAGAAGCCACTAAAAGGAAGAAGGATATAATTTCCTCGAGAACTTTTTTTTTTTTTTTTTTTTTTTTTTTAGAAATGTGTTTAGGGTTTTGTCAAATATTCGCTTTTCAAAAAGGTTCTGTTGCCAAAAAGTTTGAGAAACACTGGTCTAATTGTGAGTAATTTAGTTTTGTATATTGTCAAAAAAAAAAACATTCTTTATTATTTTTAATTCTTATCTACTACTTACTTTTTTTAAAACGAATCTAGTTACCTTATCAAAATCGCTACCTTGACATTCAATTTAATTCGCTTTCTATCAAGTGGTTAATAGTATTGTGGTGGACGTTTTGAAAAAGTTGTTGTATTTATCAACATGAAGCTGATTGAAACGCATGGAATTGAAGTTTTAATAATGATTGGTTGTGGAGATAAAACACGTACGCAGAAAAATTTATGTAGGTTATTTAATAATAAATATCCAAACCGAGAACCAATTTCACAATCCACTGTGAGAAAAATTGAGAAAAAATTCAGAGAAACGTGAAAGACATCACTAAAGGTAGTAGAACCCCAATTTCTGAAAAAGAGAAACTGAATGTTCTTTTAACCTTTTGAAGATAATCCTCAATACTCATACCAGTTAACGGCAAGTAGTAGATAAAGACCTGGGAAATTCAATAGTTCTTAGAACGCTAAAAAAGTAAAAGTGACATCCCTACAAAGTTACTTTAATACAAGAACTTGTGCATGATGATTTTTATAAACGAGTCGAATTCTGTGAAATTATAATGGACAAAAACAACATATCCAATGTTTTTAAAAAATATACTTTTTTCCGATGAATCTACATTTTTACTAAACGGTCATGCCAATCGTTAGACTTCTTGGTATTGGGCTACGGAAAATCCACACTGGATACAAGAGTACCATACTCAGTACCCAGAGAAAGTGATGTTTGGGCGGAAATATTAGAAAATAAGACTATTGGGCCATACTTTTTCGAAGAAACCTAAACAGGTACTAGATATTTGAAATTTCTTCAAAACTTCTTGATCCCCAAATTGAACCGATTGTTTCCAAACAGAAATAATTTGTAGCTACAACAAGACGGTGCGCCTCCACACTATGCTGTCTTGGTGCGAAACTACTTGGACAACATCTTCCCAAATCGGTGGATAGGTTGAAGAGGATCAATAGAATGGTTTTCTAGGTCACCCGACTTAACTCCTCTTGATTTCTTTTAATGGGGATACTTGAAAAATAAAGTGTACCAAAATAGATCACAAAATATCGATGATCTCAAAGAACGGATACGTATTGAGATTGCAAACATAACTCCGGAAATTTTGGATCGCTCGCTGCACATCTTTCCCATTGTATTTTAGGAGAAGGTAAACAATTTAAGCACTTGATATAGATTTGGTTGTATTTAATTGATAATAATATTTTAATAATAAAAGGCAAGACGTCGGTGGAGGACATTTTGAACACTTAATTTAGTAGAATATTTTTGAATTATTTTACGGTGAAATTGTCATTCAATTCTTTTTTATTATGATGATTATTATGTATTTAATTAGATTAAGCACTTAATCCTACTAATATATAAATGCGAAAGTTTAGATGGTTGGATGGATATTTGTTAATCAATCACGCCAGAACGGCTGAACGGATCAGGATAAAAGTTGGCACAAAGATAAATTATACTCTGGAATAGCACATAGCACTTTTTATCCTGGAAAAATGGACGATTCCCGTGGGATAGATTTGTTTCATTTTCACAGAGGAAGGGATAAGACATGATTTTTGTATATTGATAATGAAACATGAAAATTGGAAATACAACATAAATAAATAATGACGAGCTTCAGGGTTTTTGGGATTTTTGCATCTTAAGGGGGGAGGGGGGGAAACGGGGGTTAAAAGTTTGTATGGAAGTATCGATTTTTTAAAGGTAGAAACTTAAAAATTGGAATTACACAAATAAATATTGCCGTGTTTAGGGTTTTTGGATTTTCATATTTTAAGGGAAGGAATGGGGGGTGAAAGTTTGTAGTAATTTGAAAATTGCAATTGTAGCTACTCATCATATGTAAATAATGGAGTATTTCAAAAATTTTGGATTTTCACATTTTAAGGAGGGGGAAATGGGGAGTATTGTAAAAATAAATAAAAATAATTAAAAAAATAAATATAAATTAATAAAAAACAATAAAAATTAATAAAGTTTGGTATACAGAAATATTGCGGGTAAACGATGGGGATGTAACACACTGCGATGGATGTATACTGCAATAGTGAGACCAGTAATCACTTATGGGGCTATTGTCCGGAGTAACAGAACTAGTTTAGCTACTACGAGAGCTAATATCTCAAAAGTACAAAGACTAGCCTGTGTTTGCATCACCAGTGCAATGAGAACCTGTCCTACGGCCGAAATGGAGATGATCTTAAACCTCACCCCTCTAAATTTAATAATAGAGAATGTGGCAAAAAGGACACGACATAGAATGATCAGGAACGAAGTAATCAGACGAAAGTCTTTTGCTTCAGGACCAAAGATACCTGGGATATGCCCCAGGATGAAATGATAAAGAAGTACAGTTTTGTAAAAAAACTTCAAAACCACAGAGCTGGGCTGCAAGAAATAATGGAGCCTAGAATCCATCGCGCTTGCAACGCAAAGACATGTTATTCAATGGTATACGGATGGTTCCAAAACCATAGAAGGAACAGGAATAGGAGTGTATGGGTCTAGACCAAGCACTCCGAAAGCTTGGGAAAATACCCAAGCATATTCTAAGCAGAAATTCACGCTATCGAGAAGTGTATCCAGTTTAACATTGAAAGAAACTATCGTAAACAAGAGATTATCAACATGTCCGATAGCCAAGCAGCTATCAAAGCGCTGGGCTCTTACGTAATCAGCTCAACAATGGTCTAGAGATGCCTAGAAAAATTGAGTGAGCTAGACGAAAAAAATAGATTTACTCTCAATTGGGTCCCGGGACAAAACGGGGTACAGGGTAAAGAGATTGCAAATAGTCTCGCAAGGAAAGGGGCCCAAACACCCTTTGTGGGACCTGAGCCGTTCAGCAGTAACATAATATTAAAAGAGATTAAATAAGAATTGGGCAGTATAAAAATCAATAATTGGGACAATCTCTTGGGGCTGAGACAGGTTAAGATACTTCTGGGTGAATATAACCCGAAAAAACTTGGAAGCCTGCATCTGCCTGAGCAAGAACAGGCTACGTATAGTAATAGGGATCCTTATTGAGCATTGCCGACTAAAAGGATACCTTAGAAAACTGAGAGTAGTAGAAGATAGTGAGTGCAGATTCTGTAAGGAGGAGGACGGAACCTCCATTCACATTGTAACTGAATATTACGTAGCACTGCAGAGTCCAAGGGCACTATACCTAGGAGCACATCAAATAGAAGAGGAAGATTTACCTAACTTGAAGCCACTCCAAATCCTACACTTTCTTAAAAAGATAGGATTGGAAGGGTCGTTATAGGCATTAGCGACAGAAGGGGCACAATAGATTTTTTAGGTCGCAGTGTATTAACACTCCATTCCCAACATAACATAAAGTAATAAAAATTAATAAAAATTAAAATTAATAAAGAATAATAAATACTAATCAAAATTATAAAAATTGGTCGAAATTGTTAAAAATTATTAGTAAAAATTAATCTAAATCATTAAAAATTCTCTTTTTATAATTGTGGTTTGGGAAATTCCAGCGTAGCGGGATCGGTTCAGCTATTTACAAATAATTAACTTTCATTCATTTATGTTCTCAAAATAAAATAAAATCTTTAAATTACTTTTTTTCAAGAAAAAATTGTTATATAATATGTTGCAAATAATATGTTTCCCAGTAGGAAATTGCAAGATCTATCAAAATCAAGAAAAAAAGAATTGGGGTTCCTATTTAAAAAAATTGTCAATGACGTCACTGCTCAAAAATGGAAGTGGGGGAAACTTGAATTCTTTTTGAAAAAATGCGCTTTTAGTAAACAAATTTGACCTGTCCGAGTATTTTTTTGAAAAACCAATTACTTCCAATATAATGAAAGTATTTCTTTCAATTGAATCATACTCTATATCTTCATTTTAGTATTCGGTGGTTATCAATTTATCGATTACTAATAAATATCTAAGAAATTACATATTAATAAGGTAATTGAACAATTGTTTTATAATATCGAATTATAGAACATATTTATTCGAAAAGTTAATTTTGTTTAATCAATGTGAGCTAAGAGCCACATTTTTGTATTTTTTTATATTTTTTTATATTTTCTTATATTTTTTTATATTTTTTTATATTTTTTTATATTTTTTTATATTTTTTTATATTTTTTCATATTTTCTTTAAAATCGATTAATCAATCATTATATTATTTTAATTATTCAATTAATCCAAATCGAATATAATAACTATCTTTGAAAAATCGAAAATTAATCGAAACAACGAAACTAATCGAAATTAATCGATTATAGATTTAGAAAATAAGCGATTAATCAATAATCGAATAATTGAATAAACGAACAATCGATAATCGAAGAAACAATAATCGAATAATGCATAATCGATTATTTTGGACCCCTCTACATTTCAGTTGATATCTTCATTCATTTACTTTTACAGATATCAATCCAACATACAATAAAGAAAAAGAAAAATTCTTGTTACATATGAAAAGAAAACCCGAACATTACGCTTAATCCTCTAGTAACTAGTTAGCAGTTTGGTTTGATAATTAATGGCCGTACATCATGATTACGTGTATAATAATATTAAAGAGAGTGAAAATCACCAAGGCATTGCGAAATGGTGCATTGAGGAATTAACTGGCGCCTTTGCACCTGCATTCAAACTAGATGAAATATATATCCTCTTGAATTATTAAGTGTCTACATAGTACAACATAGACCTGATCGGACTAAACTTGCAATTTCGAAGATGAAGCTTTGATTTATCTATTAGTATTTTGTTGGCATTTTTATTGCTTTAATATTTATTTTGTAACTGCATAATGGCGTAATTACATTAGTTTCACCGAAAAATGTGTAAGCTAAAATTACCAATACCTACCCATAATTATAAAAAAAGTTTCTTAATTTTTTTAGCTTTATTTAAGAATTAATAAAAGTATCTACAGATCTCTAATGTATCTACTTATAAAATATAACTAATTAAGACAAACGACCGTGTCTGGGTTATACACTTCACTTTTTCTACTACTTTTTCTTACTCTTCTAATTTAATAAATAATAAAACGAAATAAACACGTTTTTTGAAGCTTGTCATCATTACATCGTAGAATTGAAATATCAATACTTATTAGGTTAAATTTATTTTTATTATTTAGGAAAAAATATGATTGATGAATGATCTAGCAAATTATTTAAAAACATTAAATAATCCTGCCGTGATTCATTTAATAACTGAACCCATTAGATATTTAAATTATTTATTTTCCACCAATTAAAAGATACGATGGAATTGGAAATCACCAAGGCCAGATTACCAAATAAGCAAAACACTAAATATTTTATATATAGTATGTCTATGGGCAAATCGGAAAGCAAGTATTATACAGGGTGAACATTTTTCATAAGAGCAGTTTTGATATAAACGATGGTAGGTTAAACAAAAAATAGTCGATGATACCAGGGACGGGTCTTAAAATATTTGGAATAAAGAAAATAGAACCCATTTATTATTTTCAATTAGCGTCTTTATTTGTGAAAATTGTTTAAGTAAAATTCTGAAGGATCATTTTTTATCGGGCCCATTTTTTCGTTTCCCTTAGTCTTTTTTGTCTAAATTTGCACACCTTAAGAATGCGTATTTAAAATTCAGCACGACGCAAATTAACATTGCCATGTTCGATTTTTGAAATAAAAGCTATAAATAAGTTCGAACATTGTTAATTTCAAAATCAAGTATTTTTTAGCATGCGTTCTTAAATTAAATAGGAATGGTGTTTAAATTAATAATTCTAATTTCGTCGGTTAAGAGTGGTAACCTGCTAACTCACAAAACTTAAATTTTGCAGGAACAAAGAAAAACTATATAATTTGCATAAAAATGAAAACTATGATAGAATTTTTTTCTATCTAGTAGAATCTACGCAATGTCAATTATTTATTATACCTTACAGCAATAGAATGTTTATAACAATAAAAGGGATGTACCAGTTAGGATACAAATAAGTTGTTATACAAATATGGTGTTGGCAGGTTTTTCACTTGGTATGAATAAGTTTTACTAGAGTTAATCTTTATAAACTTAACTTTATTTAAAATTCTTTATTTAAAAGAAAAATACGTATAATAGATAAAAATTAAAAAAAAAAAAACAAATCATTCGTGCGAAATGTCATAATATCCCCATTGGTCTGTAAATCTAAGCTTATAAAATATTTCACCAGTTGAGATAAATTTAAGAGCCCTGATATCAGTAACATAAAACAGGAAAAGTTTAGTTATGTAATAGTCTTAATAATTCAAATTAGGACAGTAGATAACTTAGCATCCCCTTTTTTCCATCCAGATCTAATGCTATTTACAAAATTAACTTCTTTAAAAATTAAAAAAAGGTGGGATCCAACTATTTGACCAAATACGATTGAGGTTTCTTCCTGGCTATTCTGCAAATATATGTATAATCCGCTGGGACATTAATAGTTCAGTTTCTAATACATCATTCAATTGTAGAATGCATTGCGTCTACCTTCACATGAGTATGTCCGACCTCAAGGTATTTTTGTACAATTGTTACGTTGTGTATCATGGCTGAGTTTAAAGCTGCATTTGCTATCACGTTATTTCTATTTTGATACGTGCAACCATCGTTATAAATTATAATTTTTGTAGGGTCTGCGTTTTTGTTAATAGTTGGTAGAACCTGAGTTTCAATAAAATAAGAAAAACAAGTGGCAAAATCTTCAGCAGTTAGACCACCTTCAGATTCATTCCAAATATGGCAGTATCCATCCTTGGTACACGAAAAAAAAAAGAAAAAAAAAACACAGGTTATGCAGGCATAACTTCGTGCGATAGTACAAGCTACTGACATTCGATTTTGGTGACATTAATACGGATTGAAGATTCACGGTTAAAATGTACGTTTCATTCCTAGTATCATTTTCTTTTTCTAATCTAGCCTCATTCTTTTTTGTTCTTCTTTAATGTATGTAGTTGATGAACAATTTTTAAAACTTGACCAACCTTTTTAGGACGAAACATAACAATATTTCGCAAGTTTAATGCGTTATAAAATATGAAATTGCACCAATCTTCAACATAAAATTTATACAGCGCTTGTTTTGAATTCCATTCAGGTAACAAGTATTTTTTGGTGGTGGTGGTGGATCTGCAATGATGTGATTCGAATGGAGCCGTTTTTTTATTCTGGTATATACGATAAGAACTGGGTTTTCTTGAGGGATCGGAAACTGATGTATTTTTCCAGTTAAGAACAGTTCACCTACCAATAGAAAGTGTGTTTAAAAACATCGTTCGACATTATTCTATTGTTTTATTTTACCCCCTTACGGTGACCTAGTGTCTGTCTGTTTTTTTTAATGCGTTGATAGGTCCCTAGGTGAGAAGCGAGTATCCCCGTTTAATCCTCTTGCTATTAAAAATTAAATATTTAATGTTTTCTCTTTTTTTCCTTCATTATTTTTTGTTTGTTAATATACCTTTTCCATTTGTGACTGGCTATATGACAAAGAGTTTATGCCAAAAAATACTCTTGATAGATTGTTCATTAATTCTTAAATAATAGAAAAGTCTGTGCCCTTCTGGATTTCTTCTTCTTCGCTGCCTATTTACAGGAAAATGCTTAACCGAGTTATCTATATAAATTTTTTTTTCGTCCCATGTCAAATTCCAAAAATGGAGAATGGCACATTGTATTAAAGACTTATCTCTTCCTCTACAGCTACATCTTCTTTTCATTTCCCTATGTGTTCTTTCAACAGCGCAAGTAGCATTTTTCGTGGGCGGAATGTGGCTACCACAATTTTAGAAACTTTAAAGTGAATTGCCAAAGTTTCTGCCACGTAATAGACACGGTTCTACCACGTGGCTGTAACCAAAATGGGGAACACTTTCTTGGTGGCAATCACGTTCCAGTCACGTTTCCGGATCTTATATAATCACGTTTACGCCACGTGGCGAAAACGTAGCATTAACGTGGCGAAAACGTGGCGGCACGGTGGCCGACACTAAAAGCTGAACTTTGCTTACTGCCCTTGTCTTTTGATAGATATTTTTAGCTCGGTTTCCGTCCTGCAATTATTTCTCCCATTCTCCTTGCTTATTCTCTAACATGACATAACTAGTAAACTAATAAGTAGGTACATACTGAATAATAATAATAATAATAATAATAATAATAATAATAATAATAATAATAATAATAATAATAATAATAATAATAATAATAATAATAATAATAATGTGTTATAAAAATATTAATTCAGGAATTCTGATAGGCAAAAAGTTGGAACGATTGGAAGTTTACTGTCAAATATAGGTGTTGTAGCTCGAAATATGGGCACGCGCCATTGGAATACTCTATATTTAATTAAAAAGTTAAAATCTGCAAATTTTTCATTTTCGAAATTATTTATTTAGATGCTTTAAACAGTATTTTTTATCAATCTTCGTTAATTAAAATCATTAAATATATTTGAATTTTTTTGCAATTGAAGCTATACGGACGAAAAAAAATTTTTTTTTAAATAGCATCTTTATATTTTATCATAATGGCGATCTTAAAAATGGTTAAAAATATGTCTGCTTCAGGAAAAAAAAACTTTAAAGTTGCAGAAACTAAAAATATGCCACTTTGTAGTTACGTTTATCAAATAAGTGGCAGCTGAAACTAATCCAAAATATATTTCACCACTTCAAAGTAGCGGTTACGTGGCAGCCACCTAGTGTTTGCCACCACAAAGCTATTTATTTACATTGTTGCCAGTTAAGTTATTTTTCCACTTATTTCAGAGTTTTTGAGTTGTTCAATAAAGCCAATGTCAGGGGGGGAAATCAAATTTACCATAAATTACAAATATGTCATCCATCAACCTAGATCGGGATAATGTAAATTTAAAGCAATTTTAATCTTGAATTTTAAGGTACAGTATATGTGGAATCGCCATAGTAAAAAATATATAGGGTTCCCATTTTAATTCACAAAGTTGATACTTACCTTTCTGGTTACCATTTGTTTATCTTAATAGTAATTTCTAGTAAAGCCTTATTACTTATGCATTTAACAATTTATTTTATCTCTTTTAATAAAGGTTTTAAGTGCCGTTCTAAAAATAACTGAACACCCTGTACAAATATAGTGTACATTCAAGAAGATTATGGGAACGCTTTGTATACTATATCTTCTCAGGGAAATTGCGGTCTGATGATATCACAACACTGTATTAGTTGTATTATTCCCTATAACCTCAAAATTTACAGTAGATTTTGCCGGTTAAATTTGTTTATGTCACAGATCACTTAAATTTATGTATTTAATGTTTTATATTGTGTTTGTGTGCACACCTTAGATTTAGATATGAGTTTTAAAATTGTATCGACTCAAGAAAAGAGGGTGTTTGTTTCTGCGTTGTTCCCGACATGTGGGAAAACGAAGGAAGAAGTAGCCGAAGAAGAAGTGATCGACATTGACCGGAAGATGCGTGACAAAGCTGTACTTACCTCCCTAGGTAGGCAGAGGTAAAAGAAATGTCGCCGAAGGTAGGAAAAGGTAGCCAGGTTCATAATACAGGTGTGTCACCTGTCACCTATACCAGTGAGCCTAAAGAGTATTGACGAGCCTCGCCTAGTTTTGTCTATTTTGTATGAAAGATAAAGAATATTAAAGCTGATCAAGACCTGATTAAAAAGAGATCAATATAAATCAAGATCTATACTATTATTGAACAGGTCTTGATATGTTTTTTTTTTCTGGTTTTGAACAGCCTCTTAATTAGGAAGTAATCACCTTTTAATAAGGTTTGATCATCCTTTAATTTCTTTCTTTTTCCTAACTAGGCGAGGCTCGTCAATACTATTCAGGCTTAGCTGACAGGTGACACACCTGTGAACACCTGGCTACCTTTTCCTACCTTCGGCAACATTTCTTTTAGCTCTGTCTACCTAGAGAGGTAAGTACAGCTCTGTCACGCACCTTCCGGTCATTGTGATCACTTCTTCTTTTTCGGCTACTTCTTTAGGACCCAAGCCATCCGACTAAAGTACTGGATGGATATCATACTATTCTGTACCAGTACCGCCTTAGTTATAATACTACCCATGCTTAATATAAGTAGAGGGTTCTTAAATTAAAAAATACCGTGTTTAAATTGAGAATAAAACTTCTAGATTTTAAACTTCGTCTAGGAACAAATTCAGACAAGAAACAAGGAATAAAATACATTTATCGCCAATGCATCTTACAGTTATCTAGTTAGTGTTTTAAATGGATTATAATGTAAATGAGTGTTTGAATTTTATGAAAGACAGAATGAATACAGAATACAGAAATAATGAGTCATATAATTTATTGTTGGAGTGAGGATTAGCATATTCAATAATAGAAAAAATCCAGCTAAGTCTGATTTGTTCTTGCAGTGAAACATCTTCATAAAGGATGATGTACAATATACGGCATGACATCTGTGCATATAACAATTTTGATGTTTTTCTATGGCTACTTGTACAAAGTTATACTTTTTTATGGAAAGTCCAATATTTCACTGCATTTATGATGAAAAATTATTAATATTTGTAGTGGCCATAGTAATAAATTTGGACCACAATTTTTAAACATAAAAAACCTGTTTTTATTCTATAAATGCAAACAAATGTAGAGCGTTTAATAAAAAATCTTTATATTTGATTTTCTGGGATGTTTTGAATATTATAAAATAAATATTGAAATGTAGCTCTTAACCTATATGCATCCAAAGAATTTTTTATTTCAAAAATTGTTAGTTTAGACACCAAGACCCATACCGTATGTAGTGAACCACCCTATATAATTATTTTGAATTTCATAAGTAATACGACAGCTCCCGCCGCCTAGACACAGTACACCCAAGTGTAAGGTGGCTCTAACAATCTTAAATTAATAATCTATATTAAAAAATAGCATGTATCAAATTTTCATATTTCAGTTGCATCTGAAATTACGTAAACATCCAGAATCACTTTGTATGATTGCCTATATAAGAAAGTAATAAAGCCGTAGCATTACTTCAACACTGTGACGTATATGCATGCTTCGGTAGTCATTAAGATTTAGATATCTTACTTTGTTTAAACATTAAATTTAAACGCTATGCTGTGAGTCACATTCGATAAAAGTGTTTACTTATAAATAACAATATGACAGTTTCATTTAAACACAGCCATTTGTAAAAAGAAATGTTAAAGCTATCTATTGTACATCTAAAGTTAGTTTTCTTAATGTTTTATTATGGCCCTATAATAGTAGTTTGTGCAACAAGTGTGGATATGGATAATCTGCTAGAGTTGTACAGTATATTTTTTTCTACGACCCATGAAATCTACAAATTTTACGTTTATTAATTTATAAAATAAAATAAACATGAAAAAGAAGATTTAATTTAATTAGTCTCTATCCCAGATTTGAAGCCGGGCTTCTCGCATGGCAGCCAAACTCTCTGATTTCACCTCTATCGAAACACGTTTACAATTTTAGTTTTAATAGTCGTAATTAAATTAGTATATATTGATTAAAATTGATGATTTATTTGTGAATATGGACGAAAAAAAAAAACAAAAATAGAAATGCTATTATTTATCTATTCTACACAAGAATAACTCATTTTTATGTATATTTAATCCCAATAACTAAAAAATATACAGACAATAAATAGTAACCGGGTGACGAAAATATGAATTGGGATCGGTAAATTTAATTTGTTTTGCAGTAATCTTACTAAAGTTAAACAAATAATGATTCAGAGTAAACCGCGTTCTCATATATCAATTTTAAACATTAATAAATCAATATGTAATGAAGCAGATTTAATTTTTTTTTGCACGGTTGAATAGATAATTAAACCCCCTTTCAAATGAGCTATCACTCACCACCCCATGCCATTTAAATTTTTCGAAAGGGTTGCTCCCCTCCAGTAAGGGATGAAATTAGGGGTAAACTTTTTATACAAAAATGTACATTGTAGAAATCAAAAATCGACGTGTCTCGGCGATTTTCCTAACAAGACTCCAGGTAACCAGTTAGTTAGGGGGGGTAAGACTTATGATGCTCACTGTATATGTATTTAGTTATCTTTATGATTTTTAATTTTAAATATATATTGTGATTTTTATTAATATTGTTAATTTATTTGGTACCTACATAATTACCACAATTATTACTCCGTTTTCATAAAGCCCAATTAATTACTACAACGATTAGGTAAATTACGATATTGCAAAGTTTTAATGAAATAAATAAAAAAAATGTGATTATTTTAAATAATTGTACTAAGCATTTTTGGTTCATTCTCAACCATCTAAAAAATTAATAAGCACGCCTCCGATTTGCCATTAATTGGGCTTATTTCTACTCTCAATTATTATTTGTTTTACTTTAAGTAGAATGGGTATGAAATATATTCGTTCAGTTGAACGCAATAGCATACTTTTTCGTTTTGTAGTCTGTGCGTAGGTAAGCTAATATCCATGTGGGTATAGAAAAAATATATTTGTGTCTATGTTATGTTAGATACGATCGATGTTACTTTGAAGTTTATTAAAAATTAATTAAAATAAGGAATATCCTTCGAGTGTGTATATCTCGAAAACCAATTACGTTAATTGTTCCCAACTAGAGTATATGATTTATTTAACAAACATAAAAAAATGTATATGTATAATCCAGAGATAATAGAAATATAACCATTCATTGATAAAATATAATATTCACGATGCCAAGATTAATTCGACAATCAATACGATCCACTTGTAGGTTCGCGGCGAGGAAACGAAAGGTGAGAGGTAAGACAGGGGATAAAGAGAAGGATTTTACGCCGATGCAACTTTTTTTAACAATGAATAAATGTGTAAGCTGTGCGCTTATAATAAACAACGTAGATATCGATGTCCGTGTAAGCCCTGTTGCCACTTCCAACTTAACCTTACTAGGTTTTGGAATTTATTGAAAATTATTACATCTAATTTAGTGAAATTACATCTTATTTAGTTAAATTTGATATAACTAATGATTGAACATTTTTTGGGTTCAGTTGCAATAAAATAGGTTGAATTATTTTAGCTTTTTAAATATATTATGTAAATAATTTTGTAAACTAAACGAGATAAATAAAATAGGTATATGACAACAACAGATATTATACTCTCCTGTGTAGAGTTGCTATTCGTCTCGATATATCGGGACTGTCACTTATTCACTGCAAAAAGTCCCGTTTCCAAAGAACCCGAGAATTTAGTTTAAAAATCTGAACTTCTCAAAATGTGTCAATATTTATACAAAACTATTATGGCAGAACTATTAACCATTTTGCAGTGCCAATACATATAACTTTAAACTGACATGCGCGAAATTTTAAGACAAACAAAATCTTCTGAAAAATATTATTCAAAGTCAAGTTCAAGTACTTCTTAATTATGTAGATATAGATATTATTATTTGTATGTATAATATATTATTATTATTATTATAATAATAAGCTGTGTGTATTTTCATGCATTAAATGTTTTTACAAATTTGAATTTTTATGTTTACCAATAGTTTTTGTCCCGATAGAGACTGGAAAAATTATGGCAACCATACAATCCTATATCCTTTAGAATATGTCTTATTCAGTACAGCAGGATATTTTTTAGCAGTTACATCTCCTGTTATCTCTGGTATAATCCAAATGGCGTAAGATTTAAAGGGGATGAAAGTGTTACTTATCCATGTCATACGCAATTGGTATAGTTTATTTAACTCGGGGATTCCCAAAGTAGTCGAAATCGGTTTCCCAGGGGTCGACATAAACGAGAACTGATTTTGGGGGTCGACGAGGTCTAAAAATCGACCCCTATAAAATAACAGAAGTTCTTATTAGACATTTTCAATTTAACACGAACGATATCATTATCAAATTCAAGGATTAGGGTGGTTTTTACCCTTTCATGATTTCAGTTGGCGTAATTTTTGCTTTGAACAATGTCTTTTCAATAAAACTAGCTAAATACTATTTTTTTTTTTTTGAAAATCGAACGAAGCGTTTTTGAGTTATTAAAAAAAATTGAAAATATTACTTTGAAGCTTCCTCACAGGCTAACGAAGCATTTTGTGATTGAGATAATTTTGGCTTAATCGACTTATTTTGATATCACCAACACATGTGCTCTACGGATTTTTAGGACACCCTATATTTGAAGAGTGCTATATGTATAATTAAAAATCTGATGTGTCCAACACATGACTTTCCTATCTAGTTATATAAATGTTTAGAGGATAAACTAAATATATACATTGTCCACATACATCTACCTCGAAACATTTTTCTATAGATATTCATGGAAAACGAAAATACTGAAAAATTTTAATTTCCTACAATTTTTTCATTACGGTCCATTTTAGAAAAATCATGTATAAACAAAAATTATAGAGATCGATATCGCAAACAACTTTTATTTCAAAAACTTTCATAATAAAAATCAGAATTTTGCACATTTTGTCAAATTTCTCGAATACGGATCATTTCAGGAAATTTTTACATAACACAAAAATTACAGATAATAATATTAGAAGTAACTTTTATTTGAACAATTTTCCTCTCCAAACATAAATAATAGATATATTCCATAAAATATAAAAACGGCCTCCCATAAAGTACCCCCCCAGATGTTCCGACTTTGTCCAAAATCTAATCGTTTCACGTCAGGCCGAAATAAACCTTAAGTTTAAAATTTAATGTTTTTTTCTTTATCTGTTTTTGAGTTTTTTTCAAAATTCGAAATTTACACATTTTCTCAAATATCTCGAATACGGTCCATTTTAGAGAAATTATGTGGAGAATAAAAATTATAGAGAATTATATTACAAACAACTTTTATTTGAACAATTTTTATAAAAAAATATTTTTTTTACATTTTGTCAAATTTCTCGAATACGGACCATTTTAGGAAAATTTTGTATAGAACAAAAATTATAGATAATAATATTAGAAGTAACTTTTATTTAAAGAATTTTCTTCTCCAAACGTAAATAACAGATATATTCCATAAAATATAAAAATGACCACCTATAAAGTACCCCCCCAAATGTTCCGACTCTGCCCAAAATCTAATCAGCTCATAAGACGCTGAAACAAAGCTTAAGTTTAAAATTTGGTGTTTTTCTGTGTATCGGTTCATGAGTTATGCGTTATACAGACACACACACACACACACACACACACACACACACACACACACACACACACACACACACACACACACACACACACACACAGACACACAGACACACACACACACACAGACATCATCGCGAAAATAGTCAAAACGGATTCAGGGGACCTCAAAACGTAAAAATCCGTCGAAAACTCGAGGTCGAAAAAAATCATGATTCCTATACTTTCCTTATATCTGTATACAGATAGGAAAGTAAAAATGAGTGATAATAATAGCATTTCGCAAGATAATCGTAGGTATTTACAAAAAAAATGATATATTTTAATTAAACCATAAAAATTAATTTAATTATGAATATTAAAACTAAAAAGTTATGTTCCTCGATAAAACTAAGGGCAAGGGCGGCTCAAGGCTGAATGTTCGGGGAGGGGGGGGAGTATATTTGTTTTAATGGTGAACACGAAATTTATCTTCAAACAGCAACTTTTTTTTTAGATCCCCAAGTGTCCTACTCATTACTTTTGCTCGGTAATAGTAGCACTAAATATTGTAACAATATTGTAACAATTTTAACCTTGGGGGGATGGCCCCCTGAGACCCTCCTCAAAATGCTATGGACCTAAATAAAAGATGTAAAAAAATTATTCTCAGAGGGCTGTGGCCCCCTGGAGCCGCCCTTGGAATGTACTGAGTTGCCATGCAAAAGGTCCGGAGTTCAAATCTAGGATTGAACATTAATGAACTAAAATATTTTTTCTACACCCACATGGATATTATCTTATCTACGCACAGACTACAAAACGAAAAAAGTATATCATTAACTACACGAATATATTTTATATCCATTCAATGTCAATATTTTGGTCACCCGATGACTATTATTTTTTTAAATTTGAAATAAGTGACAATTCTTTCAAACCAATTGTCAGTATATTTTTTAGTTATTGAACTTAAATATACATTAAAATGAATTATTTTTGTGTAGAATCGATAAATAATAGCATTTCTATTTTTTACTTTCCTATCTGTATACAGATATAAGGAAAGTATAGGAATCATGATTTTTTTCGACCTCGAGTTTTCGACGGATTTTTACGTTTTGAGGTCCCCTGAATCCGTTTTGACTATTTTCGCGATGATGTCTGTGTGTGTGTCTGTGTGTGTGTGTGTGTGTCTGTATAACGCATAACTCATGAACCGATACACAGAAAAACACCAAATTTTAAACTTAAGCTTTGTTTCAGCGTCTAATGAGCTGATTAGATTTTGGGCAGAGTCGGAACATTTGGGGGGGTACTTTATAGGTGGTCATTTTTATATTTTATGGAATATATCTGTTATTTACGTTTGGAGAAGAAAATTCTTTAAATAAAAGTTACTTCTAATATTATTATCTATAATTTTTGTTTTATACAAAATTTTCCTAAAATGGTCCGTATTCGAGAAATTTGACAAAATGTAAAAAAAATATTTTTTTATAAAAATTTTTCAAATAAAAGTTGTTTGTAATATAATTCTCTATAATTTTTATTCTCTACATAATTTCTCTAAAATGGACCGTATTCGAGATATTTGAGAAAATGTGTAAATTTCGAATTTTGAAGAAAACTCAAAAACGGATAAAGAAAAAAACATTAAATTTTAAACTTAAGGTTTATTTCGGCCTGACGTGAAATGATTAGATTTTGGACAAAGTCGGAACATCTGGGGGGGTACTTTATGGGAGGCCGTTTTTATATTTTATGGAATATATCTGTTATTTATGTTTGGAGAGGAAAATTGTTCAAATAAAAGTTACTTCTAATATTATTATCTGTAATTTTTGTTTTATGTAAAAATTTCCTGAAACGGCCCGTATTCGAGAAATTTGACAAAATGTGCAAAATTCTGATTTTTATTATGAAAGTTTTTGAAATAAAAGTTGTTTGCGATATCGATCTCTATAATTTTTGTTTATACATGATTTTTCTAAAATGGACCGTAATGAAAAAATTGTAGGAAATTAAAATTTTTCAGTATTTTCGTTTTCCATGAATATCTATAGAAAAATGTTTCGAGGTAGATATATGTGGACAATGTATATATTTAGTTTATCCTCTAAACATTTATATAACTAGATAGGAAAGTCATGTGTTGGACACATCAGATTTTTATTTATACTATAATTATAAATAATTTGTTAATTTTAATAAAAATCTATAACAGTATTAAAAAAAATTCCCAAATTGTCTGTAGATGGGCGGTCAGAGTATTTGCCTTCCACGCTAGAAACCCAAGTTCGAGCCTCAGCTGGGGACTTTCAAAATAATTTTTATTTTCTCCGTTTATTTTGTTTTAAAAATTATTAAAAGTAATAAATTATTTTAAAATTAGTTATTTTGTCTTAATGACCTAAAATATTGTTTATTTGAAAATTTTCGTTAGTGGGTCGTAGAAAAAATATACTGTACAACTCGAGTGGATTGTCCACATCGTACTTAGATGATTGAGCACTCTGTCTATGACGTCGTACTCAAATTTCGTCTTCGTGCGATATAGCCATCATATCCACTTTTATTGGATAAAATACTTTTTTTTAATTGTAAAAAGAACTTTAACAAAAAATTGTATTGCCCTCAGTCTAAAAATCAACAATCTTAGCCAATAAAATACAATTTTATAGGATATATTTACTTTCTCTTTTAAACATTCGATCATTCAAATGAGTATTCACAGATTGAATTAATATTATTATTATTACAATGAAAATGTCAAATGCAAGAAAAAATCTACATTTCTTTGACCTTCTCGGCATGCACATAAATGAATGGTCTTTTGTATGCAGTTTATTATTTGTATATTTAATATCTATCGTTCGTTTGAATTGAACCTATGTTTTAGCAACAATAACGTTGGAAAAGTATTTGAATTAACAGAAAATGTCACATAAAAGACGCTTCAAACAATATTTATCTCTTCATACGACACTTTTTTACAGTTACTCAAACAGAAATATTATCTATGAGACGGCATATTCACATAATAAACCAGGTTAGTTAATATTTTACAGTACTGTTTGCAATACAGTGTGGCACGACGAAAGCGAAATAAGCTACATTTAAAGTAGTTTAAAGGTTTTTCTTTAACAGACTTCAAAAGAGGTAGAGGTTCTTAATTCATCAGATTTCTATTTTTTTATATGTTCAGTGATAATTCTTTACCTCGTTGTCCAATTCTTATAATTCTATTTTTGTTAGAAAGGAGGTAGGTACCATACAAATTTGGTAAAGATTGATGAGAAAAGCATCATATTCTTCATTTTTAATGCCCGTTTTTTAAAATTAACTTGTTTTTGAAGAATAATCCAGTAAACATTAATTTTGTTTTCTAAAGTGATACATTATTTTCCTATCAATTAGTAAATAACACTGAAGTTCCTTAAGGATCTGTCTTGTGTCCTATCCTTATCATTTATATCAATTAGCTTGCCATTCTGATGATTATATTTGCCCACTATGTCAACATACAGATTCGACTATTTGAAATATTGATAGGTATAATGAGAAAAGAAGAAATTAAAATCGCCATTTTTTTCCGTAAACTAGCGAATCTACCACATTTTCACTCATACCTCGATCAATTTTAGACATTTTTTGGAGAGTAGAAACACCCTGCAGTTACACAGTGTTTCTGAACTCTCAATCTTTAACTTTTTGATGTCCAAAATATTGTGGTCCACAATGACAGAATATACATATCAGTACAGATATAGGATAAAACACTAAAAATGTTTTTTCCTACGACCACTTAGGAAAGTGACACATATCACACTATATAGTCCTATGGAAAGTGCCCTATATCACACGCGTATGAATAAGAATTTACTTTCCACCCGAGTGAGAATATGTTACTTTCCGCAGTAGTTGTCACAAAATGTCAAACAGCTAATTTCCATTTTGATCTATGTAATATCCATATTAATACTAAAATCGATATGATTGTTAAATTATTGAAATTGTTGTAAATTAGATCCTAGATATTTATCTTTAACAATTATTATTAAAATAATTTTAAAATAATGTTTGCTCTTTATTCTGGTTGAATACATAATCGATTAGATCATTCAATTGACACAAGGGCTATTAGCTCAGGTGGTTAGGACGTCGAACTTATCAACTTTGCCATTTTTCGACCGCGTTCAATCGATGGTTCAAATCCTGGCGTGGCAGAAATTTTTTTTGTTTTTTTTTCTAGTTTTTTTTTTTGTTTAAAAAATATGAAAATTGAATAAATACGATTATTATTGTTGATTATTTTTTTAAATACATTTTAATTATTATAGTAATAATAACCTTGGTTTTACATTTTTTTGATGATATTATTTTGTGGTCGTAGGAAAAATATTGTACATCACTTGTGTGAAAAGTGATTTTCCACACTTAAGGTTGTGTGTAATAGTAATGAATAGGATCTAACAGAGATAATTCAACTAAAGTCTTGGAAATACCCCAAGTCCATTGGCTTTCTCTATTGCTTGAGTGTAAAATGGATGAAACAAGAAGTGGCACGTCGTAGATTAATTCAATCAGGCTATTATGTCAGGTAAAATTTATCAAAATAATTTTGAATTTGTCACTTTGTTAAAAATTTGTATATTTCGATATTTCAAAAGTTTTTATAAGTATTCAACAAAATGGTGAAACGATTTAGTGATCAATCAAAAACTTTAATTCTAAACTTAGTTTCCTGTTTTAAGAGATACAAATCTATTTGCGAGAGTTTTGGAAAGAGGTACAATCAAATGGCTGCAGAGACATTAAGTATTTCGCAGAAAACTATCTATAGACTTAGTAATAAATTCTGATACAGAGTATATTAAAATAATGTCTAAAAAAGTAAGCCAAAGTAAAACAAAAGTCAATTTTTTTAATATTAAGTAAGTTGAGGCAATTAAAAAAATCATTGTATTCATGATTACGAATTACAACATGATAAACGCTAATGCCAAATAATGCAAATAAAGTGAACATAAATCCATCTTTTGTGAATAATACATTTTTGAAAATAATTTACAAGAAACAAAAAAATTCATCGAATAATCTTAACAAATACAACTCATGAAATTGTTGATTATCAAAAATACTTCGATTTTGAGAAACAAATACTGTATTTCGACGATCATCCTATACACTGTATTACCAAAGAGTATATACACTGTGTCCTAGATTGGTGCTGCATGTATTGCTATCTCGGTTATTATAAGAGCTACCCAATCGGTTAAATGGGTAGTGTTTCTCAGGATTCTATTACCATTTCAGAACTGCTATTACATTTTGTCAGTTATTTTTGGTTTTTGAATAAATCGCGAAAAACCAAAATGGTGGGTTTTTGACAGTCCTCTGTATCACGATTATTTGAGAACATACGGTATTTTGGTCTAGACATTCTATGGGCACTTTTTTAAGGTCTTTACAATAAAATATAAAACAAACGAATTTCTCCTTCCGTTTTCGAGATATTGACTATAACTTTGTTTTTCTTATGGACGCCATATTGGATTTTTATTGCATTAAATAGAATTGTTAATTCCCTTTTCAAAAATGCATCACAATATGGTGTTTTCTTTTAAATGAATGCTGAAATAAACAAATCTAAAAATTTCCTAATTAATTTTGCTGCTCTGCTCAATTTGGTCTAGTAGGCGAGCCAAAAATATGTTTTATAACTGTCAAATTATAGTTGGTTTGACATTAGATTTTATTCGTTCATGTTCTCGTTGCTTTTTTTGTGTTAAATTTAATTTCCGTTACGTTATTATTTTCAAATATGGCTCATAAGTATACCAATGATGAAAAATTAGACATGTTAGAAACTTACTTCGTAGCCCACAGAAACTCTACAGCGGCTGCGGAAATTTATGAAAATAAATTTCCTGAACGGCATCAACCAAACGCAAGACATTTTAGGGATCTGGTATTAAATTTGCTAAATTATGGAAGTTTTGAAAAACCCAGAAATCATAAATATGCTATTGAAAATGAGGAGAGAATTGATGCTGTATTACAATACACCAATAATAATCCCACAGCATCGGTTAGAAAATATGGTAATAAAGCGGATATCCCTAAGTCATCCGCTCATCGAATACTGGACGTTAATAAATATCATCCATACAAACCTAGGATTGTACAAGGTTTATCGGCAAATGATTTTCCCCGAAGAGTAAGATTTTGTGAATGGTACATTCAACATATGCGAGAAAATGCCAATTTTTCCATATTATGGACTGACGAAACTCGATTTACCAATTGCGGAGTTTTCAACAGACATATAATACCCATCACTGGGCTATAGAACATCCAAAACTCACCTCACAAGTAGATTCCAAACAAAATTTGGATTTAATGTTTGGTGCGGCATAATAGGCAAGTATAAAATGAGATTTACTTTTAAATATGATATTATTGAAATTCTTACTTTCAGGAAATAAATTAATTGGACCAATAATTTTTAATTTCAATTTAAATGCAACACGATATCTTCAGCTCTTACAAGAACAAATAATGCCCGCTGTGAGGGCATCTGTGGGGAACTTGGATAAAATTTGGTATATGCACGATGGATGTCCAGCTCATAATGCCGCCGTCGTAAAGAATTATTTGGAAGAAAACTTCCCCAATAGATTAATTGCGAATAATGGCGACATTTTGTAGCCTGCTAGATCCCCTGATATAAATCCCCTTGACTTCTTCTTATGGGGACACATTAAAAACGAAACTTACTCATTTGAAGCTCCCGAAAATATTGCAGTTTTAGAAGAAAGAGTCCGAAACGCTATGGGTGCAGTGAATAGAAACCCATTATTAAGGGCAATAAACTCTCTGCAAAATCGTTGTCAAATGTGCTGTGATCAAAATGGTAGCCACATAAAACAATTTCTTTAAATTAGACAGTTTATATCTGCAGCTTGTATTGCAAATTGTCCCAAAAATTATTGCAAAATCCTTGTTGTTATATGGTTTTTATAAAGTTCAAATTAAGCCGACTATAATTTTCAGATGTTTATTTTAGCATTCAGTTGAAGGAAAGTACCATGTTGTGATACATTTTTGAAAAGGGAATTAACAATTCTATTTAATGAAATAAAAATCTAATATGGCGTCCATAAGAAAAACAAAGTTATAGTCAATATCTCGAAATCGGAAGGAGAAATTCTTTTGTTTCATTTTTTATTGTAAAGACCTTAAAAAAGTGCCCATAGAATGTCTAGACCAAAATACCGTATGTTCTCAAATAATCGTGATACAGAGGATTGTCAAAAATCCACCATTTTGGTTTTTCATTTATTCAAAAATTAAAAATAACTGACAAAATGTAATAGCAGTTTTTAAATGGTAATAGAATCCTGAGAAACATTGCCCATTTAACCGATTTTGTAGCTTTTATAATAACCGAGATAGCAATACATGTAGCATCAATTTGGGACATAGTGTATCGTAGTTAACACAAGAGATCGCACTTAAATGTCAATCGATCTGAAAGTCTGTGACCTTGAACATTCAAAATATTTTACGCGGGTAAAATTTATCTAATCTAATATAACCTAGCTTTCTGATAATTTCTCTTTTTGGTTTAAACATTTATTTGTAATCAAATTTTGTTATAGATCTGTATTTTTTAATACAAATTACATCAGTGAAAAACTGCAAAAATACTAATCAATTTTCTAGATGTCATTTTTCTTATGTGACAGCAACCAATGTTCTGATTGGTGACGCCAGACTTGTCAAAAATACTCCAAACCAATAGGGAAGGAGACATCGAGTTCAACATTATTTTAAAAACAAAAAAAAAAAAACCTAAATTTTGTAATAACCACACTAATTTTGTCTTCAAGTGGCCTAAAACCTGAATATTTTTTACTTTTAGATGTAATTTTTCTGATGTGTCAGCAACTAACGTGCTGATTGGCGACCCCAGACTTGTCAAAAATACCCCAGACCAATAGAGAAGATGTACCGAGGTCATTGAGATTTGAGCCAGAATTTAACATGGGAAGTATAGGGAGTGACAGGCCTGTGGTATTACTTTCGATAACATATTATTTGTAAAACAGAGACTCGAATTAAAATTTTAAAATTAATATTAAAATGGTATTTTTTTAATTATAATTATTAATAATGTGAAAAATAATTGGAAATGTATATAAAATTGGGATAATTAAAATATACAGGGTGGCGCATCCTATACGCGTCGGTCTCTGTAAGGAAAACGACTTAAAATTTTGAATTTTTTTTCTTAATAGGGATATCCAGGGCCATTAACACTTCAAATTAAAAATAAATTTGATTATACAGGGTAACCCAAAAATAAATAAGTTTTCCTTACAGATTCCGACTCGTATAGGATGCGCCACCCTGTATATTTCCAATTACAGTTTTAATAATCACATAGTATATTATTTTAAGAGTGAAGAAAATTTTCGACAAGTATATTATACTTTTTCTACGAATTTCATTATGCCATGTAATAAAAAAACGATAGTATTAGAATTAACAAAAAACCAACTAATTCAATAAAAGTGAAGTAAACTGATTTAGATTTTAATGAGCGCCCTTTTTATTTTAATATTAATAATATTATAAGTACAAGGCGGATAATAAGTGAAAATGTGCAATGACTTCGAAAAATCATGATTTTACTAAAAAAATCAATAAAATTGACTAAAATGGACTTTATGGCTTATAGGTAAAGTCCATTCTTCTGTTTAATTGGTTGAAAACTTATTTACAACATTTTTCTGAGGGTGCACCTGTGCATATGCTCCTATGGACAAGCCGCGCCTGTTATTAATATTTTAATAAAAAAGAAATAAGACTCAATAATATACCAAAAAGTTTCAAATATTGGTCATAAACGATCAGCTTAAGTTTACCTAAAAATCTTAAAGCTTATAGCTGTGGGACTTGATAAACTAAAAAAAAAAATGTCTTTCTATCTGACGCAGTAGAAGTATGGAAGGAATTAAAAAAAAAACATTCAAGAACGAGCACTAACGCCTTATTATTTTGTGGCTTATATTTTCGATACAACCAAAACCAAATTTAAACTAACTTGTGCAGAAGAAGATTCAGCAATAAATTATTAAACAAGAAATATATAGAAATCATAGATTCCTACCACGCATTACAAAACTGAAACATTTTCAACAGTTATATTTTCAGAAGAGGTATCCAGTGTTTGTGCCAGAGATAACAGAGATATAACCATTCATTGATTAAATATAATATTCACAATGCCAAGATTAATTCGACAATCAATACGCTCTATTTGCAGAGACGCGACGAGGAGACGAAATGTGAGAAGTAAGAGAGGGAATAAAGAGAAGAATTTTAGACAGATACAACTTTTTTTATCAATTAATAAATGTGTATGCCGTTGTGCGCTTATAATAAACAACGTAAATATCCATGCCGGGCAAAACCCTGTTGCCACTTCCAACCTAACATGACTAGAATTTGGAATTTATTGAAAATTATTACATCTAATTTAATGAAATTACATCTAATTTAGTTAAATTTTATATAATTAATGGTTCAAAATAGTTTGGGTTCAGTTGCAATAAAATAGATTAAAATATTTTAGCTTTTTTAATATATGTAAATAATTTTGTAAACAAAACTAGAATAATGAAATAGGCATATGACAACAGCGGATATTATACCCTCCTGTGTCCCTTAGAATATGTCTTATTTAGGACCGCACGATATTTGTTAGTAGTTACACCTAGGCTCGAAGAGAGAGAGAGGGGGGAGCAGGGGAGACCTGGTTTATGAAAAATACAATTTTTTTTTTTAGATTTCACCAAGAAAGTGCTTGATTTTGTTGAGGATTTTTTTTAGAAATTTAACACAGAAAGGACTTGATTTTTATAAAAATTCCCCGCTATTTCCTGCAAATCTGCCAACCCTGGTTATATAAGGGGTGTCCTTAGGGGTTATGATGGACAAGTAATGTTATTTTTAAGAGACATGTTATTTGTGAACAGCTTGTTATTTCTGTGTGTTTATAAAATAACAGACCTGTTAAAAATAACACTGATTGTCAATCATAACCCCCCTTATCAGTGTTTTACATCTCCTCTGTTATCTCTGGTTAGTGCCTTATAGTGGAAGGTTTCATAATAGAATATTCCTGAAGTTGCGAAACTTCTTCCTCTCTTGAAACACTTTTAATTTGCTGTCTTTTCATCAGCTTCGGTAGAGCGAGTATTTTTTACATTTGGAATCGGTTCACTCCAATTTACGAAATAAATTAGTGAAGAAAGCAAGAAAATTAGTATTGAATTTAAAAAATATGTATTATTTTTTTCAATATTAAGAATTTGGTTTTATTTGCAGTTTGTATTTGTAACAGTATTCGTTTATTCTGTATATTAATTATATTTTGATAAACAAATATTTTAATCGATTATTAAATTAAAAAAATTACTTGATTTAAATCGAGCGAACTTGCTTAAGGATTTATATAACTATTTGTATTACTGGATGATGGTTAAATATCCGAAACTAGTTATTAAATAATTTTTTCATTAAATAAGAGATATCGACTGGAGTTTTATTTATTCTATTGTATAACTTTACCACATTTGAGACAATGGATAATTTTTCGTAGTGTAAATAAATAATAAATGTTATTGGATCAAAATATATCCATTCTTTTGATAGGATTTAATACATTTCTGTGTATTATTCGCTACCTGAGTTCAAAAAAGAAACCTCTTAAAATAATAGATTTATATCCATTTTTAGCGAAGATATGGAGGGAATTTTGCAAGTTTTAAAAGGAAATATCGATGCTTATTATAATGACACATCTACGGTGTTTCTCTTTTACACCATTTGTTATTTTTCATTATTTTGTAAAAATATCTATTTTTTGACAAATAACTTAATTTATTTCCATTTTGATTTGAGTTAGTGATATATCCTGTGGCACTCTTTGAGACCACCAAGATAAGTTCTGATCAAGCTAATTTTGTTTTTGAACCAAGAAATTTTTGGACAATATGCCCTGTATCGATTCATTTATTTTTTGTTAGATTTTGAATACGAGTGGGTACATTCTTACGGTCTGAATTGTTTATTAACACGATATTTATTAATGTTTGTAACATTATTATTTTGCATGTTGTAACTGAAGGATAAAGCTAACGCTAAATCAGTTATTACCACTTCTATTTTTATTATTAATAATCATGTTTCTTATTGTAATTTTAGTAAAAATATAAAATGGAGCAACTACATTTTTAGATAAATATATTAAATAAAGGTACTGTATTATTAATATCGATAATACCTCTGGTATGTAAAAAATTAATAAATAGTTTTGTTATAAAATGTTCATATTGAAAGTATTCGCAAAATACAACGTTTAAATAACGTATTATCAAATTCTCTTTAAATTAAACCAAGCTACTTATAGGTTGAATTAGTTCAATACTAAAATGTAAGAAAGTTTGTAGTAATCAACTTCAAATATCTTCAAAATTGCAAGTAGTCAATTCAGGTCACATCGAAAGCAATCAAAAATAATTTCATCGTTCACCGAAATCCGCTCTACATTTACCGCACAATAATTACCTAAATTTTCCAGCTGTTATCCAATAATTCCAATTTAATTTCGGTATCGCACAAATTATTTATATCAGAGCGAAAATGCTCTTTAACCAAACACTGAACATGAACGTGAGACGGTGCCGCAAACGCGAAGACTATAAAAGTGTGTTCGTTGGTATTAGCGTGTGCTGTGTAACCCACTTAGCGAGCGTTCGGTGACAGGTATGCTCGACAACTGATTGTACATTGTATAAGCTGCACCTATGACCACTTTACACAAGATACGAAGATTGGTACCGAAGTTGAAATGGTGGGGTTGCTCGATCTTCCTTTATATGTCACCTCGTCGAAACAGATTCAATTGAAATTACTCCCTTTTGCAAAAAAAACCGATCTTATTTTCAGCAAAATCAGTATTCACCTAAACATGATGGTGGGTGGGGTTTTCCTTACTTCTAAGTTAAATGGCGCCATCAATTGTCTTTAAATCGCCCGGGGGCGCCCCACAAATAATAATAATAATAGCCGTCCCTTCCCTTACACACGTCGCTCAGTCGACTTCAAGAATTGAAATTCTCTCGTTAGGGTATAAATTAGGGAGAGTATATATTATTAATTATTATTTAACAAAGTTTGTATTATTACATCCATTTGTTTTCTTTCAAATTTGAAGATGGGCCAATTTGGCCGAAACTAGTAGCCCCATCAATTTTTATTACTTTTTTTGCTTTTCAATTACATTTTCGAATTTTATATTATATGTGATATTTAAAAATAGTTTATCTTTTTTTCTCTAAATTACAAACTATTTGAATTGATTTTTTTGACGTCTATCAAAGTCAAAAAAGTTTCGCTTGTGGAAAGAAGTACTTTTCGGCCTTAGGACGAAAAAATAAATAGTATAAAAAGAAGTGGAAAAATAATTTTCTTTTAAAAACTGTTGTTTACAGTCATACAGGAGCTATTAAAATGATCTTTAAAATTTATAGAACTTATGCCAAATGAATTTCGGTCGAATCCGTTTTATTTTATATACTTTACAGTTTTTTACATCCCAAATGAGTGTCCATAGGCACACAGTTCTCCTATGATTAGTTTTAAAGATACAATGTATTTACAAACATCATAATTTTCAAAAAAAAACATGTAAGAGTTGTTGTTTTACCGATAATCATAAATATCAAAAGTTACGGTTTGACTATCTAAAATATTTGCGACTCTCAAAATATAATAAACTAATAATAATAATAATACTCTCCCTAATTCACCCCCTTACGAGTGAATTTCAACCCCTGAAGTCGACTGAACGACTTGTGTAGGGGAAGGGACGGCTATTAATATTATTATTTGCCGTGGCGCTCCGGGGCGACTTAAAGATGATTGATGGTGCCATTTGACTTACAGGTGAGGAAAACCTCACCCACCATCATCGAGACGGTAATGTATGGCGAATTTTTTTAATCTGCATGTCATATCAACAGAAATTGAATTTCTATTAATACGCCACACATCAAATCCTAAACCGAACCATGCAATTTAATTAAAAATCCACATGGTCTGCTCTGGGATTCGAAACCCAGCAGTCTCAGACTCATAAACTTGCCTATAAATGAATATAAGCGCGATAGACCGATACAGCACCGTCCCTAAACAATTACATAAGGTGATTACTTTTTTAAATTAAAGTAGACAAACTGCATTTTTAAAAAATCGTTTAACGCCTAAAATAATAAATATAAATGGATTATTTATATATATTTTATATATATAAAAACTTCGTGTCACGATGTATGTTTGGGAAAAACTGACCCAAATTCGCAACTATCTGTAATTTGGTCCAAAGATAGTTTTTATCTCAATTATTTACCTCAATATTTGTTATTGCAAATTAAATGTTTATTATAGGCATTCTAACGACCTGTCAAACAATAGTTGGCAGTAGGAAGGATTAGTAAATCTAAGGGGTTGTGACATAGCCTTCCATTTTGGACGCTATTTTTATTTAGGGGAAAACAGGGGTGAAGGTTTGTATGGAAATATCGATTTTTTTAAAGGCAGGAACTTTAAAAATTGGAATTATAACTACTTATCACAAATAAATAATATTGACGTGTTTTCAGGGTTTTTGGATTTTCATGTTTTAAGGGGGAAAAGGGAGGAAATGGAAAGATGGAAAGGGGGAGGAATTGGCAAAAGGGGGAAATGGGGATAAAGAGGGAAAGTTTGTATGGGGCTATCTATTTTTTTTTTAGGATAGGAAATGTAACTATTTTTCACAAATAAATAGACATATTTAGGGGTTTTTGAATTTTTACATATTAATGGAGGAAACGAGAGGTGAAAGTTTGTATGAGACTTTTGGTTTTTTAATTAATAATTTATTAATTCCATTCTATTAAAGAAAAGTTGCATTCTTATTAAATTTAAATTCCTACATTTAACGAAAAGTCTTCGTTATAAATAAAAGCAATATTTCTGTTCTGTCTCTAATATTACAGAAAAGATAAAAAGTGATCCCATGAGAATCCGATCTCAAGGCACATAAAAAATGTATCACCCATTTTTCCACCCAAAATTCGTTCCCAGCTGAACAAAAAAAAAACTGACGTCACAAAAAACCATTAAAACGGGCATAAAGACCCGAACCCAGTAAGCTCGAGATTCATTCATTATCTATATACATAAAATTGTTTGTCCTGTCTGACTGACTAAATGACCTATCAACGTGCAGCCAAAACTACTGAGCCTAGAAATTTGGAACAGGTTTATTTTATAACGTAAGCATTCTCTAAGAAAGGATTTTAAAAAAATTCAACTTTAAGGGGGTAAATGGGAGGAAATGAAAGAGGGAACTTTTTATGAGAGTCTTTGTTCTTTGAAGTTAGAAACATAAAAATTTGATTTACAGCTACTGAGTAGAAATAAATAATGATATGTTTCAGGGTTTTTAAATTTTCACATTTTAAGGGGGACAAACGGGGGGTGAAAATTCATATGAGTATCGATTTTTTTGTTCTGTTTGAAGTTAAAACATGAACAACATTGGAATTACAGCTACTGAGCATAAATAAATAATGACATGTTTTAGGGTTTTTGGGTTTTTACATTTTAAGGGGGGCAAACGGGGAGTAAAAGTTGGTATGGGAGTAACGATTTTTTTTTAAGGTAGAAACTTGAAAATTAGAATTGTAGGTTTTCATCATAAATAAATAATGAAGTGTTTCAGGGTTTTTGCATTTTAACATGGGAAATGGGGGGTGAAAATTTTTTTAATAATATGTATATATTTTTTTGTTATTTAAAGTTTAAAACATATTAATAAAAATTATTAAACATTAATAAAAATAAATAAAAATGAATAAAAATAAATAAAAGTGAATAAAAATGAATAAGAATAATTAAAAATGAATAAAAATAAATAAAAATGAATAAATATAAAAAAATGAATGAAAATCAATAAAACTAATAAAAATTAATAAAAAAAAAGGAAATGTGTATTTTTATATTAATAACACGACTACATGCGAGCACAGTCGTGAGCAAAGCCACGGGCAACAGCTAGTGATTTTATATAGAATTCATATTATTATTTTTTATATTCAGTACCTTTTCTAAATCGACGTCTATCCTACAATACCTCCTATCCCCCGAACGCTGTCAACGCCTTATTTCCCGACGCTTGCCGTCTGTAAATATTTCCTTCATAATATCCTTGAAGACACCCTTTGTCACGCAGCACCACCAAGTATTTTCTACCGTATATCTGTTCCGACGCAGTACCGTAATAAACACCTTCTTCTCTACCACAACACTAGACGTCTCGACGCAAGGCGATGCTCAACGCTGCGACGTACTTAAATCAACGCCGCCACAACACAGGATACAAATAGTACATAATGTCTAGTATAGACGAATCTAATGTCTATTTTCAATGGTGAGTCAAAAGATTTATGTAACTTTCTTTGAGATACCACCGGGATTTCGTTTGAATAAGGGCCTGACATTTTCTTCAAAATATTATCAATGTAACCAATAAACCACATGGCTTTCGAGCATTCATACCGAAATAGAGTTAGGTTAGACATCTGTTTTTCGATGGGTGAATTTGAATATTTCAATAGAAATAATTAAAACCAATATTTAGAAATATACAGGGTTGTATTAAGTCATATCAATAGAAATTATAAAAATCAATACTTTAGAAATATACAGGGATGCATTATTTTGGATTAATTATACAAACTAAGATGGTAAAATTTTACGGTAAGTTAACCAACTGGTCATTGGACACTGTTCGTTAGTTCAAGGGGGCACTTTATATTAAGCCACCCATTCTACTAGGTTTGAAACAAAGTGTATGTGAAATCAACATAGTAAGGTAACAAAGAGAATTGACGTTGTTCGTTACTTCCGTTGGCCATCACCTCTATACTAGTCTTGAAAGAGTAAAACCAAATTTGGTAGATTTTCACACTTTTATTTTAAAAATAAAAATTTTTAAAAAAACACTAACATGACATATGTTTCGAAGTACAACTTCTTTTTCAAATGTGACTATTTACAATTCGGTATCCAATATATATACGAAATAATTTAACAAAACAAAGTACTTAAGAAAACATCAATAACATTACAAAATAAACTAACTATTTAAAGTAAATAAGGGTACTTAGGTAATTATAATATCCATCAAATAACAATAAGATAGCCCATTACCGAGATTATCTCACAGAAAACTGGGAAAGAGATTTAATAAGGGTGAATTATTAATATCTAATTGATCATTTAGTAAGTTATCTGAATTTTTAAATCTATTTATTTCAAGTGTTTCTAAATGGTTTAATTTAAGGCTCTTATTTTCTACATGTAAAATTTCAAAGTTGTCTGTAAAAGAATGATTTTCAGCTAAAATATGATTTGAGTAAGTAGAATTATTTTTGTTTTTTGTATAGCTATTATAATGTTCGGAATAGCGTTTTTTGAAAGTACGGCCTGTTTGACCAATATACAATTTTGGACAACTACCACAATTTAATTTATATACCCCCGATTTATTATTAGGATTAATTTTACCCCTATTGTTTTTAATATACTTCCCAAGCGTATTATTGGTTTTAAAAGCTACGTTAATATTTTGGTTTTTTAAATATGATGATACCTTTTCACTAGGAGCTCCTATATATGTAAGACTCTTATATCTGCAATTTGGATCTTTAATTATGGGAAAACTTGTTGAATAGCCTGTTTAAAAAGTTTTTTCTCTAAAATGTTGTCTACTAACTTTGAATTAAAATTATTATTTACTGCGGTTTGTTTAATGATATTTAATTCTTCTGTGAAGTTCTCTTTGGTAAGGGGAATATTAATTAATCTATGGATCATACTGTTGTATGCTGCCAGCTTTTGTTTGTATGGATGAGATGAACTATTATTTATTGTAATATCCGTATGTGATGGCTTATGAAATATCCCAAAACTATGGCCTTTATTATTTTTAATAATATTTAAGTCTAAAAAATTAATTGAATTATCCTTCTCTGTTTCTCTATACTAGTCGAAATAATTACCTAAGAGGGTACAACCTGTGTATATCTATAATAGAATCAAATCAACATCAAGATAGTAGTTAACCAACTGGCAAATTGGCGCTATTCGTTAACTCCGTTGGTCATCGACTTAATAAACTATATCCGGATAGCAAATGAATGTGGTCTGAGATTGAACGGGACTCAAGTGAAATCTCAGTAAATAGTTCATATTAATTGTAATATACATTGCTAATTATTGCATCACATGTAAGTCATGAAAAATAAGAGTTTAAATATAAATTTGTCTGGTTTTATTTATCAATTTGCACCAAACTTTGAATCGAATCCTGGTATACCTTAATTAATATTATCACAACTTGGGTATATAAATTATCAATTAATTAACCGGATTACCACCACTACTATTTGAGGAAAAAGGCCAAATACAGTAAGTATAGAATTTACAGTAAAACAAAATTAAGAGGTAAATAATACTAAGATTTCAGACGTTTTAAACAACGAACAAAAAGGGGTACATAGGGGGTGGGTCGTTACACTACTCATCATAAGTGTCAATGACGTATTTAAAGGTTTTTGGATTTTTACACTTTAAGGAGGGGGAATAAGGAGCATCATTAAAATAAAAATAAATAAAAATTAATAGAAAATAATAGAAATTAATAGAAATTAATAGAAATTAATAGAAATTAATAGAAATTAATAGAAATTAATAGAAATTAATAGAAATTAATAGAAATTAATAGAAATTAATAGAAATTAATAGAAATTAATAGAAATTAATAGAAATTAATAGAAATTAATAGAAATTAATAGAAATTAATAGAAATTAATAGAAATTAATAGAAATTAATAGAAATTAATAGAAATTAATAGAAATTAATAGAAATTAATAGAAATTAATAGAAATTAATAGAAATTAATATAAATTAATAGAAATTAATAGAAATTAATAGAAATTAATAGAAATTAATAGAAATTAATAGAAATTAATAGAAATTAATAGAAATTAATAGAAATTAATAAAAATTAATAGAAATTAATAGAAATTAATAGAAATTAATAGAAATTAATAGAAATTAATTAGTAGAAATTAATAGAAATTAATTAGTAGAAATTAATAGAATTTAATAGAAATTAATAGAAATTAATAGAAATTAATAAAAATTAATAGAAATTAATAGAAATTAATAGAAATTAATAGAAATTAATAGAAATTAATAGAAATTAATAGAAATTAATAGAAATTAATAGAAATTAATAGAAATTAATAGAAATTAATAGAAATTAATAGAAATTAATAGAAATTAATAGAAATTAATAGAAATTAATAGAAATTAATAGAAATTAATAGAAATTAATAGAAATTAATAGAAATTAATAGAAATTAATAGAAATTAATAGAAATTAATAGAAATTAATAGAAATTAATATAAATTAATAGAAATTAATAGAAATTAATAGAAATTAATAGAAATTAATAGAAATTAATAGAAATTAATAGAAATTAATAGAAATTAATAAAAATTAATAGAAATTAATAGAAATTAATAGAAATTAATAGAAATTAATAGAAATTAATTAGTAGAAATTAATAGAAATTAATTAGTAGAAATTAATAGAATTTAATAGAAATTAATAGAAATTAATAGAAATTAATAAAAATTAATAGAAATTAATAGAAATTAATAGAAATTAATAGAAATTAATAGAAATTAATAGAAATTAATAGAAATTAATAGAAATTAATAGAAATTAATAGAAATTAATAGAAATTAATAGAAATTAATAGAAATTAATAGAAATTAATAGAAATTAATAGAAATTAATAGAAATTAATAGAAATTAATAGAAATTAATAGAAATTAATTAGTAGAAATTAATAGAAATTAATAGAAATTAATAGAAATTAATTAGTAGAAATTAATAGAAATTAATAGAAATTAATAGAAATTAATAGAAATTAATAGAAATTAATAGAAATTAATAGAAATTAATAGAAATTAATAGAAATTAATAGAAATTAATAGAAATTAATAGAAATTAATAGAAATTAATAGAAATTAATAGAAATTAATAGAAATTAATAGAAATTAATAGAAATTAATAGAAATTAATAGAAATTAATAGAAATTAATAGAAATTAATAGAAATTAATAGAAATTAATAGAAATTAATAGAAATTAATAGAAATTAATAGAAATTAATAGAAATTAATAGAAATTAATAGAAATTAATAGAAATTAATAGAAATTAATAGAAATTAAATTAATAGAAATTAATAAAAATAAACAAAAATTAATATAAATAAATAAAGATTAATATAAATTAATAAAATCTAATAAAAATCAATAAAAATTAAACTAATAAAAATTAATAAAAAGCAATCAAAATTTATAACAATTAATAATCATGCATTTAATGTAATAATAAAAAGTAATTTAATTCACAGAATATGAAGTAAATTTGCTTAGCACTTTAATAGTAAACTAATAGTAATTAGTGTAGAGAGAATATCTAAAACCAAATATAAAAAAATATTCAAAAATAGAAGTATCAATTTATTCACATAATCGCATGAAAAAAATTCTCGCGAGTAACGAAAACTGTTATTCACTTGTAATAATTAAGGTTTCAAAAATTCCAACGAAGCTATAGTTATATTATAAAAATACACTTATAAGGGGTAAGCTGAATCGTTAATTCAGTAAGTGTCCCCATTTTATAATATACCCTGTATTCGTAAAGTGTCCCAAAGAAGTTCAACATTACATCAACAAAAATATATACTTCGGACATCACATACAGGCAGAGTAAAAAGTTATAAAGGGTTTCCCAAAAAAATTAGTCATAAATTATACCATACATTCTGGGGTCAGAAAATGAAAGAGTTTGAATCTTTAAATTAAAATGAAAAAAATTGTACAGCCAATTTTCTTTTTAAAAGAGCTTTCGAACAAGATGCCACAAGTAGTGTCCTCCCATTTAAAAAATTTAAAAGGGGTGAACTATTCTTTTTTAATATGACTGGAAACCACAAATACTTTATCTTGCGGCTCTAGTGAATTAGTTCCAGTCAAAGTTCCCACTCTGTATACAAAAATAAAAATTAGTTGCTTTTATATTTTTTCCACACAATTAAATGGTGCAATCATTTCTTAGTTTTTTTTTTTTAATTGTAACAAATTATATCAATAATTATGGAATAATTCATTGTTGCTATTATCATTTTTGTTTTTATCCACTTTTGAGCACGTTTTTTAATGTTGACTATATTTTTTTTATTTTTTTTATTTTATTAACAGTTACAGGTCAAAAGGAAAAAAATGAGTACCTGAAGAACTTTGTACGATAATTTTTCACCGTAGAATTTTATTAAAAAAAAAAAAAATGTTTTAACCGAAAAAAATTAATATCTCCAAATTTTTTGAATTTTTTGCTTATTTATGACACACAAAAGGTATAATTTCACCAAATTTCATCAAAATTGAATTATTTTTGGGAAAATGAAAAATAAAAAACAAAAAACGAAAAATGAAAAAACGAAAAAAAAAAAAAATTGAACAAACTTTTGCATTTTTATCAAAAATTTTGAGATTATGTTAGAAAGTGACCTCTACAAGAGTTGAAGATTTTTGCTTGATCTTCAACTTTTACATTATCCATTTTTGTTTTTGTCGTCAACTTTCGCCTAAAATCACCATTTTAACCTTTTAAAACTTTAAGCCTCTTCAAGTTGCATTTTTTTTTTGTTTATTGTGAACCTCTCTCAAAGTTTAATTTGATTGGAATAAGAAATCGTCATTAATTCATGACTATTCCAATCCTCTTAATTAAGTAAAATAGATTGATTCTACATTATCTTACAATTAATATAATAGAAATAGAAAACTATCGATACCCTGAAAGTAATAAAAAAACTCATTGCCTACGTTTTCGCTCATGTTTAAAAAATCTTAAATATCAGTTAATACTTACCAAAGAAAATAAGAACTCTTACCAAAGGATCCAATAATAAATAAAACTGTACTTACCTGAAATAAAAAATAAAATTATGTTAACAATAATTTAAACAAAAGAAAAAAATATAAAAATGGATATATACAAATACGAACATTTCAACTCGGACCATTTAAACCTAATTTATTGAAACTAAGCGTGAATGGGAGTGGAAGTGCGCTGCTCAATGGTATTTGATTGTTTCACGCATGGTCCTATTATACCTTGTCCAATTCATTGTGAAATATAAGTTTCGTGTTTATATTTCCGTAACCGTATTAATATTTAGTTATTGGTATGACAATAGTTTTGATAGGTAATCATCTATAATCAAATTCAATATTTGACCTATCATGAAAATATATAAGAATAGCTAATAATTATTTTGCCGTTAATAAAGCCATGCATTACTATAGCGATTTGCGGAAGTAAGCAAACACTTTATCTCACTGTAAAAATCAAATATTTTATCTGCCGCTAATATTTATCAACATAGCCATGGATGTCTGATATAAATAGTCTGTAATTGTTTTGTTTTCTATTTGTTATTTTTTGTTTGTTTACTTTGTCATACTAAAACGTGAAGTTATAATATTTCCTTTTTACCTGTTACTCACCTCATAATCTCAGACTAGTTCGATAAAGAGTCACTTTGCGGACTTGGTACATAAATGTTATTAAACGCATAAAAAGATTCGAGGATAGACAGACCTTGTTTACAAAAACATTGGTAGAATTATTATAATAAAGTCCACAGTCGCATGCACAATAAATAGTACAAGCTTTACATATTGCCACAGTGTTTCTTTCGATTAAATCTATAGGGTTAATACCACTGAGATGTGTTATAGTCCGACAGGTTTAGGTGCCCCATTTTCGCATACAAGCCTCGAAGAGGGTTGAAAAGTACTTCGATTTTAAGTAGAATGAAAGGAAATTTACGAGTGGCTGCTGGGGATAACATATGGAAAATTCGATTTTCCCTAAAACGAAAGGTTATTTGTTGTCCATTTTTCCACGCAAGCCGTTTCACTATATGATTAATTAATAGAATTAGGCTTCGGAAAACCAATTTTGCAAGTGGCTAAAGGGTTGAAATAAGGGCGTAATCTTCTAAGGAAAAATCGAGATTTTGCCCGATTTTTCCACACAAGCCCATCGAATGTATGAAAACCTACGTCGTCACTAGTCCAAAAAACATATTTTCTTGAACAACCCGAATGTATAAGTGCATTTTGGGGTCGGAAAATTTTTCTGAAGAGGAAAATCGAATTTTCCATGTGTTATCCCCAGCAGCCACTCATAAATTTTCTTTTATTCTACTCAACATGATGTACTTTTCAACCCTCTTCGAGGCTTGTTTGCGAAAATGGGGCACCTAAATCGGTCACTATCTGACGGTCTATTAATACTGATTAGTTTTTAATGATTCAAGGTTCAAGAGGATTCAGTTTATTTAATAATCGGGTTTATTTTCATAAAATTTCTTAAATAATTTTTTCTGTTTTGAATTGGCGTTGTAACGAAGTGTTCTTAGATTTTGTTCATTGCGATATATTGTCTTAAATCAACATTTGTTTGTGTGTTTTATTTTAGTGGTAAATCTTAGTTTTATTTATTTAAATATTTAGAATACATTATTCATAGAAGTGTTTGTACATTGCACATCAGAGTTTTCCGAAAATATTGAACGAAAACCATGTCAATCTTTTAAAAGGTCGGTTATGTCAAGATCACTGTCATAAATGTAACTAAAAAATGAAATTTTAACCAAAGGCGTAACAAATGTGCTAGTTTTGTTGATATAAATAATTGTAAAAACTGGTTATTGTAATGTAGTAATGTATAAATACGTTGACAAATTTCCAAAAGCTGTGGGTGAAAAGTTAAACGTAAATGAGGAAGATCTCAAAACAGTTAAAGATGCAAAAGTTTGGTCATCTCTTTTCGCCTGAAGATTTACTTAACAACATTTCATTTGAAATTCAATGCTTTGCTAAATAAATGTCATTAATATTAATAAGGTGCTGAAATGTTAAAAAATATATCTGTATTCACTGTTTTACAAAACAGACTTATGTAGGTATATGTAAAAGGTAATGATGTATAATAATTTATTGCAAACATCTACTTACGCCTACTGAAATAATTCTGTTTTGAAACTGAAAGTTTTTGTTATTGAGATCCAAAAAAAGCATAGAACTGATGTATCTCAGCTGTAGTTTAATAAATACAAAGTAAACATTTTTTGATTGTACTAAATAAATATAAAAAACTTCTTAATGTTTTTTCATTACTTTAATTAATGTGAGTAGGACTGCAAATATTTATGAGGAAACGTATGATGATTCTACAGATACAGTTCCAAAAAAGTTTTACAAGAAACAATAATTCTTAGAACAAGGATAATTTTATGACAGTAGTAGAATTGTATTCAAATAAATAAGAATTCCTTGCTAATATCGGAAAGGTTTTACTTTCCTTTATACAGATAAAGAAAGTATAGATATCATCATTTTTAGGGTTCCGGGCCCGAAGAGTAACCAACGGGACTCTATTACTAAGCCTCCGCTGCCCCTTGTCCGTTTGTCTGTCAGCGGGTGTATCTCATGATCGGTAATATTCATAGAATGTATTTTTGTTGCTGCTATAACAATACATAATAAAAATAAATTAAAGAGGACCCCCCCTACTAGAAACGTGTTTTTTTTGGCTTTTTTGCTCGAAATTAATAAAGTATTTAATTAAAAAAGTACCTACATAGTATTAAATCTTGTACGATGATGCAGAACCCTTCATGCGCGAGTCCAACTCGTACTTAGCTGGTTTTTTTTTACCTTGAGTTTTCGACAGATTATTACGTTTTGGGGTACCCTAAATCTGTTTTGACTGTGTGTGTCGGTTTACTCAATAACTCATGAACGAGAACGAGAGAAAAACACAAAATTTTAAACTTACGTTTTATTCCATCCTGCGGTGAATTAATTAGATTTTGGACATGGTCGGAACATCTGGGGGTACTTTATAGGGGATAATTTTTTTTACTTTATGAAATATTGTTATTTACGCTTGGAGAAGAAAATGTTACAAATAAAAGTTGCTTGCGATGCTATTCTCTATAATTTTTGTCCTATACATAAATTTCCTAAGAGATATTTGAGGAAAAGTGCAAATTTCGATATTTAAATATAACTCAAAAACGGATAAACAAAAAAACACAATTTTAAACTTAAGATATAACTTATCCTGCAGATTAAAGTTTTGGCATAGTCGAAGCATCTGGGGGAGGGGTACTTTGTTAGGTGTCATTTTTTTTTTACTTTAAGAAATATCTGTTATGTACTATTGGAGGAAAAAATTCTTCAAATAAAAGCTTTTTGCGATATAATTCTCTATAATTTTTGTTCCATACATGATTTCTCTAAAATGGACCGTAATCTAAAAATTTTAGGAAAGGAGTAAAATATAATTTTTTCAGTATTTTCGTTGGCAATGAATATATTATAAAAAAATGTTTCGAGTAAGATGTATGTGGAAAATGTATGTATTTAGTTCGCTCTATAAACATTTACAGGGAAGATACAGTAGGTTGTACAAAATAACCAAAAGAGTCTGTTGGACACGTTTTTTTTATTAAAGAAGCACTACATATGTTTTGGATTTATTTTCATCTTCTGGTGCAGTCAATGATTACAATTTTTAAAAAATATTGAGGGACCAATTTAATAACAATTTTAAATTTTAAAACCAACGAAATTTTATCTTTTTGCGTCACGTCGTGTGTACTCGAATTGTAATTTGGTTAGGAAAAACTAATAGGAAAACAAAATAAATACTTTTTACAGAGAAAAAAATTATCAGCGGCGTCACATTAAAAATTAAAAAAATATACACTCTACAAACCTTTTATGTGTGTTTTATTATTTGGAGTTATTTTTTTTAATAAGTATCATTTTCAGTATTGATCTTTTATAATTAGGTTCATTTTTAGAAATCTTACATTATGACAATCGAAAAATTTTCTAGGTCATGTTAATTTAGGGCAGTAGAGTTTTCATTAATAATTGATATATTATTTTTATCATTTTTTTTTTAATCATTTTGTGTATACAATGTAAGTGGAATTAAAATCTGCAGTCAATTTTATATACATTTTTGTTGTATTGTTTAATTTGCGAGCAATTGTTATATTATATCTAGAAAACATTTGGGAATTTGTTTTGAAAATTCCTTTACCTATAGCATAATATTATAATTAATAATTATAATTATTAATTATTGATTGTTGATTTATCAATTATTAATTATCAATTATTATTAATTATTATTAATTATTATTAATTATTATTAATTATTATTAATTATTATTAATTATTATTAATTATTATTAATTATTATTAATTATTATTAATTATTATTAATTATTATTAATTAATTATTATTAATTATTATTAATTATTATTAATTATTATTAATTATTATTAATTATTATTAATTATCAATTATTAATTTTAATAATAATAATTATTATTATATTTTATTGCCACATGTAAAGAGATTTTCAGAACAAGATTCTAAAATGTTTTTTTTTTTTCAATAAAAATTGTTTATAAACCATACAATACATCAAAAACGATATTCTCAAATTTTAAGCTTAAAATCAATAAATCAAAACAACCATGAAAGTAATATTACAACTAATAATGAAAATTCTATTACTCGATGCCCTAACAAAATACGACCTTAAAAATTTCAACTTTTTTGATTTTGATAATGTAAGAATTCTCGAAAATGAACGTAATTATAATATAAGAACAATACTGGAAATGATATATATTAAAAAAGATAACAACTTTGAAGGTAATAAAACAGTCTTAAAAGATTTGCCAAATGTTTATTTTAATATAATCAACTAATTGGAAGCTTTTTAATTTTTAATGAAAAGACAATGTTAATTTTTAATCTCTGTAAAAATTCTTCTTTTTGTTTCCCTACAAGTTTTATTAAACTGAATTATAATTCGAATAAACACGACGTGAAATACAAAACTGGAGTTTCGCTGGTTTTAAAATTTTAAATTGTTTGTTATTAGTCCCTCAATATTTTTAAAAAAAAATTAAATTATCGACTGCACCAAAAGATGAAAATAAATCCAAAACATTTGTATTTAAATTATTTTTGTTCATCAGTTGTAAAAATCATGCAATAAATAGTAATACTTTAATCAAAAACCTAATGGATTTAGGGATTCGTCTATCAACCAATGTTTTTTTCCTTGCCTAGTATAGATAACAAAAAGATTCTAGATTATTAAAAAATATATATAACTATTTAAAAATAAATTACTTAATAATATAACTATTAAAAAACAAAATAAATATACCTATACAAAATATATGTGGCCAATAGACTAGTCTGAGGCCAATCCACCCCCCCAAACACACATAAAAACCGTGACCGATTACCAAGGAACTTTTATTTATTTGTATTGTGATGTTTGTTTATTTTAAACAACAGTTTATTTATTAATAATTTATTTAAACACTTATTTATTTTAAACAATACTCTTCTAATTTATAAATATTTTGAATGTCTTTAAACTGTTCACTATTTATCTATCTACAACTGATTGCCTGTGTTCCTCCACCAATATTTATATACAAATTGGTGGATTCCAGAATACTCCTTCACCAAAATAGAAACATCTCCATATCTGGAATATACCAGAAACATTATTACGTTAACTCAGGAATGTTTGCGAAAGTGCCTATGATAATCGGACAAGTTGATCCTCAAAGGCCAAATAAGACATTACAGTATAATATTTCTTAGATAATTTCTTGTAAAATATATTTCTCTTATTTTATTTATTATTACATTATTCAACAGGTCAAGACCCAATTATAAAGTAAGAGTACAAGAATATATAAATACAATTAATTTAGAAATAATATACTAATTGATTGAACAGCAGGGAGAAAAGAAGGTAAGAGAATTATTTTTCTAGCATTTCATGAATATATGCAAAACTAAAGATTTCAGAGAACATTATTATAGAAATAACAACTAATATAAAACAAATCAAGCTGGTAACTTACTGATTCATAATTATTACACATAGTGTATATAGGGGATTTTAAGAGAACATTTGTTCTGGGTGTATTCAAGTAAAATTTAGGGGTGTTCCTGGAAGCTATTCGAGGAACTGCAAAATGAATCAAATATGAAAAATCAACTTTAAAATGAACTGTCTTAAATAGCAATACTACAGAATAATATTTGCGTCTTGTATCAAGACTAAAACTTATGTCTAAGTAGCAGATCATGATGAGGTGTACCTATAGGGAATCTCCGTTGGACTGCCATAATTCTATTAATGTGTAATTGATAGAATGGGCTCCACACAACTGAGGCATATTCAAGTTTAGATCTGACAAATGAATTTCGCAATAATAAATGTAATAAATTCTTCTGTAGGCCCATAGAAAAGCTGAGGACAATATTTAGTTTTATTTACTTTTCCTCTTTAACACTCATGCTTATAGTAGGCATATTTACTAAAAATGTATACAAATTGGTGAAAGTAGAAAATTCATAATTAATCAAAATCGAGTAAATTAAAAAAAAAAACAGAAGGACAAGTCAGTGGTGTGTTCATGGCTAAGTAATATAATGTATCATATTAAAATACTATTTATTCTATTAAAATACTATTTTAAACACTAAAAGTTAAAAATTTATAGCATAAAAGAATTTTTGATTTAAAAGAACCTTTTATTGTAATTAATCCCTTCCAAATGATACGGAACTGATCGTTGTACTGCTTGCTGTACATTTCATCTCTCCTCTAGGAAAAAAAATGTTGGTGGTGGTTTCTTAAGATATATGAAAACTATTAAGGTGTCAGGGTGAGATTGGAAGCGTATTTTCATGCGATTAAAATCAATTTACTCATTTAGATTTATGCTATTTTCAAAGTATAAATATTTAGATTTTCCAATAATAAAAAAAATAGACATTGGAAAAATAAAACTTTACTCAGTACTTCCAGCCAGGGTTACTAACTTTAAATTTTCTCGGAAGTTAAAATGTTTATATTTTCGATTACATATTATTTATATTTCGGCAATAAACCTTGTTTGGAGACCATCAGTAACCAACCTTTGAAGTACTTGGAGGTCTCCATTAACTCATATTAATCACGTACCAATATTAACATTATTCGTGTAATATATACCACCATATGAAAGTAAGCCTATATTATATAGTTATGTTTACCTTGTCTGCCGCTTCCGCTAATATTATAATCAAACTTCTGTAAAAATTATCGGCAATGGCGATGGTTTCGAGTCGTCGATTCGTTCACATTTTGTCAACCTTTAATATGTGCGTTGGCACGAATTTTCTCGTTAATTTTGTCTTGCGAAATTGTGGATATTCAATGTCGCGATGTCACAATGTAGATAGAAAAAATTAATAACCGATTAAAGGAAAGCGGCTCGATTTATCGTAGCCTTGTTATTGCTTGGTCGTTACTTACAATGAATTTCTTATCATGGGTAGGTAAAATAAATATGTAAATTCGAAAAAGTTTCGAAATCAGTCGGAAAATATATTATATTAACCATTCACACTTAGAAGAAAAGTTAATATTCTTCTTTGCACCTATTGAAAAGAGGTCGTGACAATTCTGGTGTAAAAATAATAACAAATGGTAATGTTGGCCTTATATTTTTATTGCTCTTCATGTATTTTTTTAACAATGAGATTGGACTAACAAAATCGTTATTCGAAACTTTAAAATACTGACAAAAATGTACCTATTACTATTAATAAAAATTTATTAAAATCCTGGATTAAATATAACGAATTGTTCTAATTTTGCCATCAATTACCAATTTAAATAAGTAAAAATTAAATAAAAATCCTTTGTTAGATTTGTTACATTTATAATGTGTTTGTTTATGTAATGTTACATTGTTAAAATATTAAATTCTGCTCTTGAAAATTACCATTTCTTTTGACAACAAATATAACGCATCGGAATTTTTCATTCAAACAATCAATAAAGGTCTTTAGTTTTCTAAGAAACCTTCAACTATCCGTTAATTAGGTATTTAAAAACAAATTGATATTAAAATACTATTATTATACATTATTTGTTTTTATGTTTTTTACCTCGGCAATAAAGTATTGTATATTACTTGCGTAAAACTCTACTATGCTAAACATCAACTCGTGGAAGATTAGTTTAATTTACTAAAGTTGGCAAGTGACAGTTATTAAAATAATTTTAAATTTGTATTCAACAAAATGGTGAAACGATTTAGTGATCAATCAAAAACTTTAATAATCCCAAACGTAGTTTTCTATTTTAAGAGACACAAATCTATTTGCGAGGCATTTGGAAAAAGGTAAAATAAAATGGTTGTAGAGGCAATACATATTTCGCAAAAAACTATCTATAGACTTAGTAAAAAAACCTTCTGATACAGAGTATGTGAAAATAATGTCAAAAAAAGTAAGTCAAAGTAAAACAAAAATCAATTCTTTAATATTAAATAAGTTGAGGCAAGTTACAGGGTGAGTCGGGAGCGCACCAAACTCTAGGAGTATATTATACACGTGAAAATAATGTAAAAAAACTCATACGTTCTTATCCGATTTTCATTTGTTTTCAAGTTATAGCATATTAACAAATAAACAAATTTACACATTAAAAATTCTCTTAATCATAGCGTTATTTCAATAAATGTTCAAAAATACCGCCATTGACTTCTAAACATTTTCTGCTTCGTCTACGAAGAGCGTTTGTTGCTCTCCTAATTGATTCATTTCTTTCTTCTTTAATATGGGCTGCAGTATTCTCAATTCGTCTAATTAGCGCATCCCGTGTGTCCATTTTTATTTTGTAGACTTCATTTTTCATCCAGCCCCATAAACAAAAATCTAATGGTGTGAGGTCTGGAGATCTAGCAGGCCAATTAATAGTACCTCCACGACCAATCCAACGCCCTGGAAAACGTTCGTCCAAATGTTGCTTGACCTGACGAGCGACATGTGCAGGATCTCCATCGTGCTGATAGTACATAGAACATATTCAGGTTCAAGGTGTGGGGGTGAAAGTTTGTATGGGGCTATCGATTTTTCAAAGGTAGGAACTTGAAAATTGAAATTGTAGGCACTCATAATAAATAAATAGACATGTTTCAGGGTATTTAAATTTTTACACATTAAGGAGGGAAACGGGAGGTGAAAGTTTAAATGGGACTTTTGGTTTTTTTAAAGTAGGAACTTGAAAATTGGAATTGTAGCCACTCATCAAGTAAATAATGACCTATTTCAAGGTTTTTGGATTTTCACATATTAAGGAATGGGAAATAGGGTGTATCGTAAAAACAAAAAAATAAATAAAAATTAATAAAAATTAATAAAATTTAATAAAATTAATAAAAATTAATAAACAAATCACTCTCAACTATGACTTATTCTCACTTATCACATTTAACACTGATTGAACCTTTTTTTAGTTTGAATCTTCTTTCTGTCCTCTCAATATTTAATTTTGAAGTTTATCGATCAGAATCGTTAAACATTTACTTAAAAACTGTCAGGAAGACACAGCGATTTTTTTTAAATATTTATTTTCTAACTTGGGATAAGGCATCTGCAACAAAAAAAATTTGATGTGTCCAACACATGACTTTCCTATCTAGTTATTATAGGCTTTTCTGGTTATTTTGTACAACTTATTGCAGTACCTTTATAAATGTTTAGAGGATAAACTAAATATATACATTTTCCACATACATCTAACTCATTGAAAACGAAATAACTGAAAAATTTAAATTTAGCACTTTTCCTCCAATTTTTCCATTACGGTCCATTTTAGAAAAATCATGTAAAAAACAAAAATTATAGAAATAGATATCGCAAACAACTTTTAGTTTAACAATTTTTTTAAAAATCAGAATTTTGCACATTTTGTCAAATTTCTCGAATACGGACCATTTCAGGAAAATTTGGCATAAAACAAAAATTATAGATAATAATATTAGAAGTAACTTTTATTTGAAGAATATTCTTTTCCAAACGTAAATAACAAAATAACAGATATATTCCATAAAATATAAAAACGGCCTCCCATAAAGTACCCCCCCCCCCCAGATGTTCCGACTTTGTCCAAAATCTAATCAGTTCACTGGAGGCCGGAATAAAGCTTAAGTTTAAAATTTGGTGTTTTTCTTTGTATCCGTTCATGAGTTATCGAGGAAACACACGCACGCACGTACACACGCACGTACGCATGAACGAACGCACGCAAGAACGAACGAACGCACGCACGCATAGAAATCATCTCGAAAATAGTTAAAACGGATTCAGGGGACTCCAAAACGTAAAAAACCGTCGAAAACAATTATGATACCTACTTTCCTTATCTGTATACAGAAAAGGAAAAATAAAAACATTCAATCGAGTGTGGAAAATCACTTTTCGCACAAGTAATGTACAATCTTTTTCCTACGACCACAAAATAATTTCATCAAAAAATGTAAAACCAGGTTGTTATTATTATAATAATTAAAATGTATTTAAAAAAATAATCAACAATAATCGTATTTATTCAATTTTCATATTTTTTAAACAAATAAAAAAAATAAAAAAACAAAAAAAAATTAAAAAAAAATTCTGGCACAGCCAGGATTTGAACGCGATCGCTTGACGGTCTCAAATTGCAAAGTTGACGCTCTAACCAACTGAGCTAACAGGCCTTACGGTAATTGATTGATCTAATCGCTTATGTGTTTAACCAGAATAAAAAGGAAATATATCTAATAATTGTTAAAGATAAATATCTAGGATCTAATTTACAACATTTTCAATAATTTAACAATCATATCGATTTTAGTATTAATATCAAAATAGAAATGATATGTTTGACATTTTGTGACAGCTACTGCGGAAAGTAGCATATTTGTACACGGGTGGAAAGTAAATTCTTATTCATACGCGTGTGATATAAGGGCACTTTCCATAGGACTTATATAGTGTAATATGTGTCACTTTCCTAAGTGGTCGTAAGAAAAATAAATTTATATTACCTCTAGGCAAATATTTATCCTTAAAATGCTGTGCATGGGAACAAATTGTCAAATACTTTGATACTGGCTTTTCAATTTTCAACTTTTGTGACTATGCATTTCTTGCATCCACAAGTTCAGAATTTCCACTTGCATTTTATAAAAATTACCCTACATTTACCAATTTTAAGAAGCAGACGAAAAATAAGAGAAGGGTCCATTTTTTCAGGGCTGCATTGAGACACACAAGTGTGTTTTTCACTGATATTCCACTTGGAATATATGATAAAAATTTAAAGCATTAGCTTATTAGTAAATAAGATATTTAAAAAAAAAAATACTTGTTAAATTTTAAAATAACATTTATTGACATGACCTGATAAACAATAAACAAAACTTGACAGAACACAGACTAGTTAATTAAGTACATACTTTAATTCCATACATATTTAAAAAAATAAATAAATTTGGATCTAAATAAAAAAATGTTTTTTTCTATATTACAGGTTAAAATAGATAGGTTCGGTCTATTAGATGTTGAATTGAAATAAAAATGCTTATATAAGTTTAATCAGATGATCTTGTATCAAATATCACTGTATGGAGGCACACAACTAATGACACAATATGGTAGATGTATTATACAACTTCGTGTTTAAATAAATATTTTCAAGAAGTTTACAATCATTAATTTTTTAGAAACGATTTATAAACGAATTCCCGTTTTAAATTAGCTTCAATACGTCAAAAAAAAAACAAACAAGAAAACCCGAGTTTTATTTACATGCACGGTTCTGAGAACATTGGATGGTCGAACATATATAATTTGGCGAGAAAGTAAAAATCTTTTTTGACACCAATTGAATCTCTCCACCAATATTATTTTCTTAGAAAAACATCAAGAGCTCGCTATATTTTCTCTCAAGTGTTCTGTTTAAAAAATCCAATGACACATTCTTGGAAAGTTGAGATTCATTTTATATGGTAATTCGAGTAGAGCAGGTTTGAGATGTCCTAAGTTTAAGATTAAAATTACATCAAGGAAAATCCTGAATATATTAATAATTTAATAAAAACAATAATAAATATATAACGGATTTAGTTTTGAAACAATTCTTTATGATAATCATACGTTGAAACTTGAAATGTCAATGAATATCAAGAGCCAATATTGCTATATTCTAATTAAAAATTGTTATTTATTTTTAAAGAAAACGTCGTAATCTCCTAAAATGTAATATTCGGTAATTTTTGTACTTTTGAAAATTTTAGAGAGTACACGTGAAAAACTAGGTAACGATTATGAATATTTTAAATAATTTTAGTTAGTAATTCAAGGTAAGAAAGAAGGAATTATAGTAATTAGTAACAATAAGTCAGTAAGCAACAATTCTGTCACTTGAATTTTGGTGATAAAGTAAAGTAATAAAGGTATTAGAGGTACATATAGAAAATAATCAATGGAACAGTTATATATTTTAAAACATATATACACGAGTATATATAGAGTGGACTGAAATTGACATACATGGACTGAAAAAGAGCAAGAAAAACTTTTTTTATTTTTACCTTTTCGAAAAAATCTTATACATTATAAAAAAATTTGCTTGTTTTAAACTTGTAATAATCCAAACAGAAGTGGAATATCACTTTGCTTTAGTGAAATAATTACAAAAATGTAAAAAAACATTGTATTTTAAAAACAATAAATTTTAAAGTACTTAGGTTGAAGTGGAAATTCTGAAAATGAACTGGATTCTAAGTTAGAAAAAATGATTTAATTAAAGCAAAGAGATTCACCCTCTATTTGAATTATGATTATTTTTGAAATGAAAACTTTTGAAGACTATCATTTTTTCAAAAAGGTAAACAAATAATTTTTTCTCAATATTTTAAGTCCATCCGGGGAAACACTGTAAATGTGCCAGTCGGTACACGTATTTGTTTCTCGTCAGCTGTAAGACTCAGAAGTAGTGAGTACTCTAAAATTTAAAGTACTGGAAACATTTTGAGCACTCATCTGGAAGAAAATACTCACTAGTGCCAAAAACTAAATACTTTGAATACTTAAATACAATTTTGAGGTACAATTTACTCAAGTATTGCTCTGCTCTGCCGACATGCACTGTTTACTTTGAAAATATGTTGATCTAGACAGAGTAATTCTTACCTCTGTATGGTGAAGCAAACATATATTTTTTCTCCGATTGACATTGAATGTCACTCTTAGTGATAATTCTCGATCATAGAAGTAACATTTTTATTGCCTAGGAATTACAAATCATTTTTACTGCCTAAGAGATGTAGTTTTAAATCTACCTTCGACGTTTGAAGAAAGTCATTTAAAAATTTATACTTTCTTTTATTTAACTTCAATCGTTAATATACTTACTTTAAAAGCAATTTTGTCTTATAAAACATTAATGTCTCAAAAATTGAATACGCGCTTTAAATATGGTAGTGCCTATCAAATTTCTAAGTACTTCGAGTTATTTTATTCTAATGCCAAACCGACAACTCTAGTACAACAGCTTTAAAAACTTTAAATTGAAAAACATATATCATTATAACTCAAACGTGTTCAAGATGAAAAATAAAATATAGTCGTGTGTCAAAAAATAATACGAGCGTCCATTTCCTTCTGGAAAACAACTACTCCTTTGGCTGCATGTATTGAATTACATCTAAATAAAAATAACGGTAATAAAAAATCTAAGTTTGATTTTGCTTCGTCATTCTCGAACCGATTGCGTCCTAATTGGGACTCATTAGCAAGAAATAGACTTCGATTTAAATACCTAATGGAACCTCCACCACAAGCATATATTAAGGCTATAGAAACTATTTCAAACCTTTGTGCTTCTCAAAACCTCTTCCAATCAATAAAAATTGTTAACGAAAGGGGAGTTATTTTTGATCTTATTCTTTCCCAATTTGAACTAACCGTTTGCAAGGCTATCGATGTTCTGATCCCACCCGATGCTCACTACCCGCCGCTTGAAACCAATCTTCAATATTATTAAAACTGACGGAGTTAGGGTGGTTAGAAATTAAGAGGAGATATATATATATATGACTTGGAAAAATCATAGCGATTTTGTAGTTTCTTTTTATTATTTACTTAGAAAATTATAAATTTCTTTTAAGAAATTTTTTTTATTTTTTTGAGTTTTAAATAAACAAAAATAATTAAAACTAAAAAAATAAATAAAAATAAACCAAATTTAAATAAATAAAAGTAATAACAAACAGTTAAAAAAATTAAATTAAAATAGGTAAATTATTAAAACTAAAAAGTAATAAAAAATAAATAAAATTAAACAAAAATAAAAGAAGAGATAAGTGTAAAAGAAAATAAATGAAAATAAATATTAATAAAAAAATTTAAAAAAATTCATTTTTATTTATTTATATAATAAAAATATTCATTTTTATTTATTTATGTTTAATTTCGATTTTTAATAAATTATCTATTTTTATTTAATTTTTTTAACTATTTGTATTTATTTTTTTTTTAATTATTATTATTATTTTATTTTTATTCATTTTTATGTTTTAATATATCGCACCCTTTTTTCAATAGTGCCGTATCCTACACTGTCAGTTTTAATAATAGCAAAAAATGTCAAATATCATTTTTATGTAAAACTTTATGCTTTACAATTTTTATTAAGAACTTTTTTTTATAGCACCTACCGTATTTACATAACCTTAAAAAATCACTTTATTTTCTTGTTTTTTGACATTTGCCCGTTCCTGAAAAACAAAATTTTTTTACATATCGTTTTAAATACTCTAAAGTGACTTATATCAAAAATTCCTGTATTTCCTCCAAAATTTTGATTCAAAGGTCTATTTAATTGGACTATTTCGTTTTAATTTGTTATAGTACAATTGTTCAGTTTTTTATGAACACTCTATACATATTAAACTGTATATATCAGATTTAAGGTATTTATAGAAATTTTAAAACTTGTAAATAACAGTAGAAACCTATAATCCTACAATTTTTATTTTTTTGCATGCATGTTGTTTAATTTAGGTTTAGAGCCAGTTAAGAATACATTTGTAAGTCGAAGGAAAAGTTGAAAACATTTTATGAAATACTCTAGTATTTTAATATTAATGTAATGTGAGCCATTTCCGACGAATCTGGTCATGCTCTTATTCTTTGGATTTCTTTGCCTTGTTTGGGTCTTGTTACGACCCCACTTGTCCTTAAAACCAGGAATATTTGATGAAGGGTATAAATCATTCATTTGGGAATGTAATAGTAGTAAATTCGAGAAATTTCCAGAGACGGCTGTCTAATAAATGGCGAAAACGCGAATAATCTAGCGCATACACCAATTTATATATAAATGGGCTGTGTTGCATAGGAAGTCGTTCAGTTAAAGTCGAGTCATAACATCTATAAAGTAAATATAATATAAATAAGTGAATTGTTAAATAAATTAGAGCTGTGAATTATAATAGCGCTTAAATAACATAAATAAATTAATTAGTAGTTAGTGTAAATAAATTATAAATAATTAAACAATCGTTCCATTAATAAATAATAGCGCAACGTTTTTACCTGCCTCTCCAAATTTAGCGCGGGAAGAAATTCATGCTAGGGATAAATTAATTCGGGAAGGATTTCGTGATTGGTTTTGACTGCAGAAAGGAATTCAAGCACATTGATAAAATTTAACATTTAATAAATACGAAAACATTCATTTTACCCTTTGTGAAATATTTTTTTAAACATTTATGCACGTCTATGTATTTCAAGATTTCGAGGCTTAGTATTCCGAGAATTTATTCTAACGTTATTTTTGAAATATACTATAATTTTTATTATCAGCAATAAAATTAATAAAGACAGATGATGTAGAATTATAATACTCATAAATAAGTTTGGCTAATTGAATAAAAAAACTATCGTTTATATTTTGTCTACAAATATTAGAGCAATTTAATTTCGTACTTTTGAAATAAGTTGCAACATTGGCTGTCGAGTTTCTAGGGACAATTTAAAATAGGTACAAATTGATGGTATAGCCTTTATCCATCTACAATACTTTGAAACTATATAGTTTAAAATATTAACCAGGCCCTACAAATTTTATAAAACTAAAGTGAAGAAGCATTATTAACCTTTGTTCGCCATAAAATGGTACAGATAATCTTTTTTGGTTTTAGAGGATTTCAATTATTTTCGTTAAATGAAAAACGATGATTGTCACGCTTCGTATAAATTCATATTTTTTTCCTAATTTTAATGAATTATTTAAATAACATCCTGTACATAAAATTTTGTTTAATTATGTCGATAATTTGTTTTAAATTGCAATCATGTGCAAGGTTGATTATTTAATAATTATTAAACATTAGTTTCATAACAATAAACTATGGAGAAGTTAAAAAGGTAATGTCGAGGGGACGCGCAGGGCTTTTTCTTCACAGGGAAGGATCCTCCCCATAGGACATCCCCCTTGTAGGAAATTCCTAGTAGTAGTTCTAGCTCAGGATCTCTATAGTTTAAATTAAAAGTTTTTTGTATTTTGAATAATTGCGTTTTGTATAGTTTAGCTAAAGGTTGTGACATGTGTCCAAGATATTTGTTAGAGTGGTAAGTTAATCATTTATTGTTCTTATTGAGCCCTATATTTGTATATGTCGAGTTAGGACATATTTTGTATAATCGTTTGAAATTATATTATATTTGTTTTAAGAACACTGTGCTTTCTTCAGCCCCTTTTCAGGGACGTGTTAGGTTCTAACATCAAGAACAGTTAAGGGCTACGAAGCCAAGTTTAAGGCTAAATAGTGTTTACATGATTGAGGCCCGGATTCATTTATTTTGTTATTCAACCCCCGAGACATAGATGGTCCCAAAATTATTAAAGTGCTCGTAAATCGCGACATTTTTTATTAAAAATACGCTTAACGTGACAATATTAACAAATACTAACTTTTTCTACGCGCATTTCGGCATACAAAATTGTAAAAGATGATTTAGAAGTCTTTGTTTCTATATAAAAATAGTGGACACACTCTGTATCATCATAAGTACGAAAAATTACCCACACTTACGGGCAGAAAAAATTCGAAAAAAAAAAATCATTTTACTGCTGTAACCTACTGCGTTTATCGCTCCTCAGTAAACTACTTGTTAATCCGTATAACCTGTAATGTTATATAAATCTAAAAATAAATCATTCGGCCCAGAGTGCATCGCAGATCGCAGGATTTCAGACCCAGTCATAAGTTAAAGATGCTGCTGGGAACATCATCAACGTACTTGGAAGGTCGCGAAGTGAACGAACCGCGGACCCCGCTTGAATCGCGGCTGCGTCCTTGACCAACGGACGATAAACTTACGGAATCGTCTTCTTTTTTCGCTTTGAGTTTCATTAAAAACGGTAACATTTTATGTTCTAAATTTTGTTTTTTTTTTCTTGTTTCGTTTGACAGGCTTAACTTAAATTTAGGTCATTAATATTAATAGTAAAATTATCTACTTATGTTTCTAATTCAGTATGAAATTATGATGCGCAAGCTATTGTTGTATTAGAAGCAGAAAGTGATGTTTTGCCGCTTGAGACAAAAAGTTGCCCGCGCGATGTGTAGCGGAGAACGAATTTAAAATACGCACTCTTGATTACATACCTCTCTGTGAATGAACAGTCATATTGCTGAATTTCCCATAAAATTAAATTTTCGGTGATGTGTCATACTTGGTACTTTCCCTATTTAAATTGGCTTGGTTAGATTAACGGATAAGAGAGGAATGACATATGACAGTTGAAGATACTATAGTAAGATGTCCCCCTTGAAATAAAAATCAATTTGTTTGATTTAAAAAAATTCTGCTTTAAAATATTCTGAGATACGGCCAGCTGCTACCTTAATGAATCACCCTGTATATGAAAGCACAAGAAATCGTTCAAAAATAACAGAAAATTTAATTTTGTTGCATTTTAACGTACCTATCAAAACTTGATCTTGAATATTTAAAATAATGTTTTTAATTCTAATTAAAAATATAATTTAAATTGCGATTTAATTTCTTTAAAAAATTCTTAACAATTGGAATATTTAAATATTTTTATATTTGCCGATACCGATATAGGCCGGTCGATATAGAGTTGGCCATTCCATTGGACTAACAACATAGGTTGTGACAAATCTAAATAAATAAATTCAAGGAAACGTGAGATTAAACAAAAAGCTGCAAAGCGTTGAAAGCCGTGCATCGTGTAACGTCGCTTCAGTTCGGCAGATTTCGGCACTGTGTTTGTGTGCGTACGACTAGACCTATGCGTGTAGACTAGCTGCTAACTGCTCATAACTGATTCTATCCACAAGAATCCACAACAAAATATGGGACCACCATTGACGCGGTATTTTCCAGATATTTAGAGGATATCGAGTCTCAAACTTATGTTTCTTATTTCAGTTACCATAAACCTATAGTTTCGATGATAAAAATTCCTGAATAACCTATATGTATTGTAAGATAATAAAAATATTTTAACTGCACAGAACACGAGGCTAATGGCCGTAGTAGTCGACGCCGATGACACCAAATTAAAAAAAAAAAAAAAAAAATATTAACTTCTCATTTATTCAATAAAAGAAAAAAATTTGTTTTCTTATCAGTCACCATGCTCAAAAAGAGTGTAACTTGAATTAATATCAAAGAAAAAACTTGAATTAATATCAAAGAAAAAAAATACTGCATAAATAAAATAAATAAATAATTATAATTGCATAAGTTGATAAAAAATGCTATGCAATAGCTTTACCGCGGCAGTCCCCGAGTGCCACACGTATTTTTCGATTTTATTTTATTGAATAAAATAAAAAATATTTTCTTCTTGTTTCACTCCATCCTACTGTACAGTACAGTCCATACCTCAACGTGAAGTGCTCATCTGACTCACATCTGGCCTCTCCTCTTTTACCATCATTTGTCTAATGTGAAGCGAAGAGTGAAATTAACTGATTAAATCTTTCCTTTAGATCGAAACTGTCCGTTTTGGTCTGCAGGCCATATCGAAGCTGTAGGGCCTCCATTAATCTGTAGGCTGGCTGACGAGAGGCCTCATCGATTCAGGAAGATGCACGATGGACCTAGTGAGGCCTAAGTGCAGTCGCGGGGGTAACCCAACCATTCCACGTTACAGTTAGGGTCCGATTACAATTAGAAGAACACAGCTACGTCATCATTTGGCAAAGTAATTAATTGGTGTGTGTGTGTGTGTGTGTGTGTGTGAGAGAGAGAGAGAGAGAGAGAGAGAGAGAGAGAGAGAGAGAGAGAGAGAGAGAGAGAGAGAGAGAAAATATATGTTTATTGTCCAAGTTAAAATACTTATTGACAAACACAATATTGTACAAATTACAAATAAATAAATAGTCATACAAACACAATATTGTACAAATAGTATACAAATTACAAATAAATAAATAGTTATTAAAATATAAACAAACATTATTATAAATTAACATTAATACATACATCTAAAATAAAATAAAACAAAATAAAACACATATCACAGTGTCTCGTCATTATAAAATTCTATAATATTATAATAAGGCCTAGTTAACAGAAATCTCTTGAGCAGCTTTCTAAAACAATTCTGTGACTCAACATCTGTCAACGTATGTGATAGCCTATTGTACATTTTGATACCATTGTATATAAAAGAGTCTCTTATTAGTTCAGTTTTGGGAATAGGCAACTTCAAGTTACCCGTTTGGCGAGTTACACGGGATGTATTCGATTTATATTTCGACTTGTTCTTATGGATCATGCAACAAGTTTCTAAGATAAATAAAGATGTTAATGTTAATATTTCTTGTTTTAAGAACAGCGGTCTGCATGAAACTAATCTGTGTGCTCCACATAAGAACCTTATTGCCCGTTTCTGCATTATAAAGACTCTGTCAAATAACTCGGCAGAACAGACTCCCCAAAACTGAACAGCATAACGTAGATGGGAGTCAACTAACGCATAATATGCAGTTTTTGCTGCACAAACTCCCAATTCATGAGAGGTGGTTCTAATGGCATAACAACCCGATGCGAGTTTTTTTAAAAGTGAATCCACATGAGATTTGAATTTCAAATCCATGTCGATATTTAAACCCAAAAATTTTGTACAGTTTGTGGCTTCTACAGTATCCATATCTATTAAAATATCAGGAACATTACATTTAAAGGTTAGTATTTTTGTTTTTTTAAAATTTAATGACAGAAAATTTGCAGTGCACCATGTTTTAAAGGATTTTAGGTCATTACTAATATTTGCATAAAGAATATTGACGTCTTTATTGTGCCACAAGATAGTAGTATCGTCAGCAAATAGAGTGAAACTTCCTGAGATATTTAACTTACCTAAATCATTGATATAAATTAAAAACAGGGTGGGCCCAAGAACAGAACCTTGAGGGACACCCCATTTTATGTCACTTGTGTTCGAGTCTGAAACAGTTCGGACTAACTGTTTGCGACCTAAAAGGTAGGATTTCATCCAACTCAAGGCCACATCTCTTATGCCATAAATTTCAAGCTTTTGCAGCAGTACTCCATGGTTGACACAGTCAAAAGCTTTAGTCAGATCACAAAATACTGCAGCTACGGCCTCGTTGAAATTTAAACTTGTATAAGCTAATTCCAAACAAGAAGAAACAGCGTCCGATACGTTTTTGTTGTGTTGAAAACCGAATTGATTTATGTCCAATATATTATTTTGGTCTAGATATCTAACTAGTCGAGTTTTTACAAGTTTCTCAATAATTTTTCCGAGTGTCGGAATTAGAGATATGGGCCTAAAATTAGATGGCTCAGTCAAGTCTCCTCCCTTATATAATGGAACCACAACACTTGTTTTAAGAAAAGGAGGAAAAGTACCTTCAATAAAACTTTTATTTATTAAAATGGATAAAACGTCTAATGCAGAGGTAGGTGAGTTTTGAAATATTTTTACTGACATTCCATCATGTCCTGATGCAGTTTTGTTGTGTATGTCATTACAAACTTTTAATATTTCTGAGGAATTTGTTTCTCTTAAGAAAAATGAATATTTAATTGGTGACGATTTTACAAATTCTAATGGGTCAGTTGTTCTATTTAGATTTTTTGTTAGATTTTCAGCGATATTGCATTAAAAAGTATTGAAATCGTTAGGATTTATATTTGCATTGCATGATTTATGGGTACTTTTGCCTCTCAATTCATTAATAATAGACCAAGTTTCCCTTGCCTTATTTTTTGAGCTCTCGATTCTTGTATGATAGTACATATCTTTAGCTTTTCTAATAAGTGTTCGATATAAAGATCTGTAGCGATAATAATAGTTTAAAAATAAATTATTTTGCGTAAATTTTTTTATATAGTTGAGAGATCTCATATTTTTTGATGAACATCTTAAACCAGCTGTAATCCAAGGCTTTTTTGGCTTAATTTTTATTTTTTGAATAGGGAAAGGCGCATTAAAAAATTTGCTTAAATTTAAATAAAAATCGTTAAAAGGAGATATACCAGTAAAGCAACTGTACCAATTAAAATTTTTACATACTAAATGAAATTTTCCATAATTAGATTTACTAAACAATCGACCATGACGAGAATTAGTCTTAGGAAGCTTATGCTCAAGAGATATCGAAGCTAAAACGGCTTCATGATCAGACAGGCCGCTGGGATTCACTGTACACGATATATTAGCAGGTTCGTAAGACGTACAGAAATAGTCAAGTAACGTTTCGGTACAATCCGTTATCCTTGTTGCTTCCTTAACATGCATACTTAAGTTAAAGGAAATTAATAAATTTTTTAATCTAATAGTAATATTATCATCATCCTTGAGATAATCTATATTTAAGTCACCTGTCAAAACTATTTTAGATGTTGTAGAAAATCTACTTAGCAAAGATTCCAAATTGTTTAAAAAAACTGAAACATTTGAATTTGGTGATCTATAGATACAAACAACCTAAATATTAAATTTAAGAATAGAAATAATGGAAAACTCAAATTGTTTTTCTATCTTCTACAATTCGTTCACATGCCTTGTTACAATAAATTTTATTTTCAGATAAAGGTATGATTTTGTTTAGTTTTAATGCAACTTGGATGAAAAATGGCGAAACAACAAATACACCAATAATAATGAGCATCTTTTTTGCAGCATTTAAATTTACCTTCCATAGCTTGTAATTGAATACTTATAGATGAATTCAACAAATCCAAATAAGTAAATTTAAAAGTTTCCTCCGCCACTGGGTCTCATTTATACATATAAATAGGTAAATTCATATCTACACAGATAAATTGTGTTTTTATATTCTACTAATGAGATTTCGATAAGAATTATATTTACAAATTAGGTTATTATGCGGAATTTCTCCAAAATTAAATGTTACTCACAATTTGAATTCATCGTTAGATGCAGAATCGTTAACACTACAATCAGTCAAAATTTCAAATTTTTTGTTGCACTTTTAATCACTTAAACAGTTAAATTCTTAGGGAGCAAACGATTAAACCACACTCGTTATTTGCCATTTGCCGAGTGAAGTCGCTTAATGGGGGTTTAGTGGAGTGTTAATAGGAAATATTGTTCTATATCTAATAACTTACTTAATTTTTGTTTATTGAAAGTTATAGATAATATGCATTCGAAATTCGAAGTAATGACGTAGCTTTGTTCTTCTAATTGTAATCGGACCCTACCTACAAATTAATTCGAAATTAATTTAATGAAATGTCAAACAATCGTTTACCTGCATAGAAAAACTACTTCTTTGGCTAATGACAATAATTTTTAAAAGTTGTCAAATTCGAATGCGTTTCGTCAACAGTACATAAAATAAGACAGTTCATTTTTAGACTCTTCTAAAATGTGCCGTCAATATTTTTTAAAAATACTTAGAATAATTCAAATTTGAACATTTATATTAAATGAAGCGTAAGTCAGCAGTGAAGTTTGCAAAGGTCGTGTGTAAATCTAGGGCGCTGGCAACAAGTACCGTCATTCGCGGTGTCATTTGGTGTTTCATATCATAGGTGCTTGTCACGTTTAATATTTCAATAACACCCTGTATAAAACTTGTTAGCTTAACTTTGTAATTTTTAACAATAAATTATGCAGGGTATCCGTCCCAAAAACTACATTAATAATTAAAAATTGCCGCTAAATGTAAATCCTCGCCATTACAATCAAATATTTAAATTAATTGCACATTTTATTTATGTTTCTAGCATAATTTTATGTTAAATACGTCGTAATTTATTGGCAGAGTTAAAAAGGCACAACACAAAATCAGCGACGTATATTAAGCGATTTCGAGTACCTCTACAAGTTAGGTGGTGGTACCTTTTTATTCGATTTTTGGCGCCAGCCATATAATAATTATAACGATTGATCCGTGTGTGCTGTGGAGTTTCACCATGTTGCCTTATTATTGCATAGTCTTAGAGGTGCACTTGAAAACCAACAGCATTAATTTGCTACTAATGTTTATAAAATTTTAACATAATATTAGATTACTATAATGATTTTTATTAGTTTTTTTAATACAATAAATAATAAGATGAACAACCGTGAACAAAATCTTTTTATTATTATTAAGGACGATTATCTACTTTTCTGAACAGTAATCAAAATAATACAAAATAAATAGCGAAAATATTAACTATAGGGGTTATATTATAATATATAAAATGTGTTTAAAATAAATAATTAACAATAGTCGTATTTTTAATATTTTTCCAAAATAAAAAAAAAACAAAATATTGCTTATATCGGGGATAGAACCTGCGTCATGGCATGACCGCGACGTGCTAAGTTGAGTACTCTATGAACTGAGTCACCATGTTTATATGACATGAATTATCTAATTAGATATGTATATTGATCAGAAAAAAAAAACAAAAACAATTTAGCTAATTTAAAAAAAATATTAAAATTTTTTTTAAAAATAAATATCTAGAATATAGGTATAAAAATCAATGTTAACTATTTAATCATTAAATAGATTTTACTATTAATATTCAATTACATGGACCAAAATAGACATTATGGATCTGACATATTTGACAGCTGAAAGTAGATTTCTATTCACACACGGGTGAAAAGTAGATTCTTATCCACACGCGTGTGATATAGGACATTTCCCATAAGTCTAAATAGTGTAAAATGTATCACTGTTTGAAGTGGTGTTAGGAAAACATATTTCAGCTTCGGGACAAATTAGCTTCGCCACAAAATAGCTACGTACAATAAAGAAAATCGCGATAGCACCAAACGGTACAGGTAAACCTGTTTTTTTTTTATTAAATTCAATCAAATTGCAATTTTTTGATGTGTTCAAAAACAAAATACGACGTAGACATACAAATATAATGAAAAAAGAAAAAAAAGCAAGAAAAAAAGAAAAAAAAATAAAAAGTAAGAAAAAGTAAGAAAAAAGAAATGAAAAAAAAAAGAAAAGAAAAAAGGAAAACAAAAAGAAAAGATAGAAAGAAAAGGATGAAAGAAAGAAAGAAAGAAAGAAAGAAAGAAAGAAAGAAAGAAAGAAAGAAAGAAAGAAAGAAAGAAAGAAAGAAAGAAAGAAAGAAAGAAAGAAAGAAAGAAAGGAAAAGAAAAAAACAAAAAAAAGTCTTAAAAATGACAAGCATTTTTAATAGATACTTCATTTACTTTCTTCATGATCCATCCCGTATAAATAATGTAGGGGAGACTGAGGAGGGTAGAGCCACTTATTTTCAGAGACCTGATTTTCTGTCGTATTTTAATAATCGCATAAAGTTTTTTACATATTGATTAACTATGGGTTTTAATTTTTTAACACAATAGCAAGATTATTTTAAAAATTGTTATTTAAGCATAAATAATTGATTTAAGTACCATATGCACTTGTTTCAAACCTCCTTTATGAAAGGAGGCTTGAGACAAGCAAAGGGAGGTTTGAGGCAAGCATAGGGAGGCTTAAGACAAGAGTAGTAGGTAAAGATAAAGTCACGAGTTAAAGCAAATTTATTAAAGACAGTTAACAAATTGTTTAACCCTTTTCTGCAATAATAATAATAATAATAATAATAATAATAATTAACAAAAAAAATACACATAGGTACTTGATAAAAATAAAAGAATACAGCAGTCATAAAAATAATTGCCAAAAAAACTAGAATAAATTTTCAAATTTGTAAAAGTCGACTGGAAAAGAAAGAGTCCTATGTGTTTTTGCTATTCCTCCAGTAAAGGAGGGGTTTGGTAACTTAACTCATCAGCAACAACAGGAAAAATAAATTTGTATCCTGGAGGCTTTAGCAACGTAATGTCGGAAAGTCTTTTTGGTAGGAAATCGTACAAGAACATAGTCATCCTTACAAACTTCTTGATTCATAAAGCTTTCTTCAGCATTTTCTTTTTCAATCTGTTCCTCAATATCGGTTAACTGATCAGAACTCGAGAAGTTGAAAGAATCGTTATATTGTTCAGATTCCTCCATGATTATCTCAATCTTATTTTGTTTAACGGGCACCTGTTTTTCATATTCTGAAACCAATATTTTTTTAAACTTTTCGCCCTTTCTTCCTTTTTTTTATTTTGCTGTTCCTTTTTCTTTGCTCTTTCCTCAAATTCTTTTTGTATTTGGTCTTTTTCGGGGGTGTCCGTTAAAATCCGTGTTTTCCCACATTTCCTTCCAGCTTTCTTTTTACGTGGAAGAGCTTTCGGAAATGGCCTACAAATGCATTTGGAATATTTTGGGAAGTACTAGGGACAGATAAAAGTAAATTTTCTGTAGCCTGTAAAGCTTTAGATGGATCTGGCCGGTCTGTAATTTCCGAACTGGTAAAATCACTATCTGAAAATACAGCTGGATTAAATGAAAAATACCAGTATGTGAAAATCCACCTATTATATTGACCGGCGTAAAAGCACTTCCCACAAGTTCAGGTATTTCTTTTAAGGATGTCACCTATGCAGAATTGTTGACCATCCAGTTATCTGCCCCTTCATTATAAAACCTTTTGAAAGGCCCGAAAACGTTGGTAACTTATGAGGTGGAATGGTTGGTAGTATTATTCCATTTTGTAACCTGACAAACCGGGTCCTAACTTAGTTTTACAAATACTTATAACCTTGGCCTAAATTTCGTCTAGTAGATCCCCACGAAGTGATTTTTGTAGGACCCCAAAATTTCGCTTAGAGTTCAATGTAGCTGTAATGGAGGAACAAAAAAACAAACACAAAAATAGATTAAGAATAGTTTTATTTAAACTTATTTCTTATAGCGGGAAGTTGACAATAATGTTTGTCTATTTTATCATAACACATGTGTGGCCTTTTCCATGTCTCACTTCTAACCGAAGGAATATTAAGCTCCCATAAACCGGTGAAAGTATGATGACAGTACTACAGCATATTTGTTATCCCTTTATAATACACAATCATACACACTACTAATATAATCCCTGCATACGTATTGTCTGATATAGTGAAGTTCAGCGGTATCACGAAGAGTATGGCGCGATATGAATATGGATATAATTATGTAAATAAGAAGTTTGACCTCATCTTGCGTAACACCTTTCCACTGATATCTCAATACCGTATTTTACGATTGTGCTCAGTACTGCATATATAACAATAACCTGTACGACAACAGAACACCTGATATAAAGGGGGATGCCCGTTAGGCCCACTTTTGGGGTATCTTTTCTTAAGATCCATCCTAGCCTCTATCAGGCTTTTATTTCCACAGACGTGAGAAAATGTACCATTTTTAGGCCCTACTATTGAGGTTCTGCACGTACTATGGGTGGCTGAAGGCTCTTTTGCTCTAATTACCGACAAATTAGTGCTATAAATGACAGCTCCGAAACCACAAGCTGTAGTCCCACCTCAATCTCACCTCATTTTTCTAAAAGGATAACAATTATACCGGAGTTCTATAACATATGTGATAAAGTGATGCCCAGATGAGCCTAATATGTCCGTTTACCCCAACATAATACCAAAAATTATATTGTTACCCGCCTCTGTACATATTCAATCTTAAAAAGAACCCAAAAAAAGTAAATTTTCAACGTTTAGAAGTAAGACATGACTTTACCTACTTTTGCATCATACAAAATGAAAGAAAATATTATTACCGTACTTTACTTAACAATAGGACTCGACAAATAAATATAATACAATTCAAACATCTGTCTACCATCTAAATGAACGCAAAAGACGACAATTTATAGCCACGAAAGCAGGTTATTGGTTTCCCAAACCCTAAAATAATAAAGGGCTTTGACACTTGATTCTTATGATCATAAACCAGAAGGGCTTAGTTTATTAGTTGTTGTGGCTGGATTTAAAATAATTGATTTTTATGACCGTAATTCTAATTATTAATTATTGTCCTATGAAATGAAATTCACTGACAATGAAATGCAAAAAAAAACTACCCACATAACTTAATAATTACTATTTACTAAATTTTACCCAAATAAGAATTGTTCCCCTTTTAAACACATAACTAATTACAAAATGATACCTGTAATAAAACCACGCTGCAATACCTGCTCTCCCCCGGCTGTATACATGAATACTATACAAAGGACACTAGGTCGAAAACGCTGATCTCGAAATATATTCTAGAACGGCGTTTCCGCGATAAAAACCGATAATCGTAACGTCTAAAAGAAGATCAATTATCGCTAAAATCTACGTACGGGGATCCACACAACAAAGAAAAAGGTATCGTCGACAAAAGTAGAACGACAATCGCAATACTTTTAGTCGTTTTCCACAAGTTTTATACGATTGGATCAGAGGTACTAAATAACTCGCTATTTCTTTATCCGGCGTCGTCACCATAGGCAACGGTTCACCAAGACAAGTCACGCAAAGAATCCAATAACTCGGAAATACAATCCCATAAAACCCTTAGAAGAGAGAAAAATTAAGCTCTTTTAAAACGTCCGTCTGTTTGGTCACCTGATAGGTAACACATAACTACCTCTCGATATACAAATGTATAACGAAAGAAGTCACCTTGAAGGTAACGGTGTATAGCGCAACAGAAGTCGTTTCATACAGAAAATAATTTATCTGCTCCCTCGATATCTTTTACTGCGTTTTCCAAATATAACAAAAAAAGCTGTCACCTTATAGTTAAACGGGATAAACCAATCAATATACTTGAAGAGTATATAGAAGGGAGTCACCTTATAGATAACTGAATCTTACACTTTTTTTGTCAACTGGACGTGAGAAAGGCAGGAAGAATTCTAACCCCGTTCTTACTTTCCGACTCCGTATTTATACTTTAATTTTCCTATTTAGTCAATGCATAAGACAGAGAAAGGTTGAGTAGCAGGCCTACTCAACTTTCACGTAACATAATACTCTGAAAAACAGCCCGAACAATATACGGCTCCCGGACCGCCCTCTGAGTTAGAATTTGCCCTCTAACAATTTACACTCGATGAACAAAAGACGTGCCAAATAGAAAGTGATTGATATATCCTCGAACAACGCAACAAACTATTTAAAGAAAAGAATAAAAAATATCAGACCCAGGGGCGTCGCGTTTCAATTTTCTATACAAATTTTAAGCCTTTTTGGGGAAATATGGCTATTCATGGTTGTCTAGTATCAGCAGACACTTGTGATTCTCGTTGACTCGGGAATACTTGATGAAGTAAATATTTTTCAAAATTCTCGTGGGTAATCCAACCTAATGGATTAACAACAGCATCGGCACCAATGGTAAGTCCTCTTGTCATATAAACCTGGATCCTAACCTTCGGAAAAATTTAAAATTGGGGAATAGTGTTACCAGACGCACTTATAGTGCATAAAACTGTTACCAGTGATCCTCTTTCACACGATGTTGCCTTTGACACCTGCTTCCGCCTTTTCTTTGCAATTATTTTTTGCGGCTTATGTGCTGTTGTAACCCCCATTTCATCTGCATTATATATGCAATCAATCAGGTGTAATCTGTTCCCTTGACATGATGGTCTTTAAATTGTCAAAAAATAGCTAAACGGTATATTTATTAAATGCAGTGGTACGTCCTACACTCATGGCTTCTGGTGTCCTAAGTGATATAAGTGATAAAACCTCTTACCCAATCACGCGTTGCTGCTCTATTTTTCTCCCAAGCTACTGAAATATTTTTGTTATTTTCAGTTGCAAATATGTAAGTAAGCATTGCGACTGGAGTAAGTCCATAATGTAAGTCAGCACATTTGAGCAGATATTAAAATAGCAAATATTCTTTTTGATTAGTAAAAATTTGCAAAGAATTAAAGTTTGCTACAATCGATAGATTTTGTTTGATTTAAATTTATTTACATATCTAGCTAGTGTTGTTCTATCAATATTATGTTTTTTGGCGAATGTGCGGATTTTACCATTAGTACTACATATTTCCCGTACTGCAGTTTCCAAAATTTCAGGATCTTTCGATTTCCATTTAAAAATCATCTGCAAAAAATTCTTATTGTAGATGCTGCTGTGAAGATTTTAGCAGAAGCTAGAGCTTAATCTACGTTAGCCTATAATTTTTCACTTGGAAAAGAAAGAAATAAATACTGGAAACCAAGTATAGGTATTTTCTAACGATGATGGGATGTTTGATCCATGTTTCAAACCTCCCACATAAAATCTGTTCATCCCTCCCCTCGTACTAGTAGCCACAACAAATTACGATTTTCAGGTTAAAACATAATCTAACAAATAATTTAATACATGAAAGTATGTTGAATTAGTATGTTATTCGTGTAATTCCAAATAAAATAATGTGAATAAAGAATCCTTATACATTTTGTTTAGCAACTTTTCACTATAACTTTCGTAAACGACTTCGATTTGTTATTGAACTTAGATAATGGGAAAGAAGCAATGAATAAGCATCTACTAAATGGAAAAGTAAATTTATTTCAGAATATGTTACCAATGCAATGTTTATGGCTCTAACCTCCCTCTGGCTCAACCCTCCCCAGTCTCCCCTATAGTAAACATAAAAACAATATATTTAATTATTCAATCTCTAGCTTGCATTTCCTAATTTAAAAATCTCACATATAATAAAACAAAATTAAAGCCAACACTGGCAAATACAGGATTGCAGTTTAACGTATTTCACTAGGGTTGCTGGTCTACTGATGATGAAATTATTCGTGTAGGTTCGTTTATTATTACGATGGAAAATGATTTTCTTTTTGATTAATCATAACGTGTTTTGCTTTGCTGTTGACGTTATTTAAGCCTAAGCTCTAACTGATCTAATCAATATTGTTAGCCAACGGCGTACAAAAAGTTTCTTCATTTAAAGCCCATTTCTTGTGTTCCATATTTACTACCTGATACCGCTAAGACTATGAGCATTAAAAAAAATTAATTGCTTAATAACACTTGCAATAATATTACGACCATAACGGAATATTCAAAAATGTTGGAAAAGAAAGTCCTTTCTTTGAAGTGCATTTGTTTTGATGTATGAAGACAAGTAGAGCGTATTGTTTGTGAAAGATCTATATAGGTATACATGTTTAAAAAAAAACGACATAAATGGAATTCTGAAAAATAAGTAGGGTTTCCATTAAGTATAAGGGCATATGTTTATTAAAAACATAGTTTATTTCGCGTCGTAGTTGTAAAGGGTTCCAACAAATAAAAATTCAAAAATTGGTTTAGGACTATTTTTGATGCAACCATAGAAAAATTTATCATTTGTGAAAGGTTCTATCATTTACATTAGTAAAAATACATATTTCTGCCAAACTTGCTAATAGTCATTTCTTCTATGTCAAATAGAACCATTCACTCCCAAGTAGGGTTGCCATCTGTCCTTTTTTGAAGCAAAATGTCCTTGCGACTTTTTAAAGCTTAGAATATCCTTTTTTACGGCATAGGGACCTGGCTTGTACAAAAATATACAAACCGAGAAGCTTTTTTTAGAAGTTTAGTAGAAGGATAAGGACCTTTTGTATACCGGATCCCCTATCACCTTTCAAAAAGGTAGCAACCCTGCTCCCAAGTGCTTTATGCGACTTCATGGCAACGAGAAATTGTGAAAACTTTTAACACAATCAGCAAATTTTTATCGACCGTTGTTTACAAAATATCTAGTCAGTTGGTTCTTTAAAAGTAACCGTACAATTTAACTTTGTAGGTTAGGACCTTTAACTACGACGATGTTGACTTCCCAATTTAATTTTTATTCTTCATAATTGTGTTCTGGGTAGGATCTATTACTGTTTTCCGTCGCTACTTTAGAAAGAGTACTGCCAAAATTGGAGAATTTTGATAGTATTTTTCAATTTGGTAATGCTCTTTATGTAAATAATGAATTCTTATTCCACTTCTTTAAAGTGGATATTTTTTGAGATATTTTTATAAAAAAAATGTGATTTACAATAGTGTCAATTAAGATATAATTAAAATACATTGAAATTGTAAATAGTATGCATGCCTAGTGTAAATAATGATTTAGTTTTAATGGGTCACCTAAATATTCAGTCACTTGTTCCAAAAATTCAAGAATTAAAGAACTACATTAGAAATAAAAGATTTGATATTTTAGGAATAACTGAAAGTTGATTATCTAAGGATAGGTGTTGAAACGCCTTGTTATAAAAAAATGTCGGGTCTTAGAAAGACATACCTATTTTCAGCCATATTATTTATAGGAAGTTTTTTATTCTGAAACGCCATGTTTATATAATGGTCAATTATTGTTATTACTGAAATAAATATTAAAATGTCTACTTAATAACCGTCAAACGTAAACATTTACTTCTTCATTCTTATACAAATTGTTTATTGTTGGCTTGTATGTTGTACGGGAGTAGGTACTTGGAGGTTGTTGTGATATAGTATTTATTAATGGATTACTTTAAAAATAAGATGAAAACCAATAAAGATTATCATCCTATAATCAGTGGCGCGGAGAAAGTAATGTTGTGTTGTGTATATACACAACAGTGAAGGATTTACTTTTTTACTTTTCCATTCTCTGTCGCCACTAATGACAAGACAACATCCGCCATGCCGTTTGGTTAATTATTATCAACGACCTGCAAAAAATTGCTGTCGAAAAAACTAGTAAAAGCCGTTCGTCGATCATCGATCGATGCATATCTTAGTGATCTATTATAGAATAATACGACAGTCGTTTTTAAGTTTTACAAACGACCATTAGATGGCTCTACTCAAGTAACATTTTTTAGGGGAAACAAGTTTTATTACGAGTTTATAAAGGAATAAAAATTAATATTTATTTTATGAAAGTTAAATTTTTTATTAATAGGACACATTGATCTTATTGCTTGGTTTTATAGGTTCCTTTAAATTTATTTAAGAAAAAATGCTTTATCATTGTCCTATAAGGAATAGTTAATAGCAAATATTAGAACTATTTGGTCTTAAGAAGGTTGATAAATTGGTTTTAAAGAAGAATACATTTTAGCACTAAAAACGGTTTTAAAATTCATTTTCAAAAACTGAAATGTACACTGAAAACTCTCTTAAAGATATTATGTATGTAATTATGTATTCAAGAAAATAGGGGCCACATCAAAACAATTTTATAAATTAATTTACGATTAGTTATTACTATTAAATTTTGCATTACATTCCATGTCATAAAATTTTTAAGTTAACAAAAATTACAAAAATACAAAAAATGTTTATTAAAAATATATATTTTTGGAAAAAACAATTAAAAATTCTAAGCGCAAACCGTAAAAACTTACTGATGAAGACCAAACCCATCTCAAAATAACGTGAGATATAGTCACAGATTAGCCAAATCAAAAACTTAGACAGTTGGTGGCATATAAAAAACTTTTTTATTAATATTAGAAAAATAAGTTATTCTTCATAAAAAGTCGAGCATGGTTTAAAACCTAAAATACAACCATCGCATATCACATTTTATCAGTTGTATACGAGGTTTATCAAAAATAAAGGTGCTTTACTCTTCAGCAAAAATCAAATTTTGTTTCAAACCTCGTATACGGCTTAAAAAATTGATATTTGATGGTTGCATTTAACCTATCGCACCCAGATACCTTAATAATTTATTAATTCCATTTATTAAATGACATTGCATTCTTATTAAATTTTCATTTAACGAAAAATCTCCCAGATAATTAAATCTTATTTACGACACCTAATAAATAATATCTATAACCACGTCCGTAATTTATCCAAATTTCGTGCACATGTCTGGGGACCTAGATCATAAAACATATTTCTTTTAACGAGGTAATCATCATTAAAACACTTAACTCGCTTATCTTTCTAGTTTCAATATTAAGACCGATTTCAACAATATTTCGATACACAAAGCTGTGAAGGCACATAATAAATAAGCCACCCCCTTTGCACCCACATTTCTCTGGGAACAAAGACACACAGAGACGCCACAAAAGCCATTAAACTTAGCACAAGAAGTCTGACCCAAAGGAGCTCGGATTCATTAATTTGTTATTATTTGATGTGCAAGCATTCATTTATTATTTGTACCAGTTATATTTCAAGTTCAATGGTCTGTACTTTTCCTAAAACATTCTTCCTAAACAACGTCTATCCTGTAATATCTCCTATTCCCCATGCGCTGTCAACGTCCTACGCCTTACTTCACGACGCTTACCGTCCCTAAATATTTCCTTCGTCACGTCCCACACCACCGAAATAAATCTACCATGCATATATCTGTCCCTATGCAGTACCGTAATAAATACCTTTCTCTTCACCACGACGCTGGGCGCCTCGACTCAAGGCGACGCTCAACGTTGCGACGTACCAAAATCGACGCCGTCACAAAGCTAGATAAATTAGTACATAATCTAATGTCTATATTTTCAATGTTGAGTCAAAAGATTTATGTAACTTTTTTTGAGATACCACCGGGGTTTCGTTTAAGCGAGGGCTTGACATTTTCTGCAAAATATTACCAATAAACCACATGGCCTTCAGGTCATACACCCCGGAAGGCAATTAAGAATAGACATCTATTTTTGATGGGTGAAATTTTGAGTATCTCAATAGAAATTATAAAAATCAATATTAAGAAATATACAGGGTTGTATTAAGTCATTTCAATAGAAATTATAAAAATAAATATTTTAGAAATATACAGCGATGTGCTATCTTAGATAAATTGTACAAACCAAGATGGTAAAATTTAACAGTAAGTTAACCAACTGGTGAATGCACTGTTCGTTAGCTCAAGGGGGGACACCTATACGTTAAGCAACCCTTTCTACAAGATTTGAAACAAAATATATGTGAAATCAACATAGTAAAGTAACCAATTGGCGAATTGGCGCTGTTCGTTAACTCCGTTGGTCATCAACCCAAATAAAATATATATTGATAGCAAATGAACGTGGTTTGCGTTCGAACGGGACTCAAGTGAGGTCTCAGTAAATAGTAACAATTATAATACACTTTGCTAACTATTGCATCACATTTAAAGTATGAAAAATAAAGAGAGTTTAAAAATGAATTTGTATGTTTTATTTATCAATTTGCACCAAACTTTGCATCAAATTCTGGTTTACTTTAATTAACATTATCACAACGTGGGTATATAAATTATCAATTAATTAACTAGACGATCACTTTTATTACTAGAGGGAAAAGGCCAAATACAGTAAGTATAAACTAAAAATGAAATAAACTTGTGAGGTAAATAATAAAATTTCAGAGTAAAATAACGAACAAATAGGGGGTACCGGGGGTGGGCCGTTACACATGAGGCCTAATATATATATAAAAAAAAATGATATTCAGAAGTTGTCGGATATGATGTGGTAATTGAAAAAATACCTAAATATATTGAACCCATGGGAACTTGTGATTAAATTAAGAGAAAGTGTTGAGAAGTGGAAGATGACAAATTTTAAGAAAGTGAGAAAGAGAAAAAAGTTAACTCGAGTTAGTGAAGAGAAGAAAATGAGGTAACAGTTGACAGGGGGGAGAAAAAAGGGAAGTACCGTGCTAAAACGTATAGGAGAGTCAAAACCGAAAGTCGCATATAAATAGGTTAACTAATATATCGGAACAGAGATTGTGTCACCTGAAAAGTGGAACGACAAAATTCTAGTTTTGGGGCTCTTAAATTGACAAAGCAAATTAACAAAAACTCAATAAAAAAGTGGTATTAACAAAAAAAAAAAAAGGTTTAGCATTGCTAAAAGAGGAAAATGAGAAGGGAAAAAGGACAAATAATAGTCAAGATCAGCCAAGGAAAACAAAAATTGGGGGAAAGGAGAAGAATTACGAGATTGAAAGTTTCATTGCTTTCCAGAAAATCTGTCTTCAGGTTCAAAAATTGTAAAATCCACCCCAAAATGGCATCTAACGTATGAAAAGGGGCCAAGACGTCTGGAAAAATCATCCAGTAGATTCTCACAGCCATTCGGCATACCCAATATATTGAAAACTGCAGAAGCTATAAACAAAAAACAAAGAAATCTTAAAATTTCAACAACCTATAAATCGGTAATCAAACGTTTATATGACATTTTAGGAATTGCCCGTATGTACGTGATATTTAAAAATATTATAATTGTAGTACTTTTTTCATCAAGATATTTTTAGCTAGAAGTAAGGGAATTCCCGCCAAATTTTTTCAGTGACGTATTGTACGAGAAAATCCCTAATTCGTTCGATTAATAATGTCATACCTTTTCTGCATTTACAGTTCATCAAATTTCTAGAGGTGTTCGACGCCCAGACAGAGAACGCGCTACGTGTGACTAAGATAGCTATTGTACAGTCTGCTAAACAAGTTATTTTAAATAGTTTTTAATATTTTTAGGTAATTAAATTTTAAAAGTGTGGAATAGTTTAGGGATTAAATTGGTCTGATTGGACTTTCTTAGAACGTTTTTAAAAGCAGCTAAAGATAGTATGTAGAATTGAAAATAATTATTATGCCATAAAAGGTGTTTTGGAATTCCTTCAACCTTTTGAAATTGAGTCAGAAAATATAAATTTTATAGGATAGCGGAAAATGCCTATAATTTTTTTGTAGGCCTTTGTAAATCGTGGAAATAGTTTATATTTTATTTTTACCTTATTAAGGAAAATGGTACCTATTATTAATAACGGTTGTTTCTGAAACATTACTAAAATTTTCGAAATTTTGTTTTTCTACAAAATAATAAACTATACTATTTAGAAAAAAATTTATTTCTCTTATAATTTTATAAAAAATAACAGGGGAATATTTACATTTCTTGATCTATTAAACAAAACGATAAATTATCTCGACGAATGACACCATGTTCTAGTACGGAAGCTAGCTTTACATTTTTGTTGGTGGTTTCATGGGTTTCATATCAATTTTTTGTAACTGTAGTGTACACGTACATAAACCTCTTAACACTTGTTTGCTTTATTAAAAAAGTGTGTTGTTGTGATTTACGTCGAAATAAGTCAAAAACAACTTGAAACCCCATATAAAATCAAAAAGGAGAAACGGAAAAAAATTGAGCCTGTAAATGAACACAACTCAGAAACAAAAATAGCTATCTAATAATAAAAAAATAAAATTTGATTCTTGTGCAGCTTCATCTATATCATTAACTGTTTTTGGTTTTTTAATGGTTTTTCTTGGTGATGAAAATTCCGATATCTCACGGTTATCGATTCTTTTTTTCTCTCCAGAAATGCGGACGACAGTAATTTTAGATACTCCTGTGGCTGCAGCAACACGATCATTTACATTTTTAAATGGTATTGAAGGTGAATTAAAGTTTCCTTATCTTCTCATAAACTCTATAACATTGGCTATTATTTCGCGAGATTGACTGTTAATCACGCGGCCTCTTAATTTGCTATTAAACTCCATACTTAGGTTCTATTAAACTGTAATGAGCAAAAAACACAAACGAAAATAAAAGAAATGTTTTAGCGAAATTTACATCTGACATTTACGTCTGAATGAAATAGTGAAATACTTGATGCGCAGAGTGTACTTTCATTGCGTAAATCCGTCGAGATGCCTGTCAGTAGTGCTTTCTCTGTCTAGCCGTCGAAAGCCTCTAGAAATTTGATGAACTGTAGATGTGTAATTTACGTGATAAAACTTTAACTTTGTAAAATTGTATAGTAGTATTTTTAGATTCAGAGCTTAGAGCATTGCCTTTTTTAAATTTTAGTGAAGATTTAATAATAATTATTACTATTATTATCATTATTATTACTCGAGCTAAATATTACCACTGTAATTTTTTTTGCCAAACATTTATTTGGTTGAATTCTGTCATAGTTTTGAAAACCAATTGAAAATTATTTAATGTTCTCAAACCTCTATAGTTGTTTGTACTTCCGGTACACTTTTTCACGATATCAATACAGCATATATTATTTATTTATTTATTTATAACAGAAAACAAACAGGTTTTGTAGCCTCATTACATGTTCTGCTTAGAATATTATCAACTTATAACTAAATGCATTTGCCTAAAATTTATTAAATGATACAAACCTAAATCATTTCAAAAGTTTTTCTATATTTGCAGCCACTTTGACATCCATTCTTTTAAGTTCTTTATTTTCATTGTTTCCTATTTATCAATCACATCATATTTTAATTATTATTTTCTCAAATATACTTAAAATACGATAAAATTATAAAAAAACAATACGTTGAATAAAGACCTCACATTTCATTAGTGTCACCTGTTGACGAAATTTTACCTGTTAGCTCTTATTGTTATTTAAATTTCTTAATCGTTTTACTTTTAACACTCTGACGATATTGCTTCATCGTATGCATAGCTTCCCATTGCTCCTATTAATTCTCAGTCTCGTCAAAAGGTTTTCGGTTTGATTTGATAATTACATCATCCTCGACTTTTTGATTAATTACTCAAATATGATAATATTCTGACATGAAACGATGAGAAATAATATGCATGGGAAACTTTCACCGTCCGCGTTAAGTTATTGGTATATCTAAAACGTATTTTTAACTTTTGATTAGCACCCATTGACAATTTCACATATTAAAAATTGTTGTAGAATGTATTTTAACTGGTTCCGTGTCAACAACATTTTTGTGTTTTATATGAATTTGTATTATTTTTTTCTTGTACCATACCATCTGAATTGACTAAAGTAATTTTATTAGAAGTGTGAAATATAAATAGTGCTTAAGTATAAATATATTAATTAATGCGTAGTGTAAATAAATTATTAATAAACTGTTTTAAATGAAAAACGTTACAGTAGTGTTAGACGTGTAAATAAATAGTGGCTAAAAACGGCTAAAAAAACTGTGTGATTTGAAAGTGGCTGAGTTGCATCGAGAACTAGAGGATGGTGATCCGGAGACGACAGAAAAGAAAATAGAGCGCCTTAAAGAAGCACTAGAAAGAGAAGGTTTAGATCTATTTTCGGATGATGCGACTTCTATAATTTCTTCTTTAGAAAGGGAAATGTCTTCTAAGAAAACCGGCATTTCTTCTTCTTTAATAAATACTAAAATTTCTTCTGATATTTCTTCCATGGAAACCAAAGTTTCGTTTGATATTTCTTGCTTAGAAGATAAGGTGTCTTCTAATATGATCTCTATGGGTAAGTTCAAGATGACGCTCTATGTAGTGGGCAGGGCAAGAGCAGAGCCCTGTCAAATCAATGTAGTAAGATCTCGAACGCGTTCTGTCACTCAGAGTAAAAATCATAACCTCAATCCAGTATGTCAGTCAACGGTCAGTTAATTAGTATGCATTATAATAAAATAACATAAAATAAACTTTAATAATTTACTTATAATAATCTATATGGGTTAAATTATTTTAAATTACAAATATTACTAGCACAAACCGACAGAACAAAAATATGTGCCGTTCATTGAAATAACTGACATTTGATTATTGAACTTCCCGACAGATCTCGATCTTCTAACACAGAGTTAAAAGAGTGCACTCGGAGTCCATAGAGTCAATATCGAACGCAACAGATCACACTCCGAATCTTTAAAAAAACGCGATAAATGAACTCAGAGCAACTTGAGTTTCTACTCCACATACTTTGATTTTCTTTTACTTTACGGAGAATGGTCGCACTGCGCAGCTTTCTGAGTGCCTTTTAAAAGGAGATAGAAAACTCCGCCATTTTGATCCCTTATTACGTGTTGCCTACATCTTGGCGCAATATTTTTAATAGGTGCGTTTTAATCATCCGCTTCTGCTTTGGAATTGTCGGTTTTCTTGTTTTAATCTGACAGGTTAAAACGACTAAACCGACAATTCCGGAAGCAGAAGCGGATGATTAAAACGCACCTAATATTTTGCTTACTGCTGTCAGTGTCGGTGAATATTATTTTTGGAGTCACAGTTTATTGCTAAAGAATACATTAGCTCACCAGTTAAAAGTTCCAAAATAACATCCACTCCAGGGATACAAATTCAGGATACGCAGAAGACTGCTGTTTTATTATAGGCGGTTGTCATACATTGTATTATCCGAGTTGCGCAGTATATAAACTGGAACATTAAGATCAAAAGTGCCTACGCAGAGTGAACGATCTGATTCTTTAGCTATAAACTGTGGCATAGGAATCAAAATGGCCGCGCCCTATGTTGGGCGCTTGTGTCGGACCTCTCTCTTGCACCGTATAGTAATCAAAGTATGTGTTCTACTCGAACTCACGGTATGAAAACAAATTACTGCTGATGTTTCTGTTTGATGTCGAACGAACTTATAACTATGTAATGTCATACTTCATGTCAATTGTCAAAGATTCTCGATGTCAACATCGCCCAAAATGTAACATTATTTTTATAATAAAAGTATCTGTAATAAATACAAAGCAACCTTAATAAATACTTATAATGTATTGAAACAGTTTCTTCTCCAAAAAATGAAATTTCTGCTGATGCGGAAAAAAGGATTTCTTCCGTTGAAGAGAAAATAAAAAAGATATGAAATAAGCTAGAATTGGAACATATAAAACAGGCCAAGGACTGTGAAATAAAGAGACATGAGGTGGAGTTAAAGTTAAAATTGGAAGGAGTAAATTCTGCCTTTGTTAAAACCCCAACTTTCGACGTGAAGATGTCATGGATCAACTACCTTAAACAGTTACCAGGGCGAACAAATGGGCAAAAAGAGAAAAAGCAGTAAACTGACCATCGGTCTTCGAGGAATTGTTCTTCAAACTGTACCTGTAGAAGAGACAAATGACTTTGAAAAACCTAAAAATAGACTAAACATGCGATATGGACACGAACACTTGGATCATTTGTATCAATCACAGTTAAAGAATCGCAAACAGAAACGTGACAGCTGTTGGATACAGTAAAGTGAGGACTAAAAGAGGAAGAAGAGGAAGATAAACTTGACCAATTGGTTAGTATGATGAACAGACTTACTGACAAGAAGATGATGACGAAGACCATCAGGTGCTGGAACTGCAGTGAACTGAGACAACTACGCAGTTCGTGGAAACGCCCTAGTGTAACAACAAATGAAGACAACACCCCGCTGGAAAACTAGAACGGATCGGCCTAGAGGGGGCAGCTTCGACCCGAAACCATTCCAAAGACTCTCTCATAACGGCGAAGTAAATGGTAGAAAGTATATACTGAAGCAACTAGGACCAACAAGATTGCGACTGCGGACTGCCACAAGTGACAGTGCTAACATCCATGGGGAAATCCAGGTTCAATTAGAAATTATTACAGAAGAGTTCACTCATACTGTTATTGTCGCTGATATCGAAGAATATGTTATACTTGGAATGAATGTAATGAACTTACATGGCTTTCAGTTGAATTTTAAGAACAGAGTGATCAAAGTTGGTACCGAAGAGAAATTCCTACATCCATATGAAGACAGTACCCTGCTAGTAGCTCTATAGGAGGACACGGTGGTACCTGGTAAAAGTGAAACCATTATAGTAGCACGGCTTCAAGAAACCATTAAACAAGGAACACCTGTCATTATGGAATCTTGAAACCACGATGAAGAAGTTGGTCGAGGAACTCTAATTAGAACGGGGTTAGTCACGACTGCTAAATAAATTCCAGTACGTGTCAGAAACGTTAATGATCACCCAATTACCATCATAAAGAGACCAAAATCAGAACATGTGTACCAGTAACTTTCATAATTCGTCAGACAACAACTTCTGATAATTCCAACGACAAATTCGAACAAATGATTACAGTTGCTGGTCAATCTCTGAGTTAATTAGAGAAAATGAATATAAAAGAAGAATCTTCGACGATATCGTAACATTTTTGTATCAAAAGGAGGAAAAAGAGGAAGAACTTTTGTTGAATTGACACTGGTGACGCTAGGCCAAGAGAGAAGACGTTGAAAGGATTGTTCGAGTAATTGAGGAAGACAGAATGACAAAAACGTTTTACAAGCCCATGGGTCTGTCCGGTAATCCTGGTCCAGAAAAAGGATGGAACTACGAAGTTGTGTGTGAACTCCCGTTAGATGAACAATTTTACCAAGAAAGGCTATTTGGAACAGTAGTCCATTCAATCTTAATGTATGCATCAGAGATTTGGAAAAATGCTTTGCATAGAAAAATGAATCGAATAAAGCTAGCACAAATACAAAGAACGAAGGCGATCAGAATCTGCAAAAGATATAAAACAATATCTATGGACAGCAACCTTGTTATCTCAGGAATTATACCCATAGACTGGCTGATTGAAGAAAAGTGTGAAGTTCAAGGTAAGAACATAGGTGAAAAGAAAGAAGCTAGAATAAAAACTTTAGAAAGGTGGCAGAGAAAATGGGAACCATGTGAAAAAGGAAGATAGACGTACACATTCATACCAAATATTAAAAAATGGAATAAACGAAAACTAGGAAACGTCACATTTTATATCACTCAATGTCTAACTGGTCACGACTGGTTTATGGAATACCTGAATAGATTAGGTGTGACTGAGCAACAAGATTGCATGTACTGTCCCAATGTGGACACAGTAGAGCATACCCTGTTTTAATGCGGAGAATGGAGAGAGATCAAGCTAGAGATAGAAGAACGTATTGGAATTGGGCTCTCTAAAGGAAACATTTTAGTCGTCATGACCAGTAACATAGAGCAATGGCAACAGATAGGAAACATGATGAAAAAATACTGGGACAAAAGCAGAGATATTTTAAAAGAAGGAATATATGAGCATACTCAAACAACCTGTTGAGAAGTATCCGCGACCATCCTTACATCACGTCTTTTCGAAGTTATGCCGACTGGTGATTCCGAGGACACATTCCTATGTAAAAATGGAAGATTTTTAGTCGGTAGAAATGCGGTACTATTAGCCATCTCAAACCACTAATGTCTTTTGAAGATATTGTTACCACTCTCAATAAAAAAAAACAAAGATAGATATCATCTGCCTCGAATCGACGCTACCTTGGACACATTAGTCGGAAGCAAACTATTTTTAAAATAAAAAAACGTTACAGTACAATTATGAATTGTAGAGTGACGAATGGGATTGTATTTTGCGTTTTTTAGAGGATAAATTAATGTGACGTCAGCGTTTAGCGTAGCGTCTCCATCTTGAAAAGCTTATTTTTATACAATAAAAAAAGTGAGCATACTGGAAGTGGTGTACACACTACTAGTGAGTTGCAAGTGGAATTATTACGTCAGTGTGTAAAAATTGGATTTTTTTTATTAAAATTAGGCTGATTGCTTTCGGCTTTCAAGGACATCATCAAATCCGCCCTAAAAGGCGTTCCCTACATGATGAATTAGTACTGAATATTTATATTTTTCACACGAATTGCATCTCATACTACAAACATTCAATATATCACAATTAATATGAAACGAGACAAATAAGCTATAGTGCAGTTATTATACCATTTCGAAAATATTACTAACCAAAGATTTGTATCGGTAACGGGGCCAAAACTTTTCAATGTCTTACTCGATGGGATAAGATTAATAAAACATAAAAATGTTTTCAAGAAAATGTAAAACATTTATAACTGACAAGTAGTTATTTTTAACAGACTTCAAAAAAGGAGGAGGTTCTCAATTCAACGGAATAATTTTTCCACGATAATTCTTTACTACGTTGTCTGCTTTCTATGATTCTTTTTTTTTTTGTGTTAAAAAGAGGGTACCTGTGGGGTGGCCTCATATAAATTTAGTCAATATCGAATAATGGGGTCAATAAGAAAATCATTAAACCTTCATTTTTTTTAAAAGTTTTCAGCAATAATTCTTTACCATGTTGTTCGATATTTATGGTTCTTTTTTTTTGTTGGAAAGGGGATACCTCAAGGGTAGTTCCAAATACAGTTGGTTAGGATTTGATGATCTATGAAAAAATGAAAAATTCTCAAGTTTTAAGGGCATTTGCACGATTTTGAAGTCGATTTTTTTTTTATAACTTGTTTAATTGAATAACTTTTATGTTAATTGCATTGTCATAATATTTACTACTTACTTTAATTGTATATGTTGAAATCTAAATTTTAGTCATCTAATGCACATGCAGGTGCATATATGTGTTTTTTTATATGAAGCTTTTGTAAACTTAGTAAACTAATTAATAAATTATTATTGACTTTGTCTCCCTTTGTCACAAAACTACTAGTCGCTTTAAGAAAAAATAATTCAGGATGAGCTTTACATGTATTTATTTTGTTTAATATTTGTACATTTTCTCAACTGGTAAAAATTGCATTAAGATTGACGATATGTAAGATTTTTAAATGATGGATTTGAGAAGATATACCGGCGCCGACAGCCATAATGGGCGCCAGCGCTTATACAGTGCAGCCGCTTTCTTTGCGTTACAGTATTAGTTTAATTATTTCCTTTTTTAATAAGAGTTAAGTACCCTACATAAGACATTCTAAGGATTCTTATTTCTTTTACTATGTCAAACTATAATTACACGTAATAAAAAAGAACAACTAACTCTTAACCGTTGAATATAATTATAGCTCGGTATATAATTCTATAAATAGATCCTTGTTTGGTAGTTACCGGAAAGGCTTGAAGTAGGTATTTACGAAAAACAAGAAAAACAAATCTGACAACCTCAAGATTAATACACGAATCTCTATCTTTGTAAATAAAATATTAAATATTTAACAAAGTTGACAATTTAAAATATTTTATTATTAAAATTAGATAATCAAAAATGTTTTGCTTCTTGTGTTTTACAAATATCAAGATGCACTTCACAATCAAGGCAGAAAGATTGCAACCAAACTAAGCGCTAAAAAAATACCTAGGAATTAATTTTTATAAAAAAAAAGTTTACAAAAGTTGCTCCCAACCCTAAGAGAGAGGTTTTGAGCGGTACAAATGCATTGAAAATACCAGTGAAAACAAAAAATAACTAGAATTCAGTGGATATTGACATTGAGGGGTCATCAATGAATAAAAAACGGTATCCTACCATGAAGTACAAGTCATTGCAAGAATATTACCACTACATATGGTTGAAGAGAGGTTAAAGCTATACAAACTTGAGAAAATAAAGTAGGCGAAAGGAAAGTAAGGACAGAAAAATGACAGTAAGAGAAAACAGCGCATAAAAGCACAGCATAGTAAACAAAAAGACTCATTTGAGATGTCTCGAAAGGGTATAGGTGCAATTACAGATGGCTGGATTTCTTCCTAACAGATACATTCATCGCACATGGATCTTTCGAAACATATAAGAATATAGAAAAGACCGATGATAACACGTGTCTCTACTATGATCAGAATGAACAAAGGGAAGATGCGGAGCATACCATCTGATACTGCCAAATATGGACAAACCAGAGAACGACAGCGGAAAGAAAGCTCGGGGAAAAACGAAATAGCAACGACGTGCCAAATCTAAGAGTGGAAGATCCTGAGAAATGAGAAACTATTAGAAAAATGATAGATGATATAATAGAGGTGAAAGAAACAGAGGAAAGAGTAAACGAGTAGGCAGATCAAATCTTCGTCATTCACGATGACTAGGACGCAGGAGAAAATAGGAAGTAGGTTTTTTTGTATTGCAATTGCACAAGTGCTTCCTATACTACTAGGCTACTCCAACTCAACCCGCAACCAGCATTTAAAAAAGTGCTCTGTTACAATCCAACAATGCCAGCTGAACACCTCCGGTTTTTAATAATGTTTCTAAAAACTGTAACCTACCGCACCCAGGTACCTTAATAATTTATTAATTCCATTTATTAAATACAATATTGCATTCTTATTAAATTCAAAATTCTTCATTTAACAAAAAATGCCCCAGATAATTAAATCTTATTTACGACACCTAATAAATAATATCTATAACCACGTCTGTAAAAGATCCAAATTTTCGTGCACTTGTCTGAGAACCTAGACCTAGATACCACCATAAAACATATTTCTTTTCACGAAGTAATTATCATTGAAACACTTAACTCGCTTATTTTTCTAGTTTCGATGTTAAGACCGATTTCGACAATATTTCGATACATACTCATAAAGCTTTCAAGGCAAGTAATAAATCAGCCACCCCCTTTGCACCCATATTCGTATTTCTCTGGGAACTAAGACATCCAGAGACGTCACAAAAAGCTATTAAACTTAGTTTAAGAAGTCTGATCCAAAGGAGCTCGGTTTCATTTTCATTTTTATTATTTGATGGGCAAGCATTCATTTATTATTTGTATCGTTATATTTCAAGTTCAGAAGTCAGTACCTTTCCTAAAACGTTCATCCTAAACAACGTCTATCCTACAATATCTCCTATTTCCCGACGCTTGCCGTCCCTAAATATTTCCTTCATAATATCTTTATCGACACCTTTCGTCACGTCCCGCACCACCTAAATAATTCTACCGTATATCTGTCCCAATGCAGTACCTGATTAAATACCTTTCTTTCTACCACAATTTTTTTACTTTATGGAATATATCTGTTATTTACGCATAGAGAAGATAATTCTTTAAATAAAAGTTACTTGTAATGTTATTCTCTATAATTTTTGCTATATACAAAATTTTTCTAAAATAGTCCGTACTCGAGAAATTTGACAAAAAGTTTAAAATTCGAATTTTTAAGAAAATTCTGCAAATAAAGGTCTATAAATTTTATTCTATACATGATTTTTCTATAATGGGCCGTAATGAAAAAATTTGAGGAAAAGTGTAAAATTTTTAGTATTTTTGTTGACAATGAATTTATATTGTTAGAGTCAGCGAATTTGGAGACCGGCGCCGCTGAGACTGACGCGCTGCAACAGCATTCTAGGAGGAACGGGAACACTTGAATTTTAATCTGGCAAACGCAAACAAGTAGGCATTTATGCCCGTTAAAGACATTCTTTATTTTGTTCCTTAATTAATTAGATTTTAAACATTACTTAGTTTAGTTTTCGAGATATTTAATAGAACATTATAAAACCATGTTAACACGTGTAGGGCTATACAGGGAGTTATATTATATAGAGTGATAAATCATATAAAAACAATAATTTTGTAATTCGTTTAACTCTAACAATATATATAAAAAAATGTTTCGAGTAAAATGTGTGTGAAAAATATATGTATTTAGTTCATTTTCTAAACATTTACAGAGGTGTTACAATAGGTTGTAAAAAATAACCAGAAAAAGCCTGTAATAATGTTAGACACGAAAGTTATGTATTGGACACATCACATTTTTTTTAATGTTTTCCTATTCGTTTTTCCTCTCTGTTGGCTTCATCAGGTAAACTGTGTTATCGGCCAGTAAATCACGCTTACCAGCCATAGCCATGGTAAGGAGAGTGAACTAATTATTTCCGTTTGGAAACTAGCAGCTAAACTGGGGATTTAGAAAAAATTCCAATTCAATATTATATTCGCGATTCAAGCTAAGTGATACGCCCTCTGGAGGAAATTAGTAGAAGGTCCCTATAAGTAGGATGACGTTCAGTGTTGCCAGAAGAAGCAAAATTTCGTTACGTCGTCGGATTTTAGTTCTTGAAGAAATGGATAAGACCTTTTATTTAAGAATCAAAATTTGTGTCTAATAATAATACTTTTATTTAAGGATTTTTTATAAAATCGATTTATTATATTTTTTTTTTTTTTAAATTTCAGTTCATTTATTAATTTTAGTTTTAAAATCAGTCAGAGACAAAATCAGTTCATCATTTAGCAACATCGGCGTTCGTGTTCATTGTTTATATTTTAATTTGTATCAATTACAATTAGAGTTTTTTGTTACTTTTTGGCTTTAAATTTGTTTATTTCTTATAGTATGTGATAGTATTTAAATTAAAAATGAAATCTGCGAAAAAGCCTCCAGCAAATTGCAATCTATATGGTGTTATTGTCAAAATTAAAACTGAACTATTCATTATTTTTCAAGTGCAAGTCATAAAATTTTGTTTCTTACGATAAATGGGTATCTACAAATTCACAATATTGAAATTTTGCAAAACGTTGTTTAGAATCAAACTCCAATATGAGTTGTGACGGTTTTATTACCATTTACATGTATACAAAGTACTACTCAATTCACTGCATGATATAAGAATACGGATAGTAAGATTTTTAAAGAAGTTCATCAATAATAAACGTTTGGTACCTGATATGTCCTTTTAAACCACATAATAAAACATGTCCTGGGTTTAGTAAATACATATTTCTAGATGTTCTTGTAGCAACCAATAGGTCAATATTTCCAACAAATTAGTTCATTACTACACATGAAAAATATTACATTTATAACGAAAGCACGAAAACTAAACTTAAATTAACACTAAATGAAACTCAAAAACACTATTATAATAAGAATATTATCTAAAAACAATTAAAAAATCACAAATACAAAATCCCACAACACGTAAATAAACAAACATCCTACTTATACGTGACAAATGACAGGCGCGCGAAAATTAATTTGAATCGCGAATACAACCCATCAGCAGTTGACACTATAAAGTATACAGTCATTGCGTTCGGTCCGCCAAGTTCCTTTAACTCCTTTAACACTTTTAACTCCAAACGACCCTTTTAGCGTTAGGTTTAGTCCGATTAGTGACAGTTTAACACGCTTAAATGTCATTTAAAAGCACCCTAAAATTTGTCCCGCTCCAGCCCCTGACTGACCGAACTCGCCTAGTCAACAATTAGCGATCAGCCACTGTTGAATTCACACCTAATAACCTATATCTTATCTTTATGTTTTGTGTTGTGTTTTATAGTGAATAAAAGATTACAAATTAAGATCTGTTTATTGAGGATACCTACAAAAATAGCCTAAAAACATGGCATAGGTTTCAACTCCAAGTTCCCTAGGTGCTCTGCTGCCTTCCTAGATCGACAGGGCAAAATGTACCTACGGGTACTTATGGTGTTCTTTGACAGGGATGTCTAGCCTATTTTATCTATGTACATGATGTTACCATTACCATACGTATGAGTTAAAACTTTTAAACCTAACAAACAACGCATCTTTAAAAATAGCACTACTAAAATCTAGTAATTCTGCTAATTCTATTTTAAAATAAAGTAATTTTCCACTGCATTAATAAAAATTAAATAAATAAATCACTTACATTACACCTTGTGGTATAAAACAAGTTTTTCTCCTAAATACTTCCAGAAAAAATAGAAACAAACTCCACATTATATCAATTTATCTAAAGAAAACAAAAAATTTTAACATTGAAAAGTTTGAACAATAGGAACTAATCGTGATGTTATTTTTTCTCTTGAAATAATCGGCTTATGTATAATGTAAATTAGTTAATAGCAGTAAATCATTGCACGATTGTTTATAATGTGTTAAAAATTAAAGGATTTTTTTATAATATGATTTAACTTCATCGTTGAGGATATGAAGGACAAGGATCCTAATAAAAATATGGCCAAATTAAATTTATAAGCATAAATACAAAATTAATAATACAAGAAACAATAATTTTAAAATATGTACAGGAACTATGGAACATGTGACTTTTATTAGGAAAAACTATTCCAAATGGGTTATTTCATTTTGACGATTTTCTCGCAAACTGTTGCTGGAGCAGAAAAAAGTAAAACTACTAAATTTTTTCTAATAAAATTCTAAACAAGGAAGGTAATATTTACTTTTTCGCTAATACCCATTTATATAAGACACTATTTAAGAACAAACTCTGCAGATCTAATCTATAATTTTGTACATTTTTTTGTGCGATTTTTATGCATTCATATACATTTTTTTTTTAATTGTGTTAGTTTAAATTAAACCCAAGATAACACAAATCTGTTCTTCATCATGCGATTTCAATCAAACTAACGCTATAATTTTGAGCGTTTTTTTTTGTCCTAATTTTATATAAAATAAACAATCAATTTGGACAAATAGTTATTTTTTAAATAAATATTTTGCTATCTATAAAATCAAGATTTTTTTTTAATCTTAAGTACTACACCTGTCTTTTTTTATCGACTATTGCAAGACCTTACCATATAGTAGGTACTTGCCGTCAATTATTTTAAATCATTACAAATTGGCTTTTCCCATTTGCTTGTCATTAACAATTATTGGAAAACAATGAGAATCCAAAACAAAATATAAGTTATGTCAATTTACAAATTAAACAAATAATTTTTTAATAAAATCAAAGTCATTAATGATATTTTTTTCTTCTAAAATTTATAATTTCCTAATATACAGGGCGATTTAGATTAAAATACCGTAACTAATTATTAAGAAAAGCTTAATATAATTTTCCTAAAAACGTCCCAGTTTTCATTCTACAGGGTGATAAAGTGAATTTAATATCTACATAATGTTCTAAATATCTTTCTTTACGGTAAAGACTTTAATTTAAAAATATGGATGTTAGATAATAGTCATTATTAGTTAACACACTCTATTTCGATAAGTTACGATAAGCCATTGGCGTAGAAGCAAGGGATAAGAAAACAATTTTAATCCAAACTTTTTGAACACAGTATATTTCATAAAAGCTAAGTTTAATAATTATTCTTCACGCAATTTGTCACAAAAGGACTCTTGGTTGATATCTGTAAAACATTCCATCGTCGAGATTTTCTAGTAGTAGTCCTATTCAAACATGAAATCTTTGGATCAAGAAAGCTTGATACGAGTTCTAATATTGTATTTGAAATATTTTGGAAAAATGAAATCTGCGAATCGGTCTTAAATTATGCGAACTATCACCCCTACATCTTTGGACGCCTAGATGCTAGAGATACCGATGAGTGAGTAGAAATAAAACTTGGAGAAGAGTGGTATATACTATAGAACTATTGGTGAAGGACCACTTTAAAGCACCTAATACACCTGATTGGCAACTACATGCATATTCATAGATTACCCCTTTGATGGAACTCTCTGAAGGGGGTTTTGACTAGACAGATTGAATCAATCATTAAAAAATGTTCTAATAACATTATTAATCTCCTCTCAACAGTTATGAACAACTACATGCAAAAACAGGAACCACCAATGGCCTGGAAGGAAACCGATTATAGTCACTCCTATATATAAGAAAGGTGACAAAAAGAATTCCATTAACTATCGTCCACTTAGTCTTACAAGCTGTATCGGTAAAGCAATGAAAAATATTATTACAAAAGAAGTAACCAAGTTTATGATGGAACACAGAGTTTTACCAAGCAATCAGCATGGATTTACGCCCAAAAGATCTATTGTTACAAATCTTCTAAGTGCCGTTAACCAGTAAACAGCTTGGAATGACAATATCCAACCAATTGATGATGTGATATTTCTTGAGTATGAGAAAGCTTTTAATAAAGTCCGACATAGAAGACTGCTTAGCAAACAGGAACACTTTGGAATAAGAAGTAATCTACTATTGTGGATTCAGAATTTCTTATTCAACCGGCAGTTATATGTAAGAATAAATAGACCGTTGTCAAACAACAATCCAGTAGAAAGTGGAGTATCACAAGGTTCAGTCTTGGGTCCCCTATTATTTATTTTATACACCAGCGATTTATGCAAAATCATGGAGTCCGAAGCCAACTTTTATGCAAGCCACTGAAAAGCTCTCACAAAATGAAACAAGACTTGAATAAAATAGGAATATGGCCCAAGCAATGGTTACTACCCAGAGATGACAGAGATATAAGCAGCCATTGATAAAATATAATATTCACGATGCCAACAATAATTCGACAATCGATACATTCTATTTCTAGACGCGGGGCGAGGCGACGAAAGGTGAGAAGTAAGGGAAGGGATAAAGAGAAGAATTTTACACAAACACAACTTATTTTTATCAATGAATAAATGTGTAAGCCGCTGCGCATTTTGAATACACAAGGTAAATTTCCATGCAATAATAATTTTAACTAAATCGGTATTAATGAAAATAAGAATTGACGGCGCTTATTCACATGTTCCATGTTGTGCTGTTTCGGACCATTCTATCAGAGATTTCGTAGAGCATAAAATGCTTACTAAACCAAAATTGAAACCAGCTGTTCAGGAAGTAGATTAGCAAATGAATTACACAATTTTTACTTTCCTATCTGTATACAGATATAAGGAAAGTATAGGAATCATGATTTTTTTCGACCTCAAGTTTTCTACGGATTTTTACGTTTTAAGGTCCCCTGAATCCGTTTTAACTATTTTCGCGATGATGTCTGTGTGTGTGTCTGTGTATCGCATAACTCATGAACCGATACACAGAAAAACACCAAATTTTAAATTTAAGCTTTTTTCCAGCGTCCAATGAGCTGATTAGATTTTGGGCAGAGTCGTAACATCTGGGGGGGTATTTTATAGGTGGTAATTTTTATATTTTATGGAATATATCTGTTATTTACGTTTGAGGAAGAAAATTCTTCAAATAAAAGTTACTTCTTATATTATTATCTAAAATTTTTGTTCTATACAAAATTTTCCTAAAATGGTCCGTATTCGAGAAATTTGACAAAATGTAAAAAACTATTTTTTTATAGAAATTGTTCAAACAAAAATTGTTTGTAATATAATTCTCTATAATTTTTATCCTATACATAATTTCTCTAAAATGGACCGTATTCGAGATATTTGAGAAAATGTGTAAATTTCGAAATTTGAAGAAAACTCAAAAACGGATAAAGAAACAAACATTAAATTTTAAACTTAAGTTTTATTTCGGCCTGACGTGACATGATCAGATTTTGGACAAAGTCGGAACATCTGGGGGGGTACTTTATGGGAGGCCGTTTTTATATTTTATGGAATATATCTGTTATTTATGTTTGGAGAAAAAAAAAATAGTTTAAATAAAAGTTACTTCTAATATTATTATCTATAATTTTTGTTTTATGTCAAAATTTCCTGAAATGGTCCGTATTCGAGAAATTTGACAAAATGTGCAAAATTCTGATTTTTATGAAAATTGTTGAAATAAAAGTTGTTTGCGATCTCGATCTCTATAATTTTTGTTTATACATGATTTTTCTAAAATGGACCGTAATGGAAAAATTGTAGGAAAAGTGCTAATTTAAATTTTTTAGTATTTTCGTTTTCAATGGATATCTATAGAAAAATTTTTCGAGGTAGATGTATGTGGAAAATGTATATATTTAGTTTATCCTCTAAACATTTATAGAGGTGCTGCAATAGGTTGTACAAAATAACCGGAAAAAGCCTGTAATAACTAGATAGGAAAGTCATGTGTTGGACACATCAGATTTTTATATGAATCAGAAACGAAGAAATCGTAATAGATAGTGGGTTAGGCAGTACATATTATGAAGAATTAATTGGGTTTTAGTGCAAATATATTGAAAGAATTGGCTATGGAAGATCTTGAATGATATAGAAATCATTTAGCAAATGAACGAAGAAAAATTTGAAGCTATCAAAACTGAACAAAAACTAAATATATGCAATCACTACAATATTAGAAGTTTATTCAGCTATTAGAAAATATGAAACACTTTACTCAGATGTAACTGGCAAATTTCTTAAGTCATTTTCCAGTTCCTTCGTTTTAATTTTTAGTAGCTGTGCTCTTATTTACTTACTGAACACTGAACAGACCAGAAGAACCAGCACAATGTTGCATTTTTTGACAGAAGGCGATATTTAATGTATACCAGGTTTCAGATTTATTTGCTTAAATTCGGATTAAAAAAGAAAACAATCTAAGTCCCTACAGTACTATCTATATTTATAATTACCTATAATTCATCTTTTCTAGGTAGCCAATTGTTGCCATTCTAAAGAACATTTTTATTATAACTGAAAACTCACGAGTAGACTACATAGTGGCTAATGAATAAAATTATGTCGTGTCAAAGTATCTATAATCTGAAATTCTGTTTCTACGTCTAACTTTCAAGATATTGATACCTACCTCACCTGACAAAATTTATTTTGATCGCTCTGCAAATTTTTGCGAATAAATTTTTGATCATTTGTGAATTAGATAAAGAACGTTACAATTATTATCAGAACGGACTTCGGCCTCAAAGGTAATAAAATTAAATACATTGACCAGCTGTTTCCAATTGCTAGGTATGTATCGATGAAGGATGAATACAATTAAATTTAAAGAACTGATTTTACCAATGGTGGAAAACAAAGTTCAGTAAAAACCATTACCATTAAAGTAATATCGTTAAACAGATCCAAAGGGAACAAATTATGATTGATAAAAGACAGCCCTAATCTAAATAAATTGACCTTATCCTGAGTATTGAAAAACGAAAGATACTGACAGTAAAAAGGTTTATCAATTTGACTAAGTAGGCTTAAATAAGGCCATGATGGTTCCCAAACTTGTGGGAAAACTGTCTATGTTGCATTTAATGTCATGAATGGTGTATTGTAAAACACAATCTACAAAAATGATATATAAAATTGTGAACTTCAATCCTCTTGAGTGGAGCATATTATTTTAAACCTTCTGCAAGACTCTGATTACTTCAGACTTCAGAAATCATTAGGTAAAACCGCAAAAGAGGTACATCACAGTGAACCAACCAATAGAAGTATTCATTTTGTAATATAGGTAATTATCAACAATGAAAAACTGCTAGACTAATCCAGTCATTCATAATTAAGCCCTTATTTATTTCAATAATTCAGATTGTGTTTTGGGTTGTGTAGACAAAACTGTCGCATCAGCTGTTGCGTTACAAAGAGCGAGACGCCTGCTAAATTGAGTGGGAATGGTTTGTACGAGATTCTTCATCTGACGTACCTTTTATGAATGAGCCAGTTCCTATGATTCCTGATTTACACCATTGGAAAACTGTGAACTTTTTTGTAAATCACCTTCAGCTGCAATAATAGTTTTAACCAGAAAAATATATTAAAGATAATAATTGATATCAAGAATGCTAATATACTTTAATGAAATTATGAAAGGAATTTGTCCCTTCCTTTTATAGCCTTATATTGAGTCAGTTCTGAATTATAACTATCCCATACTCTCCCATAATAATTTGGCAACTATGTGGACAACAACGAGAACACTTGCAATTCGATTTTTTAGTAGTTGTTCATCGTTGGTAATTATGAACAATTTTCACTAGTAATACCACTAGAGGTCAAAAAATTTCCTGATATTAATTTGACCTCGCGTGGTATTCGGTAAGAAAATTCCACGCCGAATTATGGTTGAAAATTAAATATTTTTAAAATTTATTTTTCGTTTCTCAACAATGCAAATTATTTTCTCCAAGTCACAAGTGAAACATAAAAGGTGTTGTCGCCTTGATTGTTGAGTTGTCATGGTAACTAAGTGAGACCCTAACCTCGAATATAATTTCAGTTTTGAAGTTGTCAAGCGGCCCGACGTAAAAAAATGTTTCGCTGCAATTATTTAGGCCTTCAAATTGCTTATTTCTACTCATTGTAGTTGCATGGGAATACCATTTGAAAATAGAAAATAGTATATTCTTTAATTTTACGTAAGTTTTGAATAACTACAAGTGGTAGAAAATTGTTTTTCTGCGTTTTTATTAACATGCGTTATGAGCGCTTTAAAATGGTATGAAATTCATAACCAGCGTCAGCAAGCATCAATCGTAGGAGGCTGTGATCATTGTATTTTGACAGTTCAAAACATTAAATAACTCGCGTTTTGTTGCGATAAAGAATATTGCACAGCAAGTAAAACCAACAAAATTACCTATTTGTTTAAAAATGAATCGATTTGAAAATCATACGCTATGCAAAATATGCGTGAAATTGTCTGATGTAATGATCAATCATTGCACCATGACTTACTTACTCGGATTAATAGAGGATTGTGGCTCCAACTTGAAAAACGAAAATTTGTTCCGAATTGTCCACGAATATTTGCACCTAAACTACGCAAAATTCAAAGTGCTGAATGGGAAAAAGGTGAATAAATTAGTGTCTAAATATTATATATATTTTATTAGACATAGACACATAATTAAAAGCATCCAAAGTCCTGCATTTTCGCCATTAAGAAGAAAAGAAGTGGCCGAAGAATATAGAAAACACCTTAGCATTGTAATTAAAATGTATCAAAACTAAACCTATTATGTGAACAAAAAAAACCAGTCTGTCAAAAATGGTCTGTTATTGTAAACGTCAAAAAATTTCCAGTATAATTCGCTGTTGGGTACCCCACGAGAAAAAAATTTCCACTAAAATACCTCTGTTGCCATGGTGATCTGTCAAAAACACGTATTTTGATTGGTTACAGGTGTGGAATTTTCACAGTAATATTTATAAAAACTAGGATTCAAGACATACAAATTATCTAAGTATGTTGCCTTTAAAATACCTTAACAGTTTTGTTATATGAAGTAGGTGCTTCTTTCTAGTTAGTGTCAAACCATTAAAAGCCACATAAAAACTTATTTTCGCTTTTTCCCCAAAAACCATCCATGATAAGTATAGGAAAATTACCATCACTTATTTTCTAGCCATAGAATATGGTGACATAATTAAACATTAAATATATTGATGTTTTGTTAAATCAAAATCATTTAAACATGTTTTTTCTCACCCTATATAATAAAAGATCTTTAAAGCCATGTATAATATTCAATTACTATCTTGTTAGTTCTTCATCATTATTCAACTAAAAAACTGCCTAATTTTAAAAATAATATTATTTTAATACCCCGCAATGGCCATTTTTGTTAATAAAATAATTTGTAATTCAAAAATTACTCGTAGCGAGGTGAATTATATGGAGAATATTATTTTGTTTACCAAATTATTTGTCGCGTAAAACTTTCCACTGTTCATCTATTATTTGGGCAGTTTTAACATATTTCTGAAGAACCAGAACAGACCTTAGGTATATTGTAACGTTTGTTTATTTTAAACAACAGTTTATTTGTTAATAATAATATTTGAACACCTATTTATTTTAAAACAATATGTACTATTCTAATTTATATATATTTTGAATGTCTTTAAATAGTTCACTATTTATCTGCACAACTCTTTGTATACGACTGACTGGTCCGTGTTCTTCCACCAATATTTATATACACATTGAAAATTCTGGTGAAGATCTAGAATGCTCCCGCCAAAACTAGAAACATTATCACATTCGTTCTGGAAAGTAATCGGAAGCGCCTTCCTCATAGTCGTCACGTATGTTTGGTCTTAAGGGGTTTAATTGGACAAATTGAGACTCAAAGGCCAAATAAGACAAAGAGGGACTTGGAGGATTAGAGCATGACTGAATAACGAAATGGCTCACATTACAATATTATTATGTGGCTGACGCGACGAAATATTCATTTCCCAGTTTCAATCAGGACATTTTAGTGTTTTGTCGGTGCAGAGACTCTCCCAATATATTGGGATGAATGGCAAACCTATACAAGTTGCATACTTATTAACCATTTCAGTTTTTCACATATATCTCACAAAGTATGGACTTTATTTATAGAAACCAAATCTTATCTTATCACTTGATATTTTTGTGAAATGTTTTTGTTTTACAAACCCAGAAATGCAATTTATTTATATAAATCAAATTGCAATAATTAAAATATGAAAATTTATATTAAAACTTCACTAAAAAGTTATTATGCTTTGTCTTTAGCACCTTGAAAGCAGTTTTGTTATTTTCTTTTAAGTTATGGATAAAGAAGAAGCTGTAAATCACAAGAAAACCAATGTTATAGATAAAAATTTAATGCATTCCTATTCATCATTTATTTATAGATAATAAAATAAATTAGTCATGTTGATATCTCTATTATTTGATTAAAACAAAACTGTGAACTATGTGCTTATCAATACACTTGATAAGTAGCCGTTAAATGTATTATAACTTCCTTAAAATACACTAAGTTTTTTAGATTAGAACCATCCGTTTTTATCGAATCATTACTAAATTATTAAGTACCTATATGATTAAATTATTAAAATTACTGATGAAATCCATACATTAATTTATAGTAACTACACCGCCATAGTTATTCTTAAACAATTATCAATATACATACATACATAAGTATTACTAAGATTTTACTAAAAGTCTACCCAAAATGAGACAAAAATTGACAAAGGGATTAAAAACACTGCTCTAGTAAGACACTTATAATATACTGTTCTGCTAAGTTAAGTTTCAGTTGTCTCATAGCATACATTGATTTAGCTAGAGACTTACAAAGTAATGTTATGTGAGGACCAAAGTTTAGTGTGGTATCAATATAAAGTCCTAGTAATTTGACATGCTTCATGTTTTTTTTTGTGGAACTGCTGCAATTTGTAAGATATACGTTTTAGATTCATTAAGCATCAGATGGTTAATATAAAACCAATCTTTAGCTATATTTCCACAATCTGTAAGGTTACAATTAGCTAACTCTATATTATTATTTACAGATATAAATGAGGTGTCATCGGCATATATTACAGGAACAATATTCCCATTCAAATTCAAAGAAATGTCATTAAAAATATTATGAATAGAATAAGACCCAAAACTGATCCTTGTGGTGCACCATAATTGACATCTCGCCTAGCAAATATTCCCCTGTTATTAACTTGTTGTGACCTACTGGTGAGATAAGACTTGAAGAGTTTTAATGTGCAACCTCTTACACCATATCTTTCTTTTTTTAGCAATGTACCATGATGTACTGTCAAAGGCTCTGGTGAGATCATAGAAGCATGTTACATAAGTTTTCTGCTCCCCAGAGCCCCCAGCACATGTTTATAGAAGTTACATATTGCTGTCAATGTTGATTTTCTTAAAGTATTTTAAATGTTTCAAAAAATTTAATCAATCTGTTTTTTTTTTAGAAATTCAAATTTATAATTGATATAGGTCTATAGTTAGATGCCCGATTTTTGTATACAGGAGTTACTTGTGACATCTTAAAAGAATCTGGACATACACCATGTTCTATATACTTAGTTATTAAATAGAACCATCAACCTCTGACTTTAAAATTGCAGAATTATGGCCATATTGTGATGTTTGTTTATTTTAAAACAACAGTTTATTTGTAAATAATTTATTTAAACACTTATTTATTTTATAACACTACTATTTAATTTATATATCGAATGTCTTTGAATCGCTCACTATTTATATTCACCACTGTCTATCTACTAATTACTATTTATCTTCACTGTCCATATAATACTGATGATGATGGCTCATCCACCATTATTTATATACAAATTTCTAAAATTTGGTGGAGTCGAGAAGCTTCTCCACCAAACCAGAAATATTTCGAACAGTCCAGAAATTTCCTGATTATTGGGAGAGTTGTTTTTTAAGACCTATTTACAAATCTGGGCTAAAAGAAAAAGTCGAGAACTACCGTGCAATTTGTATACAATCTGAAATTCCTAAAATGTTAGATTATTTTATCAATCAGTATTTAAAATTTAATTGTAAACATCTGATTTCAGATCGACAACTTGGGTTTTATCAAGGTAAGTTTACTTGTACAAATTTAGTGATTTATAACTATTTCATCATACAATCCTTAGAGTCGAGGTGTCATATTGACTCTGTTTATACGGATTTTTCAAAAGCATTTGACAGAGTCAACCATGACATACTTAAGTATTGCTAAACTAAGAGGATATGGGTTTGGTGATATTATATTAAATTGGATTGATATTTATTTGCGTAACAGGATTCAATATGTTCAATATGGCAACTGCAAATCGGAGGCAATTACAGTATCTTCTCTAGAAGATAATACAGGTTATCATCAAATTAGTCGTAATGATTTAAGAAAACATATTAATGATTTTCTTGTAAATAATGTATTTTATAGATTTTATTTTTTAATGTATTTTACTTAACACTTTTTTGACTAGTCTGATAGGATTTTACATTATGTACCTATAGTATGAGAGCCCACTGCAAATTTCAACTGTCATCTGATAACAAAATGAAATATGCTCCAAAGGCATGTAACAACATTGTACTTTACCAAATTGCACCTGTGCCAATCCCTATCCTGAACAAAGTGGTTAAAAAAAATTATTTTATATTCAAAAAATCACATAAAACATGACAGCGACAATTATGTTTTCCCTGAAAATTACAATCCAAATTCATTGTGAACCTGAATTATTAATATTTTTACCTACCTTTTAAACCATGTTTATGTATGAAAGGAAGAAGGATGGCATTGTATAAACCATTTGCAGAGTTAGTCAATAATAATTATAAACTCTTGAAAGACAATTATTTTAAACCATAATCATAGTAGTTTTTTGTCATTTCTATGACAACCTGTAAAAATGAATCACAACAATAGGCATACAAATAAATTTTTAAATCAGCAAACATTGATTCATATTTTTAATGATATTTACCTACTAATCGTGGATAAATGTTTTTGTGCGATGTTAAGAGGAAGAAAATGTTTCCCTTTAACGATATATATCAAGATATATTTGCATGTTATTTTCTAGAAAACTTTAAGGGCAAACAAAATTAGTGCTGTCATGCCTTATGTGATTTTTATTAATATAAAATAATTTTTTTTAAGCCACTTTGCTTAGGATTGGGATTGGCACAGGTGCCATTTGGTAAAGTACAATATTTTTCCATGCTTTTGGGGTATATTTCATTTCCTTATCAGATGATGGTAAAAATTTGCAGTGGGCTCTTGGGCTACTAGTGTCTTTGTACTATAGTGTATAATTTCTTCAGGTGTACCGCAGGGATCTCATTTGGGTTTGTTGTTATTCAGTTTATGTATTAATGACCTTTCTAGTGTCATCTCTAACAGTAAATATCTCATGTTTGCTGATGATGTGAAAATATTTAGATCATTTTCCTATGAAACAGATGCTTTTTTACTACAAGAGGATTTAAATAGATTGTCCCATTGGTGTGATGTAAATGTGTTGTACTTAAATGTCAAAAAATGTCATCAGTTCACCTTTTTTAGAATTACATCTCGAGTTCACTATTCATACAAAATTAATAATTGTGTGCTACAAACTAACGACAATGTTCGCGAATTGGGAGTTATTATGGACAGTCAGCTTTCGTTTAACACTCACATTAGTCAAATAACCTCTAAGGCATTTAAAATGTTAGGATTTATTCAGAGGAACAGTAGACAATTTTCTATTAATACATTTATTTATTTATTACAATGCTCTACAGGCAATCCTAATTACTGAGCAGGAATTAAAGAACATGTAGACTAAGTGGTACAAAATATACAAAAATTTGTAATCAGCTAGTAGGTAAAATACAATACAATTCTATTTTTTTTGCTGTACTTGACTTTGGTCAGGTCTAACTTAGAATACTGCTGCACTGTTTGGTTCCCAATTATGTTATTTACATTAATCACATTGAGAAAGTACAACGAATATTTTTGTGGATTTGTGCTTTCAAAATAGGCATAAATAGAATAGATATTAATTATGAAAATATTCTTCTCCAATTAAACATGCAAACATTGGAGCACAACAGAACAGAATTCGACTTGTTTTTTATATAAAATTTGAAATGGTATTATATTCAATTCCGAACTATTGAACTATTTCGTATACATTTTCATCACACTAACTATGGATAAAATGAGACAATATCCAGTATTTTACGATTAGCTAACAAACATCAGAATATTGATATTGTCCATAATTCTCTTCCTGCTTTCAAAAGAGCTATAAAAAACTTACTTACTACATGTTAATATATAATTGTTGAATATTTTTTTTTTTTATATTTTGTTATATATTTTTTATTTCTTTTTGTTTATAATTCTTTTTTTTTTTTACTTATTAGTTTATAACTCGCTGTATTCAGGCATTTTACATTTGTTATGAATCTTTACATATGAACTAATCTGTAAAATGGGTTTTAACCCGTAAATAAATAAGTACTGTTTTGTTGGAATTAACAATCTATGCATTTCTTTCACACCAGTAAATTATCTAGCAACAACCAACTAGAAGAGACAATTTGGATTTCAGTTCCTTAGTTGATTCTGCATAGACAACAATATTGATATAATCTGCGTATATATTAAAATATAATGGGCTAAGATGAAATTAGACAAGTCTTTTATGTAAAGGAGAAATATAAAGGGACCCAATATTGATCCCAGAGGAACACCACGATCCATGTCCTTTACTTTTGAATAGCCATTGATTCTAACAGACATTTTACAAGAATCTATGTAAGAATTAATTTACTGCAAAAGGTTTTTTGGGCTTTTATAATTTTAACACCATGTGTGTAGAATATTAAGCACTTACATAAATGATTCATGGTCCAACTTTAGTTTGTTGGATGTATATCCAGACACCTTCTATACCTAATCCCAGTGGCGACTTGTTAACAAACTATTGGGGGTTCACAATGACAGAATATAGGTCTCAGTAAGTTGCATGTAAAAAAACTTTCTGTATATTAGAAAACTATATTATACCTACCTTATAATAAACCCTGAAAGTTTTTTTACCTACAACTGTACTGAGACCTATTATATTCTGTCATTTTGAACCCCTAATATTTTGGCTGCAAGCTGCCACTGCCTAATCCCATAATGCATATACCAAATTTTAAATACCAAAATTGATAAAGGCATAAGGTACAATTCTGGGATATAACCTGTAAGCTACAGAATCTGTAATTTTTTAGATTCTGGCTTACAGATCTTATAGATTGTGTCAGAATTAACCCATAAAATATTATTAGATACTGTATTGTCAAGAATCTTTAAAATTAAAGAAAAAACAAGACTGTTTCATAAATCAATTCAATCATTTTTGTTTGTAGGTACCTAAGCATATTGTTTTCCTATGTGAGTGTACCTATTTATGTAAAAAAAAAATACATTTGTTGCAACAAAAAATTTTAAAAACATGTACGCTATTGTCTTATTATTATATAGGTATCTATTATTATCTTATCCTTAGATAAACTTAAAAACTTTCAAAATCCTAGAATCTAGAATATATAATAATTGTAAACATATAATCAGAAACAAATAAAAACCACATTAACTATACCTACTAATACTCAATGGTAATGTTTATTACTAATCAACTACCTATTCTAGAAAATTACTTACCTTTTTTATATCATATTTTTATAGAATGAGAAAATGTGAATGGCAAGTTCATTTACATAATTGAATGAATTAGAAGAGGTGCAACCTAACTTTCTTTTGTTCTTTATAATTAAAAAAAAAAACATTCAAGATTAATAATTGAAATTACTTTATATTAGAGAAACAATCAAGATTATGCGATTTAAAAATCAGGATAAAATACTTCCTTCAAACAAGAAAGAGAAAGTATACTATGTAGGTACATAATTGATGAAAATCTCCTTAATTAATTGGTATTAAATTGTAGATTTTTATACTTTAAATAGTAATATAAGATTACTTACGGTTCAGCCTCGATACTCTTCAACTTGGCCACATAATTTGATGGGATGTAGCCCTCTTGTCTGGTCCTCTTACTCCTTGCAAGCCACCAATCCCCTTGTGTATCATTTAGTATTTCTAAATGCTCACCTTTTCGAAAACTTAAGTCTTCATCAGTTCTAGCATCGTAATCGTACAATGCCACGAAAATTCGCGCACTAGTTTGTTCAGGTTCAGTGGGATTTACCACTGGGGCCCTGGCTACCTCCGATGGAGGAGTCGGGATTGGATTTGCTTGCAATGTGTTATCTTCTATGGGGTTGACACCTAAGCCCCTGTTGTTCCTTTCTATCCTATCGGTTGTGGAAGGGCTGCTAAAACAATTGCCCATTTTTCATTTGTTTTTAATCACCTCACTTGTCACAAATATTTAACCATAACACACTGTAGTACTTCAGTGTTTCGTTTTCTTATACCGAAAAGTTTATAAAATATCTTGAATAAAAACCAATCAACTACACATATTAATTAGAATAATCAATCTAGTTTTGTAAAGAAACAAATGTATTTTAGGGAAAGGCAAGTGTTCACAGAAACTTTCGCTTTCAACAGTAATTCTTTAGTGATAATAGTTGGCTAACCTGTCTGTCATCTTTCATACTTCATAGGTTAGAATTTCATTTTACTGTCAAAGTGTCAAATATCCTCCGTTAGCTCAGCAAAAAAGTGTGGATATTTGATTTAAAACTGCTGTTTCTTTAAAAATATACAAAAGTAAGAAGCAAAGCGATCGGAAGAATTATTTTCTGTGATACTAAAGACTCTATTATTTTACAGCATTTTTAACATGCCGCAATTTAAAGGTAAGTCACAATTTATTTTAAATTTAATGTCTACCTAACCTTATTCTCTTTTCCAGTTTTTAAATTATTAACTGTAGATAAAATTCTTTAGTGTGTAACTACACTTATTTTAATTAATTTTCATTCTTTTTTTAGTTAAAGTTAAGTGGGGAAAGGAGACCTACCCAGATATTGAGGTTAATACGGATGAGCCTCCACTCCTATTCAAAGCCCAATTATTTGCTTTGACCGGAGTTCAGCCTGAGAGGCAAAAAGTTATGATCAAAGGTGTTACCCTGAAAGATTCTGATTGGACCAATTTTAAGTTGAAAGATGTAAGTTTTAAACAATATGCTTACTCATTGTCATTTTGCACAAAAGGTGCAGTGTTGCAGTGTAACTGGTATTAATATCCTTTAATGTATGTAATTAAGTATTAATGTTATAAAAAAATCTGGACATTACTTATATTACAAAAATACCTATATGGGATCAAAAAAACAATGCACTTTAAAAATTACAAATTAAATATTGCAAAATCACCCCTAGAAAATAATGAAAATTCTTGTAAAAATTATTTTTGAACTCACAAAGTAAACACATTTTTTTTATTTTGAAAACTTAGCATATACCCTCCCATATATCTATAAACAGCCAAAAGAAGACTACATGTGTTGGCATGTTCAGTTCAACTTTATCAACAAGTGAGATTTTAATCTAATATTTAAATTGACAACTTGGACTCCAGACATCTAATGTCCTGCACGTTTGCAGCCACTTTTTAGCAATCAGTTGACTGGAATCAACCAAATGCCAAGTGCTATCGATATGCATTTTTCTATGAAGAAAACATTCTATATTAAAATAAAATTACTGCCAAATTGTTAGGAAACAAAACAAAAGAGCTTAGAGAAATAAAAATCCATTAAAAAGCCATTTCAATTTTTTTCTTCCTAAGGAGGAAATAGGAGATTTAAAATTTGCCAAATAGTTAAGAAATATTTATTTATTTATTTAAACAAGATCAACCCTATTACAAAGGAAAACACATATAAATGATACAAATAATTGTAAATTATAAATTAAATTAAAAAATACAAGTAAGAGAAAAAAAAAGTTAAAATTAAGTCAAGTTTTATATTAATAAATGCATTTTAAGTATTGTAAATCCCTCTATAATAATTTCATTTTTACTTTAGTGTATTGTACATATTTTCTGAAATTTATTAAAAGAAATGCCTGTAATTTCAAGATTCAATTGATTTATTTCCCTCAATGTTCTTTCAATAGGCAAATAGTTTGTATTGTGAAATAGAACATGGAACATATTTAATTGCCTAAGGACTCTATTAGGAATATTAAAAGACATCATTTCTAAGAGTTCTAGGCACATGACTCGACCATTTAATAATCTATAGAAAAAATTCAAATCTGATATAAGTCTCCTGTACTTATCCTAGTATAATTGTGATCAGTTACCCGAATATTTAATTTGAAGGCACAGTATCTTAGAAATTTATTTTGTATTATTTCCACTGCTAGACATGATGATATTGTGGCGAGCAAATTATAGAAGCATACTCCAACTGAGGTACAACCAATGTTTGATAAAGATAAACTCTTTATGGCTTTTAAAGAAATCAGAACAGTTGTGCAATATTAACCCTAAGCATTGGGATGATTTTATTAAGATTGAATTTATATGTTCAATAAATCTTAATTGTTCATCTAAAATAACTCCTAAATCTTTGACTGAGTTAACCCGAGATAGTGGCTTATTATTAATGTAATATTGTGAGTTGCACTTTTGTTCCCTTTAAAAAAATCTTATAAAACAACCTTTATTAACATTCAACTGTATGTTATTATGGTCACATCATTTAACTAAGTTGTCGAGATCATTCTGAATGAAGGCTTGATTGTTAGATGGGTAAATACAACTTTGGGTCATCTGCAAACATTAAGAACTCACAATGTTTAAAGCATTCTATTATATTGTTAATAAATATATTAAATAAAAGTGGTGAACAATGAGAGCCCTGTGGTACATCTCAGGAAACCCTAATTAATCTTGATCTATTACTGATTTTAACTTGCTGACATCGACCTGTCAAAAAACTTTTAAACCATTTCACCAGCTGAGATGGTATACCAAATGGGAAAATTAATTTTTAAATAGATTTTTAATTAATTTTAATTTGATTTGACCCCTCATCCCCTTTCTAAGCAATTTTTTAAGATTTATTTTATATTTGTTAATAATTTGACACTATTTTTATTTCAATATTTGGTTTTCTTTCATAAGAAAATAAATGTTATTAAATTTGACCCTCTCATTCCCTTTCTAAGCAATTTTGTTCACATTTGAAAGATGTATTTTATATTTCTTAACAATTTGGCATCCATTTTATTTCAATACTTCGTTTTTTTTTTCATAGCAAATTTAGTTTTTTAAATGGTTTTTTAATGGACTTTTATTTAATTTGGCCCCCTCGTCCAATTCCTAAGCGAAATGGTTAATTTTGTTAAGATATATATTATATTTATGAACAAATTGGCACTAATTTTGTTTCAATACTCTGTTTCTTTCATAGAACAATTTTTTTTATGTATTTCATGAATATTTCTTAATATGAGCCCCTTGTTCCCTTCCTAAGCAATTTTGTTCATTTTTTTAAAAAGTATTTTTTGTTTATTAATAATATGGCACTAGAATTTTATTTTAATACTTCGTCATAGAAAAATGAATTTTTAAAGGAATTTATTAAAGATTTATTAAATTTGACCCTCTTATTTCTTTCTTGAGCGATTTTATTCACTGTTCAAAGATGTATCTTAGACCCTGAAAAAAAAACCTGTAAATTTTCAATATTTATTACCAAATACATTATATAAATATATTAAACACACATCTGATAATGCAAATTATATTTACATGGTAAACTTAAATAATATATTGTAAATATCAGGACTAAATGTCTTGTATAATATATTTTTAAAAATTACAAAAATTACTGTTGGTTACAAAATTGCTGCTGTATTCTGTAAATTTATAGAATTGTTTTTGCAGCGTATTTATTAACACTTTGGCACTAATTTTATTTTCTTATTCCGTTTTCTTCATAGGATTTTTATTTTTTCTCTTTATTTTGTTTCCTAACAATTTGACAGTAATTTTATTTTATAAATAAAAAATACATATGGACATCATTGGGTGTTTCCGGTAAACTGGTTAATGGAAAGAGGCTACTAACTTCACACTAGTTAATGTCCTAACAAGGCAGTAAGCGTAGAATAGGAATGTAAAGGGTTCAAATCCTTTGCAGGACAGTTTTTGTAATTTTTCAATAAATTTGTATTCACTTTGGGGATTTAAAAATAGTTTTCGTTTTCTCAAAGAAGTATTTTTAAAAAACTTATATATTATTTTAGGGGGTGACAATTTTACTGATGGGTAGCAAAGAAGAAGATGTTCCTAAAGAACCAGTAGAAAAAACAGTGTTTGTAGAAGATATGAATGAAAGTGAACTAGCTACTGCTGTAAGTGCCCAACAGACCATTTCCATTGTCATAAAGATTTTGATTCAAATTAATGATTTTCTTTCAGCTTGAGTTACCTGCAGGTTTAACAAATTTAGGAAATACATGTTATATGAATGCCACTGTGCAGTGTCTAAAAGCTGTCCCTGAATTGAGAGAAGCATTGCAAACTTTCCAAGGAGGTAAATTAAAAACTTTAATTCATCAATTTAACAAAAAAAAAAATTGTTTTTATATACCTATTTTGTTTTTATTGATTTTCATTAATCACAACTGTTGTAGTTATTTGGAGTGTATATTTATATTCTGCCTTTTTGCCAACTTTTAGGATTTGTCTTCTTGTTTCTGTTAAATCTAGTAAGATCTTAAAGTTTAAGTATTGAATATATATTTATTAATTTCTATAATATTCTCAATTACTAGCCAAATCATATATATTCTGATAATTTATTAATTCCAATTAAAAAATTTATACAAAAGATGGAGCTAAAAAATATCACAAAAGTAATCATCACAGTTCATTATAATTGAGCTCGATCGAGACTATGTGAGCTCTTCAGGCCAAGACATTCATTTTAATTACATAGAAAACAAAATTAAAAAAATTAACGTTAAATACATATAAGGAAGAAGAATTACATGGTATATATCAGAACTTAGTTCATTCATTACCCTTGAAGAAACCTGCAAATATCAATTTCTATAGTTGTGTTATGAAGGATGTTGCTGGTAGACATTGAATTCTTTCAGGGATCCTGTTATATATAAGGATGCCATTACTTAGTAATCTTCTCTGTCCCAATGATTATGTAGGCATAATCTGTGTATATGTGTGCACACTTGATGTATATAGGTTGAATCAATATTCATTGTTAGGCAGGTAAGGATCTGATGTTGGATATAACTGTGGCAAACTGACGATTTTTTTTATTGCTTTGTTTTGAAGCCCACAAAGTCATCGTTCATATAATAAGTAGTTGAGTCACTCTGGCTAAGGCCTTTGATGTTCTTTAAACATTATTTGTCCGACAAAATTCTAGGAACTAAGGGTGACCCTTCGCTCGACGGAACATTTACGAGGGAGTGCCAAGCTTGCTACATTTATACAATATATACGAGGGCATGGTAACATGTAACCTACCTGAAGTAAGTTTATTAAAATGTTTGTACATCGTTATTAGTTATGTTTATCGACTTAAAGATGATTATTTTAGAGCGAAATGAATAAAAATTACAAAATAAAACGAGTAAAAGCAATAAAAGATATATTATTACTTATACATATTAACTAATTTTACAATTATGGATTTATGAAGTTAAAAATGAAAGTACAACTTTTTTTCTAATTTCGACATATAAGGTGACATTTTCCGCAGAGTTCTAATTTTGCGTCTAAGTTTTTTCTTGGAGTTGTTGCTGAAAGTCCTAAGGATGTCTGAGTTGATGCATTTAAATCTAAAACAAAATTTTCAACATTTATTTACAATGAAAATAAAGTATAGGTGTGAAATGATTTGGTTCTTAATCACTTTGAATTTTGTTTATAATTAAAACGTAATCGGCATTTAATTATTAACCCTCAAAATAGACATATTTACCTGACAAAGGGATTTACTTGGGATTTGGGTTTTTAAGTTTAATACCCTTTAACGATGCCCTTATTACAGATTAACACTTTATTTTTCCTGTGAATTCGGTTTTTTTTGTTTTTAAAGTTTATGCTATTTATTTCTTAAGCTTATATATCCAATAAAGAGCTTTATCATTACTTTATATTACGTTATTATAATTCCTGTTGGGACTTCCGTATTGGGAATTTCCAACACATTGTGTCTACGTAAGTTGTCTACATATGGCAAAAAAATAATTATTTGTTTTATCAAAAAAATGTATTCTTCATAAAAAATTGTGCATGGTCTTAAACCAAAAATACAATCATCAGATATAAAGGTTTATGAGTTGTATACGAGGTTATTATTTTTGGTTAAGAGTCGAGTGAATTCATTTTTGACGAACCTGCATACGACTCATAATTTGATATCTGATGGTTGTATTTTAGGCTTTAGACCATGCACAATTGTTTATAAAGAATGAATTTTTTTCTCAAAATTAATAATAAAGTTTTTCATATGCCGCCAATTGTATGCGTAAGTTAGAAATGTACTCACGTTTCTTAATAGCTGTCTTTATAGTGTCTGTTTGAGCGATCAGTTTATTATCTAAAATGTGAAATAATTATAAAAAAATAATGTATAATACTCATTAAATAACAATTGTGGTAATTCTATAACGAATATGTTAAAATTTAACGGACGTTTAAAATATAACGTGTGTTAAATATGAAAAGCAATTCTATAAATTCATGAAACAGTTTAACTTGTCATAATTAGCTTAATAGTTCATTTGTGCCGCAAAAATCTATTCTATAAGCAGAAATATGTTAAATATTTGTATTTTAAGTATTTTATGCGTTAAGTCGAGGATATTAAAAGGTACTAATTAGTGGGCTTTAAAACAACATATAAGAAATTACTTTTGGTTGTTTAATTCAACTTATATAATGCAAGAAAATCATGAAAATTAACCATTTTGAAAGTAATTTTAACAGTAAAAATTACACAAATTGTATTTAGAAATTATATTTTGTTTATAGTGTATTTAAACTTTTTGTAGCTACTAATTGATTTGCCGCAGAAGGGCACTATTATAAGGTTACTGGGGTTTTTATTAAAAATTAATGGCCTACCAAATAGTTTATAAAGTACATTCGGCCGTTACTTTTTCATTATTCTTGTGCAAAAACAGACAGATACTATAAATATGACAAAAGTAATGACATTTATTTAACAGACCTTAAAACTTAATCATACTTTTATTGTAAATTTGAACTACTTTTAACGTATCTTTATTTTGTTTAAATTTAATGCATAGGTACGTTAAGTTTAATTTTTATAGAATTACAATCTATGTTAAAATCGTAAAATTTATAATAATAATAATAATAAATTGCCTTTATTTGCTTGTAATATACAATGCACATAAACATCATGAGGCGAAGTCTAGCTTGCGCTACTCAACTTAACCTCAACATAAATATAAATTTAAAATAATCAAAAGGTATCTATCATTTACAATATAAAAAAAATAAGAAATTTAATATACAATTAATTTATGATTAAAAATGTTAACCCTGTATTTAATCTAAACTGAAATCAATGGAACTTAAAATACAATTAAATAAGGAAAGATGTTTGAAATTAATAATATATTAACGTTAGCACTGTATTCATTGCTCAACTAATAGCAACGTTTTATAATTTTGTTTCAAAAATGTCAAAGAACATGTCCTAATTTCCCTAGGTAGACTGTTATATATTGAAATGGCGTTATATGTGAAAGATCTTTTGAAAAATGATAATCGGTAATTCGGAATCGTTAAGTTGTGTGGATATCTTAAATGTAAACTGTGCAGATCTTTCCGATATATCAATTTATTTTTTAAGTATATGGGAGTTGAGGTTAAAAGAATTTGAAATACCGTGGCCGCCATCTGATATTTAAATAAATTTCCTATATTGAGCCAGCTAAGTTCTTTAATTTTATTTGATATTCTATCATACTTTCTGATACCAAATACAAAACGACAACAACAATTTTGAATCTTTTGAAGTCTGTATTTGGTTATTTGATCCAAACAAGGATAGTAAATTAAAAGTCCATAATTTAGGATGGACAATACAAGACTTTCACAAAGCAACTTACGTAATTTGAAACTCAAAATACCTCGATTCCTGTATAATTGACGAATAACCAGATACGATTTTTTGACTAGGAGCGAAACATAGTCCTGAAACCTTAATTTGCAGTCATAAATAATGCCTAAGTTTTTGGCACTTCTACAAGATTTTAGAGGTTCATTTTGAATGAATAGCTTAAGGTTCTGTTGTACATTATGTTCTATATTTTTAGGACAAAATAATATTGTATGACATTTACTGGCATTTAGTTTAAGGTTATGATTCATAGAAAATGTATATACTGCATTTAAATCTGAATTCATGTTTTGCGAGGCTATATCTACTTCACATGGGTCAAAGGAATAATATAGTTGCGTGTCGTCAGCAAAAGAGTGTATATTTACATGCTCCAATAATTTATAAAGGTCTGAAATATATATGGAAAACAAAAGGGGACCAAGAACCGAGCCTTGGGGTACTCCTGATGTTACACACATAAAGTTAGATGATTTCTCTAACGTTACTTTTTGGTAGCGGTTACTTAAATAAAATTTGAAAAATCTTAGTGAGGTTTCATCGAAACCAAAATATTTGAGTTTGGCACAAAGAAGCTGATGATGTATAGTGTCAAACGCTTTAGAAAAGTCAAGCAGAGTAACTATTGTAGCTTTTCCTTCATCCATTGATCTTATAATGTTATCTGTTAAATCTAAGAGTAATGTTGTAGTACTAAACCCCTTTCGAAAACCTGATTGTTTAGTGGTTACAATATTATGAGAAAATGTATATATTTGTTTACTAATTACTTTTTCTATAATTTTGGACAACGTCGGTAAAATACTTATGGGCCGAAGGTCGCTAAATGTTTCAGGCTTATTTGATTTTGGCAAAGGCTTGATTAAGGAATACTTCCAGCTATCAGGAAAGTAACCAACTTCTAAACAGCAATTTACAATGTGCGTTATGTAAGGAGCACAGACTGAAATAGAAAGTTGTAACATTTTTGCTGAGATGTTATCAATTCCTAATGCGTTTGATTTTAATTCCAAAACTATTGACCTAATTTCATTTACTGTTGCAAGTTTAAAAGAGAAATTAATACCAGGATTAAATAGATTTGAGTTATAATAAGATGTAGTGTAAGGACAACAATTTCTCTGACTGAATACCGACGTAAAATACTTGTTTATATCAGTAGGGTCACTTAAGCCATCAGGAAAATTTAACACCTGTTAAATATAAACAATTACAGAATTACCACTAACATTTGTTGAACTTTTAAAAATTAAGCCTACCTTTTATTTTAGGAATAGCAAATTTTGTTATATGGTTCTGAGAATTGTTTATAAAATGTTCTTTTGCAAAGTGTAGACTGCAAACTTTTATACGAGAATAACAATGTATTGGTGTAATATTTGCATATTTATGATTGCCCGTAAATCCCAAAGGATTTTTCCAAAGCTGGCATCTGCAAAAAAAAAAGTTATTCTCAATGGGTGCCTTTTGAAATCCACATAAATATATATTGAAAATAAAATATATTTGTACCACAGACCCGATAAAATATGTACCAAGTTTGTAAAAATTAGATCTTATAAATCTTATTTTTGGACCTTATTAAAAAAAGTTAACTATTTAAAATATGTCTTACCTAGCCTCATATTTTGGACATCGAAAAAGTGATATTCCACTTTCTACTTTACTAAAGCAACCATTCACGGAACAATATGTCACAGACATTTTTAATATCAAATAATGTCAATACCTATCCACTAAACTTTCACTAAAAACTATGCCTCTCTGTATACCGCGATGCTTTGTGATCTATGTATAAACGCGACGCACTCTGTAAGTATATGAACACTGACTGGGCCAATATCACCAGCCCTGAACCAGCCCGTGATAGGCGGGGTAGAGAAAGTCTCAGTGTCGGCTTTTTCGAGAGTGATTTTACTAGTCCTTTTATGTACAATGACAAAGTGGTTGAACTTTAACATTGTAGGTGTATTTCCAAATAATTAGAAGACAATTGGCAAGACAGTTGTAGATCATTTTCTTTTAGTTTACAGATATGTATCATATTCTAATATTCTTCCAAGAATGTCAATAACAGGTGCTATCTTATTGCAAATATAGGTAATATTTTGTTCCCAAAATAGTTTTACATCTATTAATAGACCAATATATTTTATGCAATCTATTTCAAAATTCATTACCAATTGATAAAATTATTTGATGCCATTCACTATCATTAGAAACTACCATAAAGTTTGATTGATTTATTTTTAAAGATAGTTTATGATAACCAAGCTAATCCTTTATAAGGAACAAGTCATGTTCAACATCATTTTTTATCTGATCCTTATTTTTGTTAAAATATGTTTTACCAGTATCATCTGAAAACATCCGAAGGTCACCTTTGAGTGGTAGTTTAGAAACGGAGTTGATATAAATTAGGAACAGAGTTGGTGCGAGTATTGATCCCTGTGGTACTCCACATACAATATCTGATATATTACTATCCACACCATTTACATGAACATATTGGATGTGCCCCTCAAAGTAGTCCTTAAACCAGTCAAGTAATTTGCCTTGAACTCTAATATTTCCCAGGATTCTCAATTACATGCTGTGATTCACAGTATCAAATTGCCTTTTTTAGATCCAATGATATAAATATACATACCAAGCCCTTATCTGTACTAGATCTTGATCTGAACCCATATTGACCAAAAAACCAGAAATTATCTTGGTCTAGGAATTTGCAGAGTACAAGCTCCCATTATCTTGGATATTGCAGACAATAAAGATACCAGTCTGTAATTACTGGACATGGACGAATAATTTTTGCTACTTTAAGTGCATTTGGTACGAAGCCAGATGTAGAAGTTAAATTAATAAGGATACTTAGTATTTGAGATAATATTTCAGCTGTTACATTCTCTTTTCTGGGACTTTTCTTGAGAGATAAAATTATATTACTAATTTCTTGAGCTGTAATTGGTTGTAACTGAAAGTTACTTAAATTATATGACCAGGACAGAGCATTCTTAACTGGTTCACATAACTGGGCAAGTTCCGGTCCTATACTGGTAAATCTTTATTTAAGATTTCCAGATTCTCATCTAATGTATTGATGTCACAGTCTGCAGGGTAATAAATACCACCAATTACATAATTTATTTTTTCTAAGTGGATGAAGAGAATTGAACATTTTTCTTCAACTTTGGAAATTATTTTATATGGATACATGTTTTTATTAGAATTGCAACACCACCGTTCAGGGTTTTTGTCATATATCTGCATTACTTTATCTCAATGCTGAAGGAAGCTGATGTTGTGTTACATCCATTAATTCTATGAAGGAAGAGAAATGTCTTGAGTGTTAAATTTACAGAAATGCGACAAATATAAAACTCTGTGAAAGTAAATGTTCTTTTTGGAAGGGGCTAACACGTTTAGCTAACCCAAAAGATTAATATTTCTTCCAGTTATGTGAGATGGTTGTCTATACTATCAAGATATTGGCATCGTATGGTGCCTGGTTAACCTTAAAAAGGTATTAAGGAAAATACATGGAACATAATTTTTGACTTCGTAACTTTGTCTGAACTAGTTAGGAGGTGAACATATCAAAAGTCCCCGCCCGTAGTCTTTGAGCCGGGGGGGGGGGGGGGGGAGGGGTCTGAAGGTCCTATTTTTCGCTTATATCTCGGAAACTATACATCTTAGCGATATAACCAGTTAATATAAAATTAAATCTTATTAAGTGTGCTACAAGTTTTACCCAATTAAGTTTTTCGATCTTGTATAGTTTTAGATATATCAGCTCTTGAAAGTCCGTAATTTTGGAAAACAAAATTTGCCTCACATATATTGCTCATTTTGACCGGATAACTCTTCAAAGCTGCAACCAAAAAATAAATACCGACCATGGAGTTGTAGAGAATTAAATTCCCTTCAATAATATATATTACTTTACTATTTTATCTATTTTACTTCAAATGTTAAAGCAGTTTCAAAATTGAGCGTGAAATCTGAATTTTTACGACAACTGTCGACAGTGTCGATTCATTTTTCAATTTCTCACCATTTCTGGTCAACGTATTAGCCGAAATATGCACCGTTATATACTTATAGAGATTACTGGATGTCTAAATAGCAGAGATAGGTACTCATTTTAAAAAATATAGTTGTGGGTCCTCTGACCAGGTTCCTCACACTTAATTAAAGAATATCTAGACCATTTTAATGGGAAAATATGTTGCTATAACCATGTTTCTGCATATATAAGTTTCTTTAAGACAGTGGGATGGTTTTATAAATTACAACTATTAACTGAAAACAACGTTTATTGACATATAAAAGTGAATTAACATAAAACATTACAACAGTATGTAACATTAGGTCAATTTCTTGCTTTCTGGTGTGGCATATATTTTATTGTCCAATTAGCATCCCCATTCTTGTCACATTCTAAGAGTTCTTGTTTAAGACTTGTACTGTGAGTTCTAATATAGGTAGTGTCTTATTCAATGAAATTATAATATTCTTGAATTTATTATTGTTTTTGATGATTCGAGCATGATTGATTATTTTAGAGACATCATGGTGTGATTGCAATATTATTTTCAAAGGTCTTGAGTGATTTTCATAATTATTCTGACCAACTCTAAATGCTTTTATAGAACCCAGCAGGAATATAATTATTAAGGAATTAATCTGATTCTGGGAGTTTGAAAATTACTAAATTATTTTTCTTTCTTTCTCTGTTTAAGACAATATGTTTTTCATATCAACTGAACTGTTAGTAGATGCTGTTTGAGTAGATAATTTACTTTGTATAACTTTTACCTCATATTTCAAACTTTTAACTGATTGGTCTATTGCATTATTTTCCATCGAATCTAATTTTAGCTTGACTTCTTGCTTTTCAGTTTGTAAATTTTGAATTTCATTTTCAATAGAAGATATTTTTTTTTTAATAAAAACTGAACTTGCTTAAAAATCCATCTGTCACAAAAGTAAATGACCCTCTTTGTTTTTGTAATTGAACTGCCGGAACTTCAGTTGAAGTTATAACATATCAGTTTCCTTATATTGTGAAATATGATTTGCAGCAATCATATATTATAAAGTCTTCATTGTCATCGATATTTTTAAAACATTTACCATAATTGTTAGACATTATAAAATTAAATGGTACACCACTGTTCAATAGAAGACAAATTTGCCGCGTTTGAGAATCCACATCGGATGCATCTGAGATGTTTTGAATTTTTTATCACGCTCTAAACTTTATTTGGTCACGTGATAAAATGTCAATGACAAGTTAGAAGTTTATACTTATTAAATTTGACTTTTGAGACTACAAATCAACCTAAATTTGAAATATAAACAAAAATTAAACAAACTAATCACTTTTATATTAGAGAGTTATTGCAAATTCACTTAAGGTCAGTCACTATTAGTGCCGCCCTTATTTTGACATCTGAGCATGCGCAGATCACTAACTTTAATAAAGATTGTGCCTGTCCTTAATAGAGAGATATTGCAAATTTCTATAAAGCCAGCCACTAAACTTTAAATTATAGTTCATCTTTTTTGTTGTCTATAATATTAAAGAGGCATTAGAAATTATAATTTTAGAAGGTTTAAATGACGATTATATTAAATATTTAATATTAAAAAACTTCTAACGGCGAGCGCATCCGCAAACTATAAAGTCGCCACTACCTGCTGCCCTTAAACATCCACAATTAAGGACAGACACAATCCTTAATAAAGTCAGTTTTAGAACGTAAACATCTGCGCATGCTCAGATGTCAAAATAAGAGCGGCACTAATAGTGACTGACCTTAAACTTGCAATAACTCTCTTATTAAAGACAGACACAATCTTTATTAAAGTTAGTGATCTGCGCATGCTCAGATGTCAAAATAAGAGCGGCACTAATAGTGACTGACCTTAAGGCTGAGTTCGGTTTGGCGTTCGCTGTACTCAGAGTGCACTCGGTATGTCTCGATTGTGGTCGCCTTGTCACTCAGAGCCAGAGCTGGGCAAGTACTCGAATACTTTTACTCGTATTTCGATTACGAGTAGAATAACTACTCGTAATTTTTACTTATAAGTATTTTTTGTTTGAAGTACTTATTACTCGTACTTACAAGTAAATTTAAATCTACTCGTAAAATGTACTTGTAAAATACTAGTATTATTTTACGAGTAGTCGGTATTTTTTGATCGTAGCATGTTAACCGCCAGTCGCTACTATAGATCGCCAGTATCACGAATCACGACACGAAACGGCCTCGGTTGTGTTCGGGCTGCGGTCTCTGATTTGGGTTGAGAATATTGGGAAAAGCAATTCGTTGGGCGTTTTAAGTTTTATTATTTTTGGTGTTTTGTAGTGGTGTGAATGTGTTTCCTACGAGAACGGTTAAATATTAAACGTCTATAGTCTCCATACACAATCTTCCCCAGACAACACACCAAATCCCAGAGATATCCACAGAATATCTTTTGTGGATATCCAATATATCCACAAGATATCAGAAATATTCCGTGGATCTAATATGGATATCCAAATGTCCGTCTATATCCAGAATATAGAAGATATCCCTACGGATATCCAGCAAAATATCTAATGTATCTTCCAGGCAATACAAGAAATTCCAGAAATATCCACAGAATATATTTTGTGGATATCCAATATGGATATCCAACCAAATGTCCGTCTATATCCCAGGATATAGAAGAATTCGGATATTCAGCAAAATATTTTATGGATATCTTTAGTAGATGTTCATAAGTAACCAATGATTATTGAATAACGTCGAAAGAAAATAGCAGAGATAAAAAATATTTTCAATACTCTGCCTTTGATTTTGCCCACTAAGGAGAAAGTCATTCTTATTAGGACTCTTCAATAATAAATGGAAACTCTCGACTCCAGTCTCTAATCGAGTCTGACTGATCTACAAATTTCGATCGAACTCAATTACGGCGGGTTGAGCATGAGCACGAGCGAAAGTGGTATCGCCATCTATACTTAGTAAGCAAAATCAAAAATTACATTTAGTGGAAATCCACGATGGTTTGCGTTCGCACCTAGACTTTGATATATTTAGTGGATGTCCATGGGATATTGAATACACCTTAAAAAAAATAATTTTAAATATCTGAACGGTACTATTAGCCACAATGGCGTAATTTTTTAATAATTTGCTATATAATTACTAATATTTATGGGCATTTGCATGTCTATAAATTATATCTCATGGATATAAAATAGATATCCACCATGGACTGGACATTCAGTGGATATTGGGATGTTCAGTACATATCCAAAGGATTTGGTATGCTGTCTAGGGATCGTTAACTTGAATAAGGATAATTTCCTAACGGTAGCAGAATTTTATATAAATAAAACTTTGTTTCCATCTTCGGGTGCAGTCAAAATTTAATTTAAAAAAAGCACATGGGGACGATTACAGTTTAAATATTTTTAAAATAACAGAAACCCCATCTTTCTTTTTCAGCGTGAGAAGGTGTATTCAAAATAATATTGATTTGGTTTAACACGATAACGATAAAGTAGGGAAACAAAAAGATGAGTTAAAAATTACCAGTTTTAAAAAACTGTATTTAATTGTTCATTGTCAAGTTGACCATGTTTGTTTTATTTATATTCCAAACAAAGTTTTTATTTATTTTAGGATTGTTTTTTGTTTTTGTTTAGGTAAATAAATTTTGTGAAACTACTCGTACTCTTTACTCGTATTTTCACGATTACTACTCGTATCCGTAAACTATCTCTATAAAAGTACTTACGAATAAAATACTTATAAATACAATTTTCGAGTACTCGTACTCGTACAATTTACGAGTATTTTATTCAGTACTCGTGCCCAGCTCTGCTCAGAGCGTACTCTTTTGTGTTCGGCTTGCCACAGATCACGTACTCAGAGCGCGCTCACTCTTCCCCGAGTTGGCCGATGGAGATCAGCGGGTATCTGTAGGAATGTGTCAAAAATGTCAAATGTCGATTTTCTGATCGGTGATTAATCAGTTTTACACGTAATATTTCTTGTTTGTTTCTGTTATAACTATTTGATTAAAATTATTTTTTTACAGTCCATAGACACACACAAAAGTGTATTCAAGTGCAAACTATCACTAGTGCCATATGTCATTCCCCTTGTGTTCGTCTTGAGATTCTAAAAAGAGTGAACTCTGTCTATGACGTCACGCACTCCGTGCGCGCTCTGTGCGATCCGTCGAGTTCTAAACCGAACTTACCCTAAGTGAACTTGCAATAACTCTCTATTCATGCTAGCATAAACAAAGGATAAATTGACAAACAAGGCTTCATAGAACACTTACTTTCTGGCATGGAACGAACATCTCATTCACATCTCATTTCAAATCGAGATATAAAAAATGTAATCTGAACAGGTCACATACTTTGATTTTCTTTTACTATACGGAGAATGGTCACACTGCGCAGCTTTCTGAGTGCCTTTTAAAAGGAGATAGAAAACTCCGCCATTTTGAACCCTTATTACGTGTTGCCTACATCTTGGCGCAATATTTTTAATAGGTGTGTTTTAATCATCCGCTTCTGCTTCGGAATTGTCGGTTTTCTTGTTTTAATCTGACAGGTTAAAACGACTAAACCGACAATTCCGGAAGCAGAAGCGGATGATTAAAACGCACCTGATATTTTGCTTGCTGCTGTCAGTGTCAGTGAATATTATTTTTGAAGTCACAGTTTATTGCTAAAGAATCAGTTAGCTCACTCGGACCAGTTGAAAGTTCCAAAATAACATCCACTCCAGGGATACAAATTCAGGATACGCAGAAGACTGCTGTTTTATTATAGGCGGTTGTCATATATTGTATTATCCGAGTTGCACAGTGTATAAACTGAAACATTGTGATCAAAAGTGCCGACGCAGAGTGAGCGATCTGATTCTTTAGCTGTAAACTGTGTCACAGGGTTCAAAATGGCCGCGCCCTATGATGGGCGTGTCGGACCTCTCTCTTGCCTCGTATAGTAATCAAAGTATGTGGAACAGGTACATCTGGTATAAACAAACGCAGATGTAGATGTAGTAGATGTGTCCGATGTGGATAAGAAAACGCTCGAGATGTAAAAAATGCATCCGATGTGGATTCTCAAACGCGGCAATAGTTGGTAGGTATCAGAGATTTTTTGCCAAATCCTTATCGTCTTTTCTTTTTACCTGTCATAAAACCCAACTGATAAATTTTATATAAATAAAAATTTCCTAGGTTTAATCGGTCATTCTTTTTATTTTTAAACGTTTAGCACTAGATATGTTTCGGAAATTAATTTTTTCCATCTTCGGGTGCAGTCAAAAGTCTGTATTGTTAAATGTTTAAGGTTAAATGTTAAAAGGTTTAAGGTTGAAAATATCGACGTAAATGCACTATTAAATGTAATTCCAACTTCCGAAATTTTAAATGTGGAAGATTAACAAGTGGTTTATTGGGGGGTGAGTCGGTGTGTCGGGGGTCAAGGGTATTGTATTTAGAATACATAAATACATTCAAAAGTGAAAATTATAAAGCAAAAATCTGAGTTTTTCTCCTGTTATTTCATTTTGAAAAATTTGTTCCTGCGTCTCGGTAAGTATGGGATTAAAAAATAATTTTTACCAATGAAAATTGAAGAAAATTTTATGCTTTCTTTTTTGTATTTGGCCGCTTTTTCGAAAAACGCATGATTTAGAAGAAAAAAAAGTGAAAAATCGAAAATGGTCCAATTATTCCAACAGGATCAGGTCAAAAACTCACATTTATCCCACATTATTCTCTAGTAATAATTTTAAATTTCATTAATTTTGGAATTATGTTGAGGTAACCACTATTTTAAGATAAATTAATGACCAGTTTTTATATATTTATTGTTATATCAATTAAATTTTTAGCTCTTTCATAATGTATAATTGTGATTTAGTGCAATTCATTATCACGTTTGATGCTTTCGTCATTGTCAAATCAAAATCTGCTATGTAGGTTTTAGAAAATTTTACAAGAACCTAAAAAAAAATACTATTGAGACCAAAGACATTACAACATAGAGACAAAATGTTTCATTCATAAATCCCATACAATTGCGGATTGTTATTGTTTTAAAATTGTTAGTGAGTGGAAGAGAGAAAGACAGACCTCTTAGGACCGGCTGGCAACGTTGTAAACAATGTCCACAATATGCTCGCCAGTGGCGTAGAGTTTTAAACTTACCAATATTGTCAGAGTAGTATGTTAAAAAAATACGTAAATAAGTAGGTATATTTTTTTAGTAATATAATTATGATGATTTTTTCATGTAGGTAAATTCAAGTACAAATAAATTCAAATACAAGAGAATTCAAGTTACCTTCCGATTGTTAATATTTATTGGTTTATAGTTTATTGGCATTAACTATATATTTGCCTGGTATGATGTTAACCAAAATTATTTAAAATTTTATATTGACATTAAGTGAGTAGAGGTATCTAAATAAAACACTGTTCTAAAAATATATAATTTTTTAATTATTAATAATATGGTAAAAAATATCGTAAAAAAAAAATTAAAATAGCGTTGTAAATATATTAAGTACTTTAATTTTATTAATTAAAATTTAATTTAATTTTTTTATGCTTAGTTATTAGTGTTATTACTTACTGCAATGTTTTTTTTGCAGCAGGTGGTGTTTCAAAAACAGTTGAATCAGAACTAAAAACCCATATATTAGATATACATACATGTAGGTAATAAATAATGTTTAGAGGTAAACAAAAAATTAATATTTTGTGTTTTTACCTGATGGATAAGTCATCCAAAAATAGAAAACCCTCACACCGTCTGGGGTTTGCATCTTTTCTGATATATTTAGCACCATTTGCACGTACCAAAACATCTTCAGGAAAAAAGTGTTCTGAACACAACCCTGGGTTTTTACAAAAGGGCTGATCCCTACTAAAGAAAACCAAAATTTTCTTTTCTCAGGATCTTGCGGAAACCTAAATAGAATATTAAAAAATATGTATAGGTGCCTAATAGGTAAATCATTTTTAAGGTAGTCTACATTTTACATTAAAGTTTCTTTGCCACTATTCAATAATTATTTATTGGTATAAGAATAATTTACTAATTTATAAAAGGAATATCACTTTAAAAACTGTTTTAAGACTGTTTTAAACTACACAAGTTTTTGATACAATTTCTTGTACAATTTAAATTGTATATTATCAAACCTGCAGTAAATTGAAAAATTAGATTGGATAATCATTTTTCAAACAATTTACTATGTGATCCTATACAATTTAAATTCTATAAGAAATTGTATCAAATCTTGTACAAGAAATTGTATAGTCAAAACAGTCTTAAGACGGGTGCCCTACTCCACTGGTTCAGATGAAAACAACATATCTTAACCTAAAAATACTTACCGATGAAAGGATAAATTTAAATGATCTACCTTATTGAACACTACACATGCATGTACCATAATTCTTTATATTTCTCACAAAAGTTCACAAAAATAGTATTTTATAAATAAATAAATCAATAAGTCGCACAGAAACTGTCAGAAACACAAAATAGCTGTTAGACCCGATTGGCAACGTTGTAGCTGGTTACGGTAACTACATTTCATTCTTAAAAATAGGTACTAATTGTAAATTCGTAAAGTAAGATATTCAGCGATGCCGTATTTACGAAGTTCTTTGTAACCCTAATATTTTGTTTAGATTAATATTGATTTTTAATAAAAAAAATTAGCTTATATTAAAACTTTAAATAATAATTTGATTAAAAACATATTTTTATTTATATAATATAAAATTATAGTTATAGGATATATCTTTTCAAAAGTAATTTCTCCAAATAATTTTTACAGACTGATAAAACCGGCAAAGACGCAATAAACGAGAATCTGGTGGGAATAATGATTTGCCACATAAAAATGTAAACAATTTGGTCTCTTAGTTGTAATGTCTTTGATTGAGACCGATATCTCCTCTCAACAGATTTTATAATGGATACAATTATATTACAAATTTATATTATAGGAATGTTTGACAAAGTTAAAATATGTCATGTCAATTTGTGACAAAATCCCATGCACCAGCTTCAGTTGGATAGTGACGAGTTATTTTTTACACTTTATCGCTGGATATTACAAACACGTTTTTTAACTTGAAGTGAAACCAAGAAATTTCTAAATTAACGAGAAGCATAAATAAAATCCACTATTAAAAACATTGATAATAATTACATCTTAGTCACATTTAAGATATGGACTCTTTTCACTTAAATATCAAGTCCTATGTTTTAATTCTTCAATAATGAGTACTGTATTTTTGTTGAAGGTGTGGCAGCAGGAGGTAGCGTAGTTCCAGCACAATCCATCACTGCAGCACTTCGAGATCTATACAGTAACATGGATAAAGGCAACGCAGTTCCTCCCATAGTATTACTCCAAGTGATGCACATGGCTTTTCCTAGATTCGCTGAAAAAAACGAACACGGTACTTTCTCTCAGCAGGTTAATTAATTTTACATAGTTTTGCAATATCTGTTTAAACTTAATAATATTTTTTTAGGATGCCAACGAATGTTGGACCGAATTAGTAAGAATGTTGCAACAGAAATTGCCGGCCAAGCAAAACGGTGGAACTACCAAAGAACAGTTTAAGTGAGTGTTTTATTAAATTAATTTTGTCACATTTAAACCTACAATTCGCGTATTTTTTAGATCATTTATAGACCAATATTTCGGCGGTACGTTTGATGTCGAATTAAAATGTGTAGAAGCCGAAGATGAACCGGTGTCTAAGAGTAAAGAGCAATTTTTGCAACTTAGCTGTTTTATTTCTCAAGATGTTCGATATATGCATTCTGGTTTGAAAAATGTAACTATTGTAAACGTTGTTGTGTATGGATAAAGAATATTTTCAACTCTTTTTCAGAAATTACAAGAACAAATTACAAAAAAATCATCAACTCTAGACAGGGATGCTGTATATACAAAAACGGTAATATTATAGTTTAATCGTAATTTAATTGTCTTTAACTGTTTTTTTTTTTCTCCTTTTTTTAGTCTAAAATAAGCAGATTGCCAGCTTACTTAACGGTCCAATTTGTTAGATTTTATTACAAAGAAAAAGAATCGATCAATGCAAAAATTCTTAAGGACGTAAAGTTTCCATTGGAATTTGATGCATTCGATTTGTGTACACCACAACTGCAAGAAAAATTAGCACCTATGAGGGCCAAATTTAAGGTAAAAAATTGCAGACTTTTCCATAATGTTGTATTCTATGAAAATGACAACAAAAACATATTAGTTACCTATATTAACTTGTAAAAAATTGTAATAATAAATTATTTCTCACTAACCTACCTCAATTCGGCAGTGGCGTACAACCATTTTACAGGCGATTTTTAAAACTTAAGGTATTTTTAAAAATTAATATTTTGATTTATTCTTTTTAAGGAATATGAAGACGCTCAAGTTGATCAATCATCTAAAGAAAAGAATAAAAACAAAGGCGATAACAAACATCCAAAAGAAGATAGGAAATTTTCTCCTTATTGGTTCGAAGATGGTGAGTATAATATCTTAAGCACCCACTATCAATTTCTTTATAATGAAAATTGTTTTTCATTTGTGAATAAATTCATGAAATTGTGACATATGTCAGTTTAACAAATGTACCAACACAACAAAGATTCCTAAATAAGTGAGGTTAAGCGTTAAAAGTAATGGGCCGAACGAAATATTCGTGACTCTACAGGATTGTTCAATACATCGTGTATTATCTGAAGTATTCGGGAAAATGACATAGTTGCCGGATCATTGAAAGCACAAAGTTAAAAATGAATAGGATTATAAATTTCTCTGGCTTATATTTCGAGTAACATAAGAATAGCAATAGTGAATGTAAGAAACGCTTTTTTAAATATAAACCGTTTGAGGTACCTATTTTGAAATAAGTAGGGCACGATAAGAAAAATTTTTATTTTTGGAATTCACGTAACAACAATTTATTTTCTCTACGGCACCTCCGAATCCACTCTTGTTTTATTCCATGTGAAACAACATCTTTCCCCAATCGAAAATTATGATAAATTATAATATGGGTTATCTAATGTAAATTTTAAAGTTTTAAAATGGGAGCAATTAAATATGTGCGAGAGAGAAAGTAAAACGTACGAAGTCATTAACAAATGACGACCAACTTCTAATTTCTCCATCTGTCCACTCACCTATTGGGAAATCTGACCATGGCGTTATTATATTTAATATGCAATTTAACATAGAAACCCCTAATTCCGATAGGGTCGTAACCTATAGTGTCACAAACTTTAATAACGTAAAGATAGTCCTCTCCGAAATTGATTGGAATCACTTTTTTAGAAGTACTGTATTAGTAGAAGATATGTGGACACTATTTCATACAAAGATATCCGAAATTGTGAAGGCTAACACAAAAAACAAAAAATGTCCTGAGAACAAATTAAAACCCTGGATCAATGGACAACTTTTAACTTTAATAAAACATAAGAAAAGTATGTGGAAAAAATTTAAAGCAACCAAAAAATATGATGATTTTGTTAACCATCGACGTTTCGCAAACGATTTAATCAATGTTATTGATAACGCAAGAAGAGAATACGAAGAATATATCGCTAGTAGCAATAATCCTAAGAAGCTATTTAAACACGTAAGATGCTCTCTATCTTCCAAAGTATCAGTACTGCTTCTTAAAAAAACGGATAAACTCAAAGTGACAAACTCAGTCCATCCAACTATCGTCCAATAAGCCTTGTCCCAATTGCCTGTAAAATAATGGAATCCATCTTAACCAATTATATGTCTGATTTTTTCAAGAGCCATGACGTCTTGCCAAAAGAACAACACGGTTTTATTAAAGGCCGACCCACATTAACAAACCTAATGACCTGTTTAAACGGTTGGACTACGTCTGTGGACAATAAAGAGCCTGTCGATGTCGTATATCTTGATTTCGCTAAAGCCTTTGATCGTGTTCCCAAAAAGAGATTGCTTTATAAGTTGGAAAAAGCTGGCATAAGCTGGCATTCGCGGCTCTTTACTTCTCTGGATAAGTGATTTTTTGTCAAATCGCATCTTCAAGGTAAAAGTTGGACAGATGTTCTCGTCAGAGTATCCAGTTCTAAGTGGTGTCCCTCAAGGCTCTGTCATAGGGCCATTGCTATTCTTGGTATACGCTGCAGATCTAGGCAAAGACTTAAATTCTAATATTTCGTGTTATGCTGATGACACTAAGCTATACTCTAATCCTGTGACAGATTCTACCCAGCTACCAAAAAAACCTTGAAACTATTTCAAACTGGTGTGACACCTGGCTGCTTCCTTTAAACGCGGAAAAATGTGTCGTCCTGCATATAGGAAAAAATAACCCGTGCGTGAACTATTATCTAAACGGTAGTGCGTTAGCAACTGTGAACTCCTATAACGACCTGGGACTCATTGTGAACTCTTCATTAACGTGGTCAGAGCACATATCAGCGGTATGTAAACGTTCGAACTCAATGCTCTACCTATTAAAAAAGTCCTTCACGCGTGTGAACTTTCAAACATTTTCTAAACTTTATACAACTTACGTTAGACCGTTGATGGAATATGTCGGACCTGCGTGGTATCCTGATCTGGTTTCTGATCAAAAAAGATTGGAAAATGTTCAACGCTACGCTACTCGAATACCTTTCGGCAGAATCAGACCATCGTATGAAAAACATGGCGAATTTGTGTTCATTTTCCCACAGAAGATTAAGAGGTGATTTAATTGTGACCCACAGAATTCTTCATGGTACTTTTTCATCCAACCGCTATAGTATACTCCCACGGAATACAGATGAGCGCCTACGTGGACATGAGTATAAGTTGAGCAAAGAAAATTTTAAAACACGTACCCGACAAAACTTTTTTGTAATAGAGTTTTCTATACTCGGAATAATTTACCCTCGAGTGTTGTTCGCGCACAGTCAGTAAATGTATTAAAAAACCGACTCGATGACTTTTTTAAAGAAAACTAAAAGTTTATTTTTAGTGCTTTGTTTGCAATATGTTATTTGCTAATTACTTATTTAATAATTGTCTTTGTTATTAAACTTGTAATTTTGGGCTTAATAGGATTCATTCCTCAGCCCTAATTTATTTGTAATAATAATAATATTAAAGTCTGTGTGATAGAACAGGGCACAACATAGCAATTAGGCGCGATATGTCCGTTGAACGCACCAAATGCGCATGCTATTTTACATGCGATTGACAGAGACAGTGCCTATTTTGGAGCGGCTGACAATAAACTTTATTTCGATTATAATTATTATATTACTATAAAATACCTATACTTACAGGTATATAATAATCATAAAAAAAAATAAACAAAAAAAATGTTATTATAATAAAGTAAAAAAATTAATGTAGAATAATAATATTCAATACATTTATGGTATCAAAAGCGTTTATTATAAAGCAAATGGAATACATAGAAAAATAATATAAAATTCGTAATTATTATTCAAAATCTGAATCATCTGAAGCTACATTAAAATCTTCAGACTCTGATGATTCTTCTTCATTTACATTTTTCGTCATTTGCAGGATGACATTTATTGTCAAAGGTTGCGATTGACAGAGACAGTGCTTAATTGTTGTTAACTTTTCCACTCGCATCGATGTCACCAGCTCTTTTCTCATGTGATTGTGGAATCTTCAAAACCGATAAGTCGTCATTGAAATCAAACGTCGAAATTTATGAACCAACGCAGATTGATGTGGAAATAATAGATGGTTTTTACTATTTGTACTTGATCGGAGCCTCAATTCTACAAACTTTTGAAAAAATCGACGACTCTATACTCCTCAACGAACGCCGCAGAGGTGCGTTTAGTTTTTGATCGTTATATGACGCCGTCAATAAAAAATACAGAACGCTAAACTCGTCAAGAGTTTGATATTCCATTTAATATTTCAGGGCCTCAACAAAGTAGGCCGCCAGACTTTTTACATAGTTTGAAAAATTATAGGTTCAAAGAGGCATTGGTTCAGTTTTTATCTATTTTTTTGGGAAAATAACAATTTAGTAACAATTATTAAAAAGAAAAAAATATTTTTAACTGTTCAAAACTGTTGTTACTCCTATCAAGCGCAGGAAAATCGAATGATCAAAAATGAAGAAAGTTAATACATTTGTGATTATGAAGAGGCGGATACCAGGATCATTTTTCACGCATCTAGAGTAACACCGGGATCGAAGATTCTAATAAAATCTTTCGATACCGATGTCATGATGATTTTACTTGGAAACATACACAAAATTGATCCTTCGGAAGTTTGGATAGCAAGTCCAGCAAATAAAAAAAAAGGCATCAATTGCATTAATTGCACTGATTTAGTTAAAAAAATTAGGAACTACACTATGTCGAAGCCTATCAACTTTTCATGTGTATACTGGTTGTGATTACACAGCAGCTTTTTGCCAAAAAGGTAAAGTTAGACCGTACAAACAATTTTCAAAAAATGAGACGTGCCAAAATATGTTTGCGTCATTACTTGACGAAGCTGATATTTTCATGAATGAATAAATTAAGGCTGTTCAGGAGTTTACTGCTAATATGTATGGTATCAAGCACTGCACTAATGTGAACGATGCCAGGTATCGCATTTTCCAAAACAGTTACTCCGCAAAAGAAGACAATGAAAAATTTTTAAAAAAAGTAAAAAGTTTTGACTCCAACATTATGCCACCATGCTGGTCTTTCTTTAATGCAAAAAAATTTTGAGAACTATATGTGTCAATTCTTTGTGGTTTCATGCAACCGATTCAGACTGTATAAAATTGCACACTGAAAACTGCGGTTGGCTTTTAAAAAATAATTATTTAAAACCGATTGGATTTGTTGGAGACCAATCACCTTTGACAATAAATGACATCGTGCAACAAATGACGGAAAATGTAAATGAAGCAGAATCTTAGAGCATATAATAGTAGAGGTGTTACTCAAATGGGTTTGTTATGTACTGAGGGGGTAACCCCTTCGGTGTTAGGTACACGACGCATTCTCAGAGTAAGTAAATAGTAAAGAGAGGACAGTAAACAATGTTTGTGTCGCCATGATAATATGGTCGAGAATTCTATTTAGAGAGAAATAGATTAATATCTCTATCTCTTTGTTTGTATTTGTCAGTTTTACAAAGCTTTTCTCAGACAATTATTCCAGTGTTTAATTTAAATTTGTTCGTGTTGTGGTGTTAATAGTAATTGTTATTAATATTATATTCATAACAAAAAAGTCATATTTTGTTTTCACTTCATTAAAAATGCACCTACCTACCTTTTAAAACATTTTATTTTATATTCTATTTGGTAAACATTTTCGCATTTAAAATGACCCAGCGAAATTGTTTTACGTTACGCTACTGTTGAGAATTCTAAAACAAGTGAGAACGCCTTCATTAGAAAGAGAGATACTGATTATATGATAGCGAGATTAATATTGTATAACTTAATGCAGTGGTGGCCTATCTGCTATTATATTATCTAAGGACGCATTATGATTGGCGAGTTAGGAACACGACGATTTATGAATGGCGAATTTAAATAACGCGCGTATTTGTGACAAATGACATTTCATTTGACGTCTTGTTTTCGTTTTTAAAAATATCATTTTTTGTGGCTTCCAAAGACAATTTGGACGAGGTTTCCCTTTGATAAACTTTTCAAGTGTAATTTTATTATAAAATAAGTGCTAATTATGCCGAAAGCAATAATACATACTTAAAAGGATCCTGGTTGACGTTTTACAAGTAAGTATTCTATATTCCATAAACGTAACTTAAAATGGGAAATGGGCAAATGAATTAGAAAACATGTTTATAGAATTTTCTTCATTTGAGCATAACCGCAATTGGTTTCGTTCGACAGAAAATAGTTGTTTCCTTTGCGATAATTCTTAATTTATGTCTTTTTGTATTTAATGTAAAATTAATATTAATATTTTAAATCTTTTTTTACTTATTTCAGATTTCCCGCTGCTCTCACAACCAAACTGTCAAGTATTTATTTTGAGAATTAATAGCATTTCTAACAACACATGTCTGTGTTCAGACCATTTTCAACTGAAAATTATTATAAAGGTAGCAATATATTAATAAAAGGACCTATACCAAAATCTGTACCTGTACTTTGCCATATAAATGAGTTTTTTCCAAATAAACTGTAAATACTTGCAATTCGATATTCATATATGTGGCTTATTTTGTTAAATACTAGACATATATTATTATTATTACATTATTGTTTACAGGCCTAAAAATAACAACAGTAAAGAAAATATGCCCTTATCTGCAGTTCCCAACATTGAAAATTTCGAAGTTAGAAAAGAAAGAAGGCTAATGAAAAGGTATGATTAGCACTTATATTTTTAAAAGCCAAACAGGTGCTGATAATAATAGCCTTTGGAACGTTTGAAATTTAATTAAATGTATATTATTAAAAATCTGATGTGTCCAACACATGACTTTCCTATCTAGTTATTATAGGCTTTTTCCGGTTATTTTGTACAACCTATTGCAGCATCTCTATAAATGTTTAGAGGATAATCTAAATATAAACATTGTCCACATACATCTACCTCGAAAAATTTTTCTATATTCATTGAAAACGAAAATACTGAAAAATTTAAATTTCCTACAATTTTTTCATTACGGTCCATTTTAGAAAAATCATGTATAGACAAAAATTATAGAGATCGATATCGCAAACAACTTTTATTTCAAAAACTTTCATAAAAATCAGAATTTTGCACATTTTGTCAAATTTCTCGAATACGGACCATTTCAGGAAATTTTTACATAAATCAAAAATTATAGATAATATTAGAAGTAACTTTTATTTGAACAATTTTTTTCTCCAAACAATAACAGATATATTCCATAAAATATAAAAGTGGCCTCTTATAAAGTACCCCTCCAGATGTTCCGACTATGTCCAAAATCTAATCATTTCACGTCAGGCCGAAATAAAACTTAAGTTTAAAATTTAATGTTTTTTTCTTTATCCGTTTTTGAGTTTTCTTCAAAATTCAAAATTTACACATTTTCTCAAATATCTCGAATACGGTCCATTTTAGAGAAATTATGTATAGAATAAAAATTATAGAGAAATTATGTATAGAATAAAAATTATAGAGAATTATATTACAAACAACTTTTATTTGAACAATTTTTATAAAAAAATATTTTTTTATATTTTGTCAAATTTCTCGAATACGGACCATTTTAGGAAAATTTTGTATAAAACAAGAATTATATATAATAATATTAGAAGTAACTTTTATTTGAACAATTTTCTTCTCCAAACATAAATAACAGATATATTCCATAAAATATAAAAACGGCCTCCCATAAAGTACCCCCTAGATGTTCCGACTTTGTCCAAAATCTAATCATTTCATTTCAGGCCGAAATAAAATTTAAGTTTAAAATTTAATGTTTTTTTCTTTATCCGTTTTTGAGTTTTCTTCAAAATTCAAAATTCACACATTTTCTCAAATATCTCGAATACGGTCCATTTTAGAGAAATTATGTATAGAATAAAAATTATAGAGAATTATATTACAAACAACTTTTATTTGAACAATTTTTATAAAAAAATATTTTTTATACATTTTGTCAAATTTCTCGAATACGGACCATTTTAGGAAAATTTTGTATAGAACAAAAATTATAGATAATTATATTATAAGTATTTTATTTAAAGAAATTTCTTCTCCAAACGTAAATAACAGATATATTCTATAAAATATAAAAATGACCACCTATAAAGTACCCCCCCAGATGTTCCGACTCTGCCCAAAATCTAATCAGTTCATTAGACGCTGGAATAAAGCTTAAGTTTAAAATTTGGTGTTTTTCTGTGTATCGGTTCATGAGTTATGCGACCTACAGACACACACACACACACACACACACACACACACACACACACACACACACACAGACATCATCGCGAAAATAGTCAAAACGGATTCAGGGGACCTCAAAACGTAAAAATCCGTCGAATACTCGAGGTCGAAAAAAATCATGATTCCTATACTTTCCTTATATCTGTATACAGATAGGAAAGTAAAAATCTGCAGAATACATTTTATGTACATTTCATTTGTAGGGACGAAAATATGCAAGACAGGGAACTTCATCAATCTTTAACTCTCTTTAAAAGACAAAAAATTGTTTAAAATTTGATAAACTCATCACCTAAAACCACAATATATGTAAGCTTTCATTCATTCATACATTAACTCCTTCTGAAAGGGAAAGAAAACTTAAAAAAGAAAAACGAAGATTTGTTGAAGTCAAATAAGATATTTTCTAATATAATCAAGCATTATTATGATTTCAAGAAAGCAATACTTAAAAAAAAATTTAAACAGTTATTTTTTTATAGAAAATTAGCTCTTGCCCAAAAGAAGATTCTATGCCAAAAAAAAAATATAATTGAAAAACTTAGGGGACATATTTTTTACAAAGTAGATTGGAATCTTTAATTAGTATGATAGGATATATAAAAAATAACTCTTTCATAAAAAGTACAGGTATACTTGTGGCTGTAAGAATTAATTCCAGTAGTTTTCATAAATGTTTTTAATGATGAGGTAACATGTTTTTATTCTTTAGGCTTCTCTTGCAAATGGATCTAAGGAATTGGTCAAGAGAGCAATTAAAGATCGTTCCAGAACAAAATACTCCCCTGAATTAAGAGCGTTAGCACTAACTTTAAGCTTCTACAGTATGAAGGCTTATACATATGTGAGGGAAAAATTTATCAATTGTCTCCTACATCCCAGTACTCTTTATCAAAGTGGCATTAGGCTGTTGATGGTTTTCCTGGATTCACTGAAGAGCATTGAAATTTAAAGGGGAGATAAAAAAGGTTTTTTAAATCTTTTGATGGATGAAATGGCAATTATACAAAGGGTGGAATGGACTGGCCAAAAATATATTGGATATGTTGATATTGGCAGCAAGTTTCAACAAAATCAGTCAGTTGAAGCAAAATAAGCTATTGTGTTCTGCTTGTGCTTGTAAAGTTAATAAATATGTCTATTACGAATAGTTAGGTACCTACTATATTTTATATTATCTCTTGTATGTGTATATAGTATCTATTGTGTATATATTAGTAGTATGTAAGTTTTTGTGTGATAATTTTAAAATGTTCTAATATAGACAGTAAAATGAAACTGGACATTTTTTGCCTGAAAATGTGTATATGATATATTTCACGAATAAAATGTATTTTTTTTGTATTCATCCCATTCTATAGGTAATTGGTTTTTAACTGTTAAGTGTTGAATTAAACAAATAAAGAATAAATATATTTCATGGGAATTCTGGTAGCATTAATGTTTATTTTATTTTTTGTTTCGTTTTATAAATAGCTTATTTCTACACACATATATTATATCTAGGCACAACCAATAACTATGTTATTATTATAAAATATGTATATTTAATATTATTATTACTGCTAGAAATAAATTATTGTTATTTCAGTTTCTAAATGATCTACTTGAACTAAACGAAAATAATGTGTGATCACGAATTCATTTGAAAGCATACAGTTTCAAAACCTATATCTACAATAAAGAAAGTTTTCAATTCTAAAAAACATATAGTCATTTCCAGTAAAACATGTATACAATACAATGTATAACGAAAGCTTAACATGAATAGAAAAAGAACATTGTTTAATAAATTTGTTTATTAATCATCCGAATCAATTATCTAAATTATTAGTTATTGTGAAATTACAGTGCATAAATAATAAACATAACTACGAATCCTTTCAAACTGTACGCCATTGTGAATGGAGTACCTACCCTTCTCCCCTCACGCCAAAAGTGATGACTCCGCTTATACATAACAAAATACATTGCGTGATATCTCTAGTCTTATATGCTCTAAGAGCAGAATCATCAGAGTTTGGAGATCTTAATGTAGCTTCAGATGATTCAGATTTGGAATAATAATTACGAATTTTATATTATTTTTTTATGTATTCCATTTGCTTTATAATAAACGATTTTGATACCATAAATGTATTAAATATTATTCTACATTAATTTTTTTCCGTTATTATAATAACATTTTTTTTACTTAACTTTTAGATAAAAAAAATATTTTTTCAAATATGTATTTTTTTTGTTAATTTATTTTTTATTATTATTATTATTATTATTATTATTATTATTATTATATACCTGTAAGTATCGGTATTTTATAGTAATATAATAATTATACTCAAAATAAAGTTTATTGTCAGCCGCTCCAAAATAAGCACTGTCTCTGTCAATCGCATGTAAAATAGCATGCGCATTAAGTTACATTCAACGGACATGTCACGCGCAGCTGCTATGTTGTCTCCTCGCAAAGGCCTTCGATTATGTAAATCATGATATTTTAATTAATAAGTTACAAATTTATGGCATACGGGGTTCTCCTTTACAATGGTTTAAAACTTACCTAGAAAATAGAAATCAACAGGTGCGGGCGAATGGTGAGGATTCTACAAATCTAGCAATAAGCAGTGGAGTACCTCAAGGATCAGTATTAGGTCCAATTTTGTTTTTATTATTCATCAACGACATCACAGACTTAAGAATAAATGGTAGAATTACTTTATTTGCTGATGACACCAGTGTAACCTGGAATAATTCTAACATGCAGACATTACAATCTATCATAAGTGAAGATCTTGTGACTATTAAGTCCTGGTCTGATTCGAATGGACTTTGTTTCAACACCAGTAAAACTGTAGCATTGTCTAAAGCCTTGGTTTCTTTGAACACTCCGTCGCGGTGAGCGGACAGTCCGTCGACCGCTGAGGACAGCAATTTTCGCCCGAGGTGGTTTGTTAAAAAATAAAGAAAATGATACTTTCTCTATGTCTGTACGTGCTGTTTATGTATTATGAATGTAAACGAAAGGTACTAAAATGGTTGCAAATAAATTGTTTGCATTGTTATTATTGTTGGAAGAGGAAGAACAAGAGGAACTGGGAATTGCAACCGTCAAAGTTTCCAATAAGCCAGTGCATGAGTTGTTTTTGTGTCGCGATACAGAAGGTGCCTTTAATATCACTGTGCAGCGGAGGCTTTTTGGAAATGAAACCAAATTTAGGGAGTATTTTAGACTTTCTACAGATCTTTTTAATTTCGTGTTGAGTTTTATAAAGGACATAATTTCCAAGAAATCTAAAAATAAAGTCATGATGTCATCTGTATGTGTGAATTTGTCACTCATTGTTTTAAAATTAATAACAATATAGTCTCCGCACACGCCGACGATTCCGCTGATATCAAACTCAACAGATATCAACCGACTCTTCGCGACAAATCAGCGGCATGGCGCCGTCCTGCTCAGCTAAGCGGATTCAAGAAAACCATTCCCATTTAAATACTCTGGTTGGATAAAATCGTCAAAACGCGACGGTTGACGGACTGTCCGCTCACCGTGTCGAAGTGTTCAAAGAAACCAAGGCTTTACAGAGGTACTTTACAACCTATAACTTTAAACAATAATCTGATCCAAACGGTGACTTCAATCAAGTTTTTAGGTCTTTATATAGACGATTCTCTAAAATGGTCTGCTCATATAGCAAAAAAATTATCCTCCGCATGTTTTGCCATTAAATCGGTTTCTAAAGAGCTGACTCCTTCTACTGCATTAATAACCTACTTTTTCTTATTCGAATCTCACCTTCGCTATGGTTTACCTTTCTGGGGTTCTTGTAGCTTATACCTTTTCGAATCTATTTTTAAACTGCAAAAAAGAGCAATCCGCTATGTATTTGGTTTAAGTAGTAGGACACATTGCGAAAATTACTTCAAAAATTTCAAAATTCTAACCCTTCCTGCTCTATTTATTTTCGAATCCGTCTGCTTAGTTCGCAAGCACATTCAAAATTTATCCGAAAGACGGACTCGTAGATATCCTACAAGAAATTTAGAGACTGATGTTTATTTAACAATGCCCGCTTCTGACCTATTAAAACATTCCATTACCTACAATGCCAAAAAATTGTATAATAACCTTCCGATGCAATTAAAATCTATAAATACATACGATAAGTTCCGAAGACTGGCTAAAGCTTTTCTTCTAGAAAGACCATATTACACAGTAGCAGAATTTTATAACGTACCTTAGACATTTGAGTTCCACATACAATGGCATTAATTAAATAATTAAATATTAAAGTTTAAATAATGATTAATTCCAGCATGTTAATATCTCTTCAATCCGTTAAAGTAATGTAAATATTTTTTTTGCTTTCGCGCATGGCTTTGATCTGTCGCACTCTTTGAGGCACGTTTCAAGAGAAAATTTTCTAAAAAGTTAGCCAATATCTATAAATGAGAGAAAAACGATTGTAACAAGCTGATTGTGCATTGTGGTACAATAAAAGACTCGTTTCCACTGCTTTAAAATTTGTAAAAATTTGTAAAAAATCTCCTAAAATCTTTTATTTATTTCTAAAGCCACCCGATATGGCATGGACCATAAATTCAGAGCAAAATAAGATTTGGAAATTTATTTACAAGTAAAAGTTTTTAAATGTGGACATTTTATTGAATTCGAATTTGATTATGTTGCTGCCAGTCTGGATGGAATTAAAAAAAAACAAAACTCTATGATAGAGTTAAAATGTCCATATAGAGCTGAAGGGCTGACTGTAGCAGAAGAAATATGCAGTAGAGAAATAACTTTTTGGAAAAAGAACAATTCCATTAAGGACAACCACTATTGGTATTTTCAAATTCAGGGCTAGCTGCACATAACACAAATGGATTTTTGCATTTTGTGCTTTTGTGCTTTTGGACTTCTTGAGGAATAAAAGTGGAGAAAATATCTCATATTGACAGCTTTTGAGAAGAAAAGATACAAAATAAAATTAAAATTTTTTATATGCAATATGTCTTGCCGGAACTTGTTGACAGCGAAGCAATAGAGACATGGAAGTACGGGACAGAATATTAAATAATTCGTGAGAAATTTTGTTTAATGTTTATTAACATAACGCAAGGAATCTTATATTATTTTGAATATTTTTATTAATTTAAGAATTAAATTTTATTTATTTCTAAAACATGGTAGTAGGCGATCCATTTAAGATATGATTAATGTCTTATTATTATAATACACTATTTTAAATTTAGGATATTACCAGTGGCAGTGGTAATTGATGATATATAATTATTATTATTATACCAAATGTTTTAAAAGGCTACACCAACTAGTGGACCACGATTTTAAGTCCCCAAATAATAGTTTCAAGATTTTGATTCGGATTAGAAGTTTTACTATACTGGGTTTTGTGTCAAAGCCAAGTCATGTAGGTATTGTTATTGTAATACGTAGATGAGTAACTATTATCAATAGAAATTTAAAATTCAAACATAAATCTTTGTAACGACGTTATTTATAACTTTATTAACTTCATAACGGTCAAAAATGTTAGTTAACTTATTTAATTTTAAATATAAATTGATTTTCATTTAGAAATTTTCGAAAAGTTCACTATATTGTTTAGTTGTTGCAACTTTACTGTGCTTAAGTAACGTTCAGATTAAAATATGAATTTATGGAGCTTAACTGAAAAACAGAAACTAATGCTTTCATTCCAAAAAAAGGTTTATGGCCAATAAAAAAAATTTCGAATTGTGATATCTGCAAGTCCTTATTTAAAACCTTTAAATTTAATATTATCATTATACAAGAGTTATTTTTACAAATTGATACAAATATCGAACATAAGTTTGTCGACATAAACATTTCCATAATACAAATAAATATATCTCTGTTAAAGAATACTCATAATTTATTTAATATATTCATTTAAACATGTTTTTGTTTTTTGTCTAGATGATATTGAATACTAACTTTTTCTATATAACTTCTTATCGAGACATTGTGAGATAAAAAACAGACAATTAATTAAAAGCGTACTCACAATTTTTCAGGTATAGAAGTTTCAATGCTATACTGTTTAACAAATTATGAAAATACTAAAGAACATTAAAAAAAAAAAAATAATAAAAAGCCAATTAAACAATGTGTTCATATCTACAGAAGAACATCGTATTTCTTTTTTGGAAACAAAAAGTAGTCGAAAATTGTGAAAATAACAACATATTTTTATTTCACAAAAATAATAAGTCAGTTTTTGTTTTTTATGTAAATCATATCATTTTCAAGGCAATAAAACAGAAGAAAAGTCAGCGAATACCGATTTCAAAAAGGTCTATTAGTTTTTATAGGAAATGGAAAGAGAAAGAACGCTTTTTAAACGAGTTAAAATTCTTTACTAATTTCCATAACTATAAACGGATTAAGGTATTTTGTACCGTGTTAAAAAATTTAAGAAAAATTTTGAAGAATATTTCTTTTTTTTTTAAATTAGTAAACTTTGACAAACATATAAAATATTCTAAAAGATAAATCACATTTATGTGTTTATACAAAAATTTTATTTATTTTTCTAAAATAATATGGATTGTCCTCTAAAATATATATAGTGGCTCGCAAAAAGTCTGCTTTTTATGTTACTTTTTTCAGAAAATGTTATTCCTGATAAAACTTGGTGTTTAATTAAACCTAAAACTTTATTTATTCAAAAAATTCTGTACCATAAATATAAATTTGGCTGCACAGTGAACTAGGTACTCTTCTAGGAATCGAATCCAAATTTTTACATATAAGATTAATTTAAGAAGATGTATATAACTCCACATAGTAGTTTTTTAGTTAATACAAATAATATAGATTATTATATCCTTTTTAACCTACTTCAAAAAGGAGGAGGTTCTCAATTCGTCTGTATATATTTTTTTTAAGTATGTTCAGCGATAATTCTTTAACACAATGTCCGATTTAAATGATTCTTTTTTGCTGGAAAGGGGGTACTTCCGGGATGGTCCCTTGAAAATTTGGTCAAAATCTAATAATTGGGTCAATGGGAAAATCCTCAAACTTTTCATTTTTTATGTATGTTTAGCGATAATTCTTTACCACCTTGTCCGATTTCTATAATGCTTTTCGTTAGTAAGGGGGTACCTCAGGGGTGGCCCCATATAAATTTGGTTCAGATGTGGTGATGGCATCTGCACGATTTTAAAGTCGGTTTTTTAAAATTACTTTTAATACATCTTACGTAAATTAAAAGTTTAATAATTTGGTGCTTTCTTGATGCGTCGTTTTATGATTTCACTTTGCATATGTTTAAGTACAGATAATTATTATTACTGGCAGTTTATTTTAAATCATTAAAATAATATTTTGTTGATCCAAAAAAGGCAAACAAAAAAGCCATATCACATTCAGTGTAATAATAAAAGTTAGATATATAAATATAGTATATACATATATATATATAACAGACTAAACTTTCACTTTCAATCTCACCTTTTGTCGTAAAAGACTTTTAAATTTTTACCAGTGACGTCCGTACCGGGTTTGAACTGAATATTTTTGAACAAAAATATGGTGCGCCACTACTTTTTCTAAAAACCAAATTATCTTTAAAATCCTTATTTATTTTGGAGCAAATTTGGTTTATGACGTACTTTCGTACAAAGCACCCTTTTCGGGTAAGAAAATAAAAACCAGTATATTGAAACTGCTTTTGATATTTTGTTGAAATTTGGTAGGAACCCACCATGAGTGGAAACACTTTTTTTGGGCAAAATTTCATAAAAATATCTAGAGTGATAAGAAACTTATGATAAAATAGTTTTTTTTTTCTTAAAACTTTAACACCCAAAGGATTCACACCTCTAAGTATCGGCACTCAATAAATACCCTGTATTAATTGATATTACCTTATTCGAACCAATCGTCTATTTTTTCGTTATTTGTATTTATATTTCACAACTCTATACTCTTAAATGTAATTTAATCTAACTAAACCTATTCACTAAATTAAAATATAAAAATAATGTAAAACCCTCTAAAAATCGAACTGCGTTATAACAATATCTCGCAATGCACCGAGAAAAACAAATACGATTCTGGTTCCCCTAATTTAGGTAACTCTGACTCACTCGGCAGCCGTGTTAGGTGTTTTCGGTTCTTTTTTCTTAATTTCGCGCGTTAGAGTTTGGAATACGTATCCCTCGTATCTACAGGCAATTGTTAAAATTATGAATGAATGCGGATTTTGTTTAGTCTCGGAAGTAATTTTGTAGTATTTAGGCTCCACCCTAAAGTTGTAATTTTTATACCTACTAAACTACCGTTGCCCCGCAGGTCTTTCAGTTTGTAATGTAAATTTTCCTCTTAACGTACTGGAAATACTTCAACTCTCTATTTCTTGTGGCTGTCAAACGTTCTGTTTGACATGGCGGTTTGAATTCAAATTCAAACAGGGCTTATATCAACAATTATGTTAATTATAAATATTTGTAACAAAATAATAGTTGTGTATTAATAAACATGTTGCCACTCCAAAAGAACATATTGTTTATTGATAATCAGGTATCAAAAATATGTGTACCTATAGAAATTTGTTGAAATATGTTCTAATACTCTTAATCTTTTTAATAGGTTCTTATTATAGTTGTAAATAAAAATCAACATATGCATATTTTAAGTTGTAAGGATCCGTAGCTTCTTAATTTTTTACATTAGACACAAGACCTGTTATGTCACATTAAATCTTGAGATAAAGGATTTTGAAGTTGTCTTTCAGTATAATTTGAAGTTCAATAACCATTTCTTACACATAACTAAAAAAGCAATAAAAGCTTTTGAAAAGTAGCAGAACAAAATTTCAACTAGATATAACCAAGCCCTTGAAAAGAAAACTTTTCATATCCTGAAAACGTCAAGTGTCAACTAAAAGTTCTACTTTTAAAGATCAAACGTGCCGCCTCTGAGTGTCAGTACTGATTGATACCTATACTGGGGTAGAACTTGCCTATAATAAAACTAAGTTGATTTACCAAAATACTTTATAAAAACACTTGAAAATTTCCAGTCAAATAATAAGTTAGAAAAACAATCCAAAAAATACTAAAAACCATGGACAAACGTATGTATAAACAACACAAGAATTTATAAATATTTGGTCCGGTAATGACGTAACACAGTGAAACGTACATATTAAATGAGATTGGCCAATCCTAATAGAGAAGTTAAGTATCCTTGGGCCGAACACAATGATTATATAATATGTAGGACTAAACATAATAAAAACAAAATTATTCGACAGATATAATAGGTTGGTTGTTTGCTAAGTTGGTACTTCTGAAGGTAAAATTAGAGAAAAATAGAACTTATTCTATTTATCGTGAAAAAATTCATTAAATTTGGCTTTTTTACGAGAAAGTAGCTTGCAATATTCCAGCAAATAAAAAAAATTGTAAAATCTTCTAATTTGACATTTTTAATCGCCAACCGTTGAGCCATGCATTACCATAGCGATTTTCGGAAGTAAACAAACATTTTATCTCACAGTAAAAATTAAATATTTTTTCTGCCGCTAATATTTATTAACATAGCCATGACCGTTTGACAGAAATAGTCTGTAACTGTTTTGTTTTGTATTCGCTGTTATTTGTCTGTTTGTTTACTTGGTCATTATAAAATGTGATGTTATAATGTATCCTTTTTTATTAAATATAATTATTTTCGGTTGGCGATAAAAGTTTGTATGGACCACGTCGGCAAAGTGTCTTTATCGAACTCGCCTTTTACTCGCTCATAATCTCAGACTAGTTCAATAAAGAATTATTTTGCTGACTTAGTATATAAATGACTATTAATTTAATTACAGAACGTGAAAATCCATACATAAACCCTTCTAATATGTATTTTATTTTGCTTGCGTAGATTTAGGAAGTAATAACAGTGGATACTACACTCTACAAGCTGTTTTAACGCACAGGGGAAGGTCGTCGTCAAGCGGTCATTATGTCGGATGGGTTAGACAGTCCGATGACAAATGGATAATGTGCGACGATGACAACGTTTCGCCTGTCACTACAGAAGATATTTTGAAACTATCCGGTGGAGGTACGTAAAATTATATTATTAATTCGTTCCAGCTCGTATGGAGCCTGGTTTTTGCAATATTGGTTGTGACTTTTGATTATTGCAACATTAAAATGTTAACTATCTATCAGTAAAACAAACGACATATAACGGGTCAACTATCATTTGCGCTTGGGTAAATATTTGATAAAGAAAACAATACTAGCTCGGTAATTAAATATATAGTGACACTTGACATTTCTAGTAAACAAAAGACTGATAAAATTAATGATGAATAACTACTAAACCAATTTTGTTTACAAAAGCCAAATTGTAAGCTTTCATAATATTATCCAACAAAGTTGCCAAATTATTCTAAATTCTGAATTTAAACATTTTTACAAATTGACAATGAATAAGTGGAAATGTAAAGAATATATTTGTAGAATTGAAGACCCTTGTATTTTTTAGGTGACTGGCACTGTGCCTACGTCCTTCTCTACGGTCCTAGATTGTTGGAGATCACTCCTCCTCAGGAAGAAAGCATGGTGACCGAATAATTTTATATAATTTCTAAGACCCGGATGCTTTAAATGTTAATAACTTTGTATTCAACTTTGGAAAAGTAAAAAAACGACCCGATTTTTTTTATAAATTAAAATAAAACAAACGTTTCTTCTGTTTTTCTTTTTATTTGAGTATAAAATCACACTATTATATAACATAAGTTCTATAAATAAATTAGTTTTAAAGACACTGCTGCCGATCACTCTGATTGTCTGCCAAATCAAATTCGTAAAACAATCAAAGAAATTAGACTCTTTTTAAAAAAAATTGAAATTCTATTTGGCTACTCGTGTTGACTCGTGTTTTGGCAGTACTCATATTTTCATTCATAAAATATACATACGTGCAATTCCAATAAATTAAAAATATAAAAATTTATTTTTTTGGACAATAATAATAATATACACCATGTTAAACTCTCGATATGCTGGAGGTGGAATGCATTTTAGCTTTAATATTTTGATACTCTAATCAATGAATAAATATCAAAAAATAGATATACAGTATAGTGCAAAAATATGAAATAAATTCTTTAAATAGCTATTTTTTAATATCTACTATTTGGATAAGGATAATTATGTATCTACTATTTTAATTATATTTTGATTTATTCAAATAAAACTCACATATCCTAAAGAAAGGAAAATATATTTATTGGGTATTCCCAAAGGACTATTAACCGGAGTTTTTTGACCCATGATTTTATTATTTGGCACAAAAAAAAGCATTTGCACATTTTAGATATAAATAAGAATTTTTTGTTTGTTTTATGGTTATAATAACTTACACAACATTTTTTAGATAATTTTTAGTAACAATCAACCGTTTTTTTGAAAAGAAAAACTGGGTTTTGATAAAAATCTACCAAAATAGAAATTGCATAATTTTATATCACCTGAAACTGCATAATTGACCATGGGCATTCATTGTTTCGAGAAATTTAACAGGTATTTAAGTTTTGCTGCGTATAGTAAGTCATTTAAAGTTGTGCTGCGTTTATTTGAGCTAAAAATTATGGCTGGGTTGTTTCAAGTCGAAAGAATTGAGTGATATGTTGCCCTACAATATCTCGTATCTAATATTACTGTTTATCGTATTTATATACGTAATTTGGAAAGTGGTGTTTACACTAGCCGATCTAGAACTAACCCTAAACGAAAAACTAACGCTTATCATTATAGCTTTTTTATTAATAATTATTTTGTTAAGAACAGGCAAGCAACATTTATTTATTTATTTATTTACGGGCAAGCCCATTTCAGAAGTAATTGCTTTATACATTTTTGAAAAGGGGTGTTAAATACCTCAAGATTGTTATGAGTGTTGGTTAATTTTAACATTCTTGGAATACAGCTGTTTAAAGTATGGTTTAAACGATAAAATGGTACATAAAATGTTTGTTGCTATCGAGTTGAGCGCGTTGGAACATAAAGATTTATTTTTGTTAGAAGTTCAGTACAACTGCATCTGCCATTGATAATTTTGAAAAATAATATCAGGTCTCTCTGTTTCCTCCTAGTTTCCAAAGAGGTAATGTTTAGAAAATTCTCTATCAAACCATACAAAGGACACCCAATTTATAGGCTATGTATTTAAGAAATTTGTTGCACATTTTCTATGTTTCTGCTGTGTTATGTAATGTGGAGACCAGACAGAAGAGCAATAATCTAGGTGACGTCGGACTAGTGAACAATAAAGGACTTTAATAATTGCAGCTGTGTCAGTAAAATCATGTGTTAGCCTTCTGTTAAAACCTAACATTTTCATGAATTTATGGATAGCCTTAGGTATGTGTTGATTGAAGCTTAACGTGGGAACTGGAATAACTCCAAGGTCTTTAATTTGATTAACAGACTCTAAAATATGACCAATTAGGTTATAATCAAAAGTAGTAGTTGATCGATAAAAGCGCATGGCATGACACTTTATGGCATTCAAGTCCATGCCATTTAAGGAACACCAGTTTCATAGATTATCAAGATCAGACTGAAGCCAGAGGGCATCATAAATGGTTTTAATAATTAAGAAAACTTTTAAATCATCTTAAAACAATAGTGTGTTGCCATACTGAAAACAATGAATAATGTCATTTATAAATAAGTTGATTAATAAAGGACCAAAGTGAGATCCTGAAATAACTTGAAATGAGTTAGAATAGTGATGGTTTACTCTAACCAGTTGAGTTCTGTTCGTAAGATAACTACTGTTACGCAGCACCCTGCAGTAGCCTGCAGTTATTATAGGAAACGTACAGATAGAAAAAGAAGTGGAATGTTACTCATCACATCCAGATGGATGGCTCAGCTGTTATCTTCGAGAACTGCAGAGACACAGATAGGGCAGGACACCATCTCCATCTGCACAACCAGAGGATGTCCACAAGGAGGAGTTCTATCCCCACTAATGTGGAGCCTAATCGTAGACGAACTTCTATGCAGATTGACTGACCTCGGCATACCCTGTCAAGGTTATGCCGACGACATAGTCATATTTGCTAGTGGCAAGTTTAGTAATATCCTGTGTGATATAGTACAAAGAGGACTAGAACATACCAAAAGATGGTGCCGTGAAGTGGGACTTAGTATAAATCCTACAAAAACAACACTAGTAGCCTTTTCAAGGAAAAGAAAACTTAATCTCAAAACCGTTAAATTAGACGGGATAGATATAGAATGGAAAAATGAAGTCAAATATCTAGGCCTAACCCTGGACAACAAACTTCTCTGGAACACACATGAGAAGGAAGTAGTAAATAAGGCCACAAAAGCCCTAATGGTATGCAGAAACATGGCGGGTAAACGATGGGGATGTAACCCAAACATACTGCGATGGATGTATACTGCAATAGTGAGACCAATCATCACTTACGGGGCTATAGCCTGGAGTAACAGAACTAGTTTAGTTACTACGAGAGCTAATATCTCAAAAGTACAAAGACTAGCCTGTGTTTGCATTACTGGTGCAATGAGAACCTGTCCTACGGCCGCAATGGAGGTGATCTTAAACCTCACCCCTCTACATTTGATGATAGAGAATGTGGCAAAAAGGACACGATATAGAATGATCAGGAGCGGAGTAATCAGACGAAAGTCTACTTGCTTCAGGACTAAAGATACCTGGGACATGCCCCAGGATGAAATGCAAAAGAAGTACAGTTTTGTGAAAAACTTCAAAACCACAGAGCTGGGCTGCAAGAAAGAATGGAGCCAAGAATCCATCGCGCTTGCAACCGAAAGACGTGCTATTCAGTGGTACACGGACGGTTCCAAAACCATAGAAGGAACTGGAATAGGAGTGTATTGGCCGAGAACCAAGCACTCCGAAAGCTTGGGAAAATACCCAAGCATCTTCCAGGCGGAAATTCACGCCATCGAGAAGTGTATCCAGTTTAACATCGAGAGAAACTATCATAGACAAGAGATTATCATCATGTCCGATAGTCAAGCAGCCATCAAAGCGCTGAGTTCTTATGTAATCAGCTCAAAAATGGTATGGAGATGCCTAGAACAATTGAATGAGCTAGGCGAGTAAAATAGAGTTACTCTCACTTGGGTCCCGGGACATAACGCGGTACAGGCTAACGAGATTGCAGATAGTCTTGCAAGGAAAGGGGCTCAAACACCCTTTGTAGGACCTGAGCCGTTCTGCGGTATCAGCAGTAACATAATATTAGAAGAGATTAAAAGAGAATTGGGTAGTAGAAGAACCGATAATTGGAACAATCTCTTGGGGCTGAGACAGGCCAAGATACTTCTGGGTGAATATAACCAAAAAAGATCGGAAGCCTGCATCTGCCTGAGCAAGAACAGGCTACGTATTGTAACAGGGATCCTTACCGGGCACTGCCGACTAAAAGGACACCTAAGTAAACTGAGAGTAGTAGAGGATAGTGAGTGCAGATTCTGTGAGGAGGAGGACGAAACCTCCATTCACATCCTAACTGAATGTGTAGCACTCCAGAATCCAAGGGCACTATATCTAGGAGGATATCAAATAGAAGAGGGAGACTTACCTAACTTGAAGCCACTTCAAATCCTACACTTCCTTGAGAAAATAGGATTGGAAGGGCCGCTATAGGCATTGAGACATTTCCTTAGTGCAGTGGCGACAGAAGGGAGCACAATAGATCTTTTAGGTCGCAGTGTATTAACACCCCATTATCAACATAACATAACATACTCATCGCCCTACAGTGTGCTGCGGTCATCATAAGTAAAAGAAGATAGAATAGTCCAGAAATGTCTGGAAGTGGCATTACCCGTCAAGAATATTCTAGATAACAGTTTGAGAAGGGTCAAGCAAGCTATATAAGGATGATCCTGACGTCAGTTTTGTTTTATGATAGACGTTATAATTGTTAAAGTTGAGTTGGAATAAATTGCGATGCCAAAAACTTGTATAACACTAAAAATCCATTGCAGTAGGACTCTATTTATGCCATATTTATCGAGCTTTCGAACCTGTCAACAGCCTTAGAAAAGTCAGTGTACATAGAATCAATCTGGTAACCCTTCTCCAAAGTTTCCGACAGGAAATCGACGTAGGTAACTAGAGTTAATTCAGTTGATTTCCCAGCACAAAAATCATTGATGATCCGGTGTGATGCCAGAACAGTCATAGGTAGTCTGTTATAATGTTCTCAAAAACCTTAGGTATAGTACTGAGAATAGATATAGGTCGCTAATTTTTGACGTCTGACTTGCTACCCGATTTATATATTGGGGTGACATAAGATAGTTTCCAATAATCTGGAAACTTACCCGTGGCGATAGATTTTTTGAAAATATAGAAGAGAGGGCGAGACAATACGAAGCTGCAATTTCTGACTAGGATGGGAGGAATAATATTAGGACCTAACAATCGATGAAGCTGCTTTTTTAGTTATTGACAGTTCTGTTTGGAAAGATTTTTTTCTTGCTGTTTATTACACTTTTCTTTATCTAATTCCTTCGAGGTGACCTCTCAAGATTCTTGATGTGCTGACCTGGAAGATATTCTATCAAGTCTCATCTAGATTTTCTATCCTTTAAACCGATCACAATACTTATTGTTTTGTAGGATTGGTGATTCATTTGTATTCTTTCCAGCAGTTCAATGTGCACAATTTTATCTTTGGTCTTATGTACAGTTTGAGGAATGGTCTTTGATAAGGTAAATGAGACTGTTGACTTTCTTCACTATATTCGCAATGTGGGTTTCCCATTTTAAGTATTTAGATATGATTATACCAAGATCTTTTGTGTTTCGACTGGAGTTATTGCATTTGCATCTATGGTGTACTGTGTGTCGGGATTATTTAGGCCAATGTACAATACTATACACTTATTTATGTTGAGGGTAGTAGCCATTACAAATATACAAACATTAGGATGTTTTACCTCATTAAAAATAAAATTAAAAATGTGATAGTATAAGACATCATAACAATAAAATTGTATTTTTAAATGGCTAATATAAACATAATTTTTATATTATTTGTTATTTTGCCATAATATACAGGGTGTTAAAAAAAGTGTCACAAAATAAAACGGGGGGTAGTATGGGCCAAAATATGCAGAAAAGTCTTAATAAACATATGTCCGCAAATGAATGGTTTCAGAGATACGGAGTGTTTTGTATCATTTTTTGATTATCTTTTTTCATTCTCAAAAACTTGCTTTTCTTATCGGAGTCTACCGATGTTTTTTCATAGATACTATTTGCAGTTATTATTTTGTTGTGGGTGAATAATTTTATAAATTTTCGTTATGCCTGTTTACACTAATATTGAATTAGCTGACATGCATTTTATGTACGGTTGTGCAAATGGCAATGCGAGGGAAGCGCTACGTCAGTATATCGACGCTTTCCCTAATCGCCACATCCCTTCAGTTCGTGTGTTTGGAAGATTGCACCAAAGATTGCGTGATACAGGTAAATTTGGGAAACAGTCACATGATTCCGGGAGACCAAGGTCGGTGTCCACCCCTGAGGCAGAAGAAGCAATTTTAGCACGAGTAGAAGAGAATCCAGAAACTAGTGTGCGAAGAATATCATCGGAGGTAGGAATTGGGGCTCCTCTGGTTTGGAGAATCATCTACGAGCAGCAGCTTTACCCGTACCATCTTCAACGAGTGCAAGCTCTGAATGGACCTGATTATCAAGCACGTTTGGAGTTTTGTCGATGGTTTCTGAGAAATGATGCTGAAGATCCCAATTTTATTGTACTAATTCTTTCTACTGATGAGGCAGGGTTTACACGAAATGGAGTTTTTAATTTCCATAATTCGCATATGTGGTCCGACGAAAATCCTCATAGTATCGTGGAATCCAGGCATCAAGTTCGTTTTTCATTAAACATTTGGATGGGTATTTATGGCGACTGGTTACTAGGTCCGATTGTACTACCTAACCGATTAACGGGAGCTGACTACTTAAACTTTTTGCAGAACACATTGGGTGATCTTTTAGATCACATTCCTTTAATACAAAGAAATCAAATGTGGTTTCAGCACGATGGTGCTCCGGCGCATTTTTCAGTTGCCGTAAGAGAACATTTAGACGGATAGGAAGGGGCGGACCTGTGCCATGGCCTGTAAGATCGCCTGATTTAAATCCGCTTGACTTTTTTCTTTGGGGACACTTAAAAAATTTAGTGTACGCCACTCCTGTGAATAACCTCGAAGAGCTGCAGGAACGAATAGAGCAGGGATGTCATCGAATCCTAGCCAATGAGGGTGTTTTGGAAAGAGTCCGACAGTCCTTTCGGAGGAGATGTCGTAGCTGCATTGAAATGGAGAGAGGGCACTTTGAACATCTCATTTAACTCTATGTTGTTATTGATTGTTTATAAATATCATTGTTTTTTTATAATAATAAAAAATTGTTATAAACACAAAATGGTCCGTATCTCCGAAACCGTTAATTTGCGGTCATATATTTATTAAGACTTTTCTGCTTATTTTGGGTCATACTATTCACCATTTCATTTTGTGACACCCTGTATTTTCAATTAATACCTACCAACTGTTTAATTATTCTATGTTATATCAGTTTCGGACTAAAATAACAGTTATATTAAATGAAATTTCTAGACTTTATTATTCTATAAAATACTATCTTCCACTTGCACATTTTTTATTCCTTGAAACTTACTTTATCAATAAGTGGAATTCTGGGTGAAATGACTAAAAATTAGTTATTATAACCTTAATCATTCATTTTATAACAATAAATATTGCTTACATTTTCTAAAAAAAAATGTAGATTTGGGTTTCATTCTAAAAAGTCCGTATCTGGAGGATCGGCTATATTGGGTTGACAACAGCCACACCCAGGGATACCGTTTTGAATGTTTGAAAAAGATACTTATAGCGCCTCCCTACCGTATAACTCCATGGATTATATACACTTACGTTCGCAGCATATGGGAAACTTTTTTATTATTAACTTTACAAAAATAAGTTATTTTTCATAAAAAGTTCCGCATGGTCTGAAATCTACAATACAACCATTAGATATCAATTTTTTACAATGGTATATGAGGTATGTCAAATAATATGAATTTTGCTGAAGAGTAAAGTACCTTTATTTTGGATAAACCTCGAATACGACCTATAAAATTTGATATATTAGACCTTTTTTCCTATTATTAATAATAAAAAAAAAATGATAGATAGTGGCATACTAATTTTAGGAAAAAAAGTTATTCATAAATAGTGGAGCATGGTTTATAACCTAAAATGCAAGCATCAGATATTAAATTTTATCGCTCGTATCATTTGGAAGTTTTTTAATATTAAATATTATTTAACTTTATCATCAACTAACCTTCTAAAATGGTAATTTCTAATGCCTCTTCCATATATGTACTATTATAGACAACAAAAAAGATGAACTGTAATTTAAATTTTTTGGTTAGTTAGAAATAAGAATATGGACTCTAATGTCAAAACTTTAGGTTTGCAATAAGTCTTATTTTAGCACGGACTTTATTTGCCTCTAATAATTACGTTATCACTATTAGTGGCTGACGTTTAGAAATTTGCAATATTTCTCTAATAATAAAATAAGTTTCCCATATGATGCGAACTTAAGTGTACACACACTGTATAATTACCAGACGCAGAAGGTAGTAAATCGCCCAAGCAAGGAGTAAATCCTAAGGGTAAAACGTACCCGTATTTCAGAGATCACCAAAAATTCGTTTGATTAATTGCGGCATAATCTACTATGAATTATTTATAAATTGTCTTCTTGAATATTCAAATGAACTTTTTTTGAGTCTTTACTTGTTTTGTGAATCCACTACCTATTGCGTTTATATTTCAAAGGAGATTAGTTTTGAAGAGTGATTTCGATAATGATTTCGGCCATTGTAGCGATTTCGAGTAAAAATATGCAAGTATTTCAAAAGTGGTTCACCCCCGTGCCCAAAGGAAGGAATCAACTTTTAAAGATGATTATACATTTTCCATTGAATAAGTTATTTGGTTCCTGCCACGTTGTAGAATTTATTTTTGTTTGTTATACTAATAAGAAATCAGGAGCGCGTTCAGATGATTTTATACGGGAGTAGACTAATTTTCTTAGATCGTTTGCACAGATTACTCTAGAGTAATTCTCATTGGTCCAGCATTTCTGAACTGCAACGAAAGTAAACGTCAACGTATTTGAAAATGAAAGTTTTTTATATTTACTTGTTTACATTTTATAATGTTCGATGTTCCTCGCTTCATGTTGCTACTCGTGTTTCGTGTAATTTAACTTTTTACTCATTTACTTTTTTAGCTGTTTTTTTTTATTTCAATATTTACCTATTCACGGCCCTATTTATAATCAAATTTATAATGAAAAATATATAGACAAGAAATTTTAGATTATTTATTTTAAAACAAACGTGACTTGATAAAATTCCATGTACAAACACCTTTATGACACAAAAATAATATGAAACAACAACTTCTGCAAAAAAACTTTACGTTCTGTCAAATTTATTTAAAATTAACCCAGTCCAAACTGGGTAAAAAACAGTGCACTCTAGACTAATTTGACTCGACTTTCTGAAAGAGAGTAGCTAAATGTTCAAATAGAACGCTCTACTGTTCCTGAACGAACCAAGAGAAAAATTGAGCACGCTCTTTTTGGTCGGAGCGTGTTTCCGTTCAGAAATGTTGGCCCAAAAAGAATTACTCTAGAGTAGTCTGGGCAAACGATCTAAGAAAATTAGTCTACTCCCGTGTAAAATCATCTGAACGCGCTTCAGAGGTAGATACTTACCTACCCAGTTCAACTATTAAGTTCCATAAATTTCTATGACATATTAGAGATGATTGTGGTAGAAAGCTGGACAGGACCAGTAGTCAGACACATTTTAGCTAATTCGACAAAACTTCAAACAAAATACGTATGATTAACAGCGTAATTATTATATTATGTTGGCTCTTAATTTATATTTTAAAATTTACGCGCCGCGTCACTGACTAACGAATGTTTTGGTCCAGACCAAAGAATACCTACCCAAGAAGCGAAACTAAATGGGCAATTCGTGGACAAAAAACTGCCAAGTTTTCTCAGTGTTTTAGAGGTGGTTTAACGTCAAACATAGCTGTCAATTTATGTAGAGCAACGTTTGGTATATTATTATTAGCGTTTTGTGAAAATTGCAATAAAGTACGTAGTTCTATTTAACTAACTATTAATTAGAAATTAGATAGTTTTAAGATATTTGTTATTTGAAAAAAATACATTGCATTCTTCGTAAATTTTAATGGCCGTTCTTGCATCTGGCTGTAAATGTTTTATATTTCAAATTTCTAAATCAGTATTACCTTAATGATGTTTTACGCCTATGTATTATGCATCGTTTAAATTTATAGCCTTTTATTTAAAATTTGTTTTTTTTTTGTTTTTCAATTAATTCGGATTAAAACAGTAAATAAAAAATAATACAAAACAATAATTAAAATATATGACAAATTCACTCCGAGGAAATGCATTTACAGCTATCTACAGTTCTTCTATATATGTGACGTGTAGAGAGTGGGTTACCCCACGGCACTTATGCCTCACTATGTCCATTGTGCTTCCTTCTAAGAATAAAGAGAAGAGATGCTATGACGATGCTAAAGTGTCCGCACCTTTGCATTTCATTTTTACGTCATATGTCAAATTCGAGATAATGAAGCTAATCAGTTTTGGTGAGAATAAATGCCATTTTTTTAAATAGCTGCATTTAAATGATATAAAATCATTGTCATTCCGTCAGACTTCAAATATAGAATGATTGACTTCAAATAAATCAAAGTACGACTAAAGTCGTCATTTTCATTACACTTTTTCGTCACTAGAAGTGCGTCCTTATGTCATATCGCAAAACAATGTTTATGTCGTCTCTAATTCATTCTGTCTTGATGGTTGCAAAGTTTTGTTTTGTGTTTAGGAGCTCGGGAGGTTTCAATTTCATTTTTATCCTTTTCCTTGTGAAAAGGATCAATTCTATTTTCATTTTCTTGGGATTGATATACAGTGAAGATTCTTGCACCATTGTCCTATAATTTTAAGACATACTTGTGTTCTTTCGCAGAGTATGTTCTCAAATGCCCTATTTGCAGAATGACCAGATTTTCTGCTTACGCTATTGTGTAGTGACTGTCATTATTGTACCTACAGTACTTATTTCGTTATAAAATAATCTATTTTACATAATGAACATGGTAAGAATTTTCTGTTTCATTGGCAGTGCTCACTGTCATTTGATTAATGATTTGTTTGGGAATCATACGTTTCTATGCTTCGTGTAAACAATTGCGATGATGGTAAAGTGACCATCCATCCCGTTTTAGGTCGGACAGTCCCGATTTAACATGTGTCCCAATTTAACATGTGTCCCAATTTTATCCCGCTTTTAAACCATTATGGTGACGTTTTTTTGTTCTCCAATGAACCCTAACTACTTCAAAAAATAGAATTCTTTGACAAAAATCTCCTAATCTCAATGTTTTGATTTATCCCACTTTCTAATTTTCAAAATATGGTCACTTTAGATTACGGTGAACGAACAAAGGACGGGTTGAAATTTGAAATAATTTGACATATCTTTATAGAGTTTGTACTTTAAATTAACCTAGGATCATTTATTATTCCAAACAATTTGAGTCAGGTATTGAAATTATTTTACGGGAAAATATGTTAAAACGCATTTTACTTCAACTTGCGAAAACAACATTGCCACAGAACCCTTTCTTTAGTTCCCATTTGGCATACTATTGATTGTTAAACGTAGAAGCGACTTTAATTTGCACTTTTACGTTTTAACAAACGGTTTCAAAAAAGCTGTTTCGAGTTTGCTCGTTTACCTTTTACCGATTCGTAATAGTACGAAACTGTTTGATGACGGTGAACGAACCCATTGTTACTTTAGTATGTGTTTAATACTTATGAACCAAACGACAAAAAATTATTAATTTTCATACGTTTCCCAGTGTATTAAGTTCCCATGCATTGGTACATACGAAAACTCATTCAGTTTCGCTTTTTGGGTAGGTATTCTTTGGTCCAGACATACTGAGTAAGAGAAGCCGGCAATCGCCAGTTGTATTCTGACAATAAAATGAGTTTAATTGAATATGAGTTTAAGTGATCTAATTTCGATAAACAAATAAATAAACTTAAGAATTTAACAAGAATAACGCCACCAATAGATAAACCCTGAAAGTATTTAGTTTTCTGTTTGTGAAAATTTCGGTTGTTAAAATTTAAATGGTAAGTAAAAATAAAATTTTTTAAAGCTATTTTGGAAGTGCTAGACTGATTAGTAATATAATAAATAATCTTTAAATTGTGTAAAATTTACATTTTTAGATTATAAAGATAAAAATTCTAATAATTGACGATTACTGAAAAATTACGCACCTGACTATTTCTCTTTCTGGTTTATTGAGAACGAAATAGCGCATTTTGATAAGCTACTAATTTTTCTTAACTATGTTTTTGAATACTGCCATTGGACTGACAGCGGACAATTTATTTCAAACCACTTACCGAGTCCAACTATAGCTAAGAACCATCCAGGACAGGGATTCTTATGTGCGAACTCAACACGTAACAAATCAAATAGAGATAAATATTACATAAGAATGGCATTCTGTGAAACGAAGATAGGCGTCTCAATACGCCTATTTGAAAAGGATAGTCCTTTTTTAAAGCTTAAAATGTCCTTTTTTACTGCCAATGTCTTTTTTACTGCAAATGTTTTTTTACAGCACATATCTTTGGAAGGAACATGGTTTGTACAAAAATATATGAGCTGAGTACCTTTTTTTTTAGAAGCTCGGTAGAATGACGAAAAGTTTAGTATGGGGACTTTTTGTATACCGGAGCCCCTGTCAGCATCTTAGTCCTTTATTCACTTTTCAAGAAGATGGCAACCCTATTCACTACATAGCGCTTAGTGAGTTCTGGCAGCACAGAGAGCCGGCGACGGCGTATAATGCGAGGAGAAAGCGTCTTATTGCTAAATGACTCCTTTAGAAATAAGAGGATCTTTATCATGACAAACAGTTAGGCCTGAAAAGGGTAGAAGTACAATATAAATTGATATTTGCTTATCAACAGTCTCTCCAGGCCCTGGCAGAACATAACAAGGTCACCCTTGAATGGATGCCGGGACATGAGGAAGTGTTTGAAAACGAGAAATCAAACCTCCTAACCAGGAAGGGAGCGAAAAAACTATAATTGGACCAGAACCCGCATGTGGTATTTCACATACCAACATATTAAGGAGGTCCTTTCGCCACACCTCTCGCCTCAAATGTTAAAAAAAAGTTATTAGATTATGACTAAAATTAATTTTTTTCTAATAGTTGAAGTCCTTATTTATCTAATACTGAACTTTTAACTATACCTTACCTTGCAAATTTTTGAGAATTTTTTTTTTAATGTGAATATTTGTACAGTGTCTCACGAGAAAGTAAGTCCTCAACAACAATTCTCGAATTATACTATTATTTATTGATTAGATGGAGTAGAAAAAAACTAAAAATAAGGTTTTTGAAATATTTAGATTTTGTTTTATGCAATAAAATATATATAGTAAACCGTGGAACTTATTGAGAAATTAATATTAAAAAATCACAAAAAATTTTCAAGTAACCTAGTTGAAAATTTTTTGTGATTTTTTAATAATAATTTCTCAATAAATTCCACGGTTTACTATATATATTTTATTGTATAAAACAAAATCTAAATATTTTAAAAACCTTATTTTTAGTTTTTTTCTACTCCATCTAATCAATAAATAATAGTAAAATTAATTATAATTCGAAAATTGTTGTTGAAGTCTTACTTTCTCATAAGACACTGTACAAACACACACATTTTAAAAAAAAATTCTCAAATATTTGCACGGTAAGGTATAGTTAAAAGTTCACTATTAGATAAATAAGGACATCTACTTTTAGAAAAAATTAATTTTAGTCATAATCTAATATTTTTTATTTAACATTGGTGGCGAAAGGACCTCCTTAAATGGGTGCTAACGGAACAAATAAATAGACCATCATATTCTCTGCTTGGAACTTCCTGGACTTAGACAGTCCAAAATATTCATAGAGGGTCCATCCAAGACCAGACAAAATCAACTGCTACACCTTAGCAGAAGCGAACTAAAGGTCGTAATTAGACTATTTACGGGACACTGCGGCCTTAGAAGACACCTAAATCTCTTAGGTATATCTGATGACTCTCTATGTAGAATATGTGAATATGAGGAGGAGACTGATATTCACGTACTATGCCACTGTCGGAACCTTAAATGGGATCGGGAATGGCACTTCGGGGTACAATATATGGAACCTGAAGAAATCGCTTAAGGGCTTTTAGACATATTTTTGAATTCGTCAAGAAAATTAATCTGAAGGGGTAGAAACTGTAAGGGATACAATGAGCCTAGAGCTTCAGTACAAGTGAGCTTTGAACCACACCTTAATACAGATAGATAGATATATAGATAGAACGTCGTATTGTTACCTCCTCAGTCATGCACATAGATGGATCTGATATAGGTTTTTTGGCTTTATACAGAAAATATAAATATTTATGTATGTTGCTCGAAGAGATATAGTTGTTTATTTTTATTTAGTGGGAAAAGAGGCTCGTCTTGTTCGCCCCGAACAAGCGTACTCGTTAATTTTTGGGAACTAGGTATTTAATTTTTGTTTATTTTTGAAATGGATTGGAATAGGGAAAAATGTCTACAACCAAAATGTAAGCGGTTTTGGACAGAAATAGCTTTGCGAAACTATATTTCTTCTTCCAATTGTAGGGTCCACCAAGCATATTAATTTTTCAAAGTGTTTTGCCGATATTCGCTTGAATTTTTTCAAATTAATACTATTTATATCCCTCAATACTGTTCCAAAAACAAACGCCTTTGCCACATTTTTTTTTTCTTTGTACTATTGGTAGAATATTATTCTGCAGGTGCATCACATTCGATGATTCCACTTATACTGAAAGTGGGCGTGGGAACAGAGCGAACACACATACAAAATTCCTGATATGAAAACCTTTGAAATAGTGGATCGTCGTTTGAGAGATGCAGGTAAAAAAATACGGCGCTTTATTTGTTATTAGCACTTACCTACCGAATAATAGAAATTTAATGTAAAATACCAGAAATAATTTTTGAAAAATTTGGTAAAGCTAGTCACAATTTTAGAATCGATCACGGTGAAGGTGTTGAAGAGAAGTGTCCGAAAATTGTTTGTCCAGTTTGATTGTCCAAAATCGACGGTCTCTAGAATTTTTAGAGAGCAATTGAATCCATTTCACCTTCAGAAAGTCCATGCGCTTCTTACCGAAGACTTTTCGCAAAGGATTGAATATTCTGAATTTTGGATCGACACAGAAACCAATAAAAATTTTTGGGTTAGTTCTGTTTACGGACGAAGCTGGATTTTCTAAACACGGCATCATAAACTCTCATAATCTGCATTTGTGGCAGAGGAAACAAATGCTTTTATAGTAGTGCATACTCAGCATCAATTTGAAATCGTCAACGTGTAGACCGGAATCATCAAGTTACATTTAATTGGGCCATTTGTATTGCCAAGAAGGTTAACTAAAGAAATTTATTTGGAATTTCTTCAAAATTATTTTCAAGAACTTTTTGAAGATTTACCTTTGGTAATACGACGTGATATGTGGTTCATGCATGACGGAGCCCCACCACATTTTAGTCGAGTAGTTCGAGAATACTTAAACAGGAACTTCGGAAGTCGATGGATAGAAAGAGAAGGACCAGTGCCTCGGCTTTTTCGAATACCTGACCTAAATCCCTTAGATTTATTTTTGTGGGGATATTTAAAAAAAAATTAGTTTATGGCAATCCACCTGATAATAGAGAAAACTTAGAAACGATTAACTTTCATTGTCGCGAAATAAGGAATAATGTTGGGATATTGTGGAGGGTGCAACAATCTTTAATTTGTAATAATTGGCATTATTATTTGAAAATATAAAGAAATTAACAAATATTTTAAAAGTTTTCTAATATTCGCACCTATTGAAATAAAACAAAATCAGGTTATTACTCTAGTCAATGGAGAATTTTCCAAGATAATACGTTGACATTTTAAAAAGTAAAACTGTCACGTAAGTTTTGGGTTTATATAGAGAAGCTAGTCTTGGGAAAGGTCTCTCGAGTGAGGACTGAGGTCCGAAACTCCTGCCAAAAGGAAAGACTCTCGTTTCGGGACCCTAAGTCCCGAAACATCGTAATGTGCATAGTCCTAACTATATAATTCAATAGAAAGTTTATCTAGTTATCATAAATCAGAGCTCTGTCTTTATTAAAAGTTTGGATATATTATCAAATAGTTTTTTCTCTAAATATAACTTGATTCATTTGTTCTTGAGATTATTGGTCATTTTATAATTATTTTAATTATACATCTGTTATGAAATATTCCGAGCATTTGTGAAGCCTCGTCGTTTTCACTCTTAGAGGACTAGAATGAACCTATAACTAGTTGCCAAAGCTGCTCGACTTATGCTATTAAGGGATAATTTTTTTCTTTTAATTTTATTTTTTTATTATTTTTATTTGCCATTGGTGAATGGACGTTCCTTTTGGACTCCCGAACCCTGTGCCTGGTGACAGTGCTGCCTTAATCCCTTAATAATATATTGACAACAGTAGCTAAAGACCAATCAAATGAACTTTATTGCACATTCTTAGAGCTAGGGAATGCATACGATTAGATGCATATTGAACCGACATACAAAATTATTCAATAAAAACCGTCAAAAAACCATAGCAACAAAAAATATTTTTTATCAGCGACAACCAATGCAAAAAATCATTTTAATCAAAAACAAGTAATTTTATCGACATTGATCAAGAGTATCTTTTTTTTAGTCCAAATATATTATTTTTGTGTCTACCATACAGGGTGTAAAAAATATTAGCATTATTGTCTTACAGCTAGTCCGTCCCTGGCAAACTAAATAAACCAAAAGTGTTTAAAATGGTCCATTTTACGGAGACTTATCTAGTATCCATCATATTTAAAAATTATTAAATCATGCTAAGGGTGGCCATTATGGGATCATATCTCCTTAGAGGGAAAGCCCACTAACGCGACATGTCGCGCGCGACTGATCGCGCGCGGCAATACTTTTGATGTTTTTAAATGACTCAAAGCCCATTAACGCGGTTCTGTCGCGTGGTCATTTAAAAACATTAAAAGTATTGCCGCGCGCGACATGTCGCGTGAGTGGGCTTTCCCTCTTAAAAGGGGGTCGTAAGAAAAAATATATAACAACTTGTCGTGTTATTCTTGTGTTTTATCTGAATCCGGAAGATTGTATACATATTCTGGGATACCCTTTCGATGGCTCAATCAAATACTGCCACAACTAAAATGCTATTGTTTTGAGAAATTTCGTTTTAAAATTTTGTAAGCCTTTATTATCTTTATTTTGTTTTTGGCATACAATCTTCATATTTTATTTAAAAGCTACGACATTTTGCTGGTAAAATTAATGATTATGATTATAAAAGCACCTTAACTTGAGTAATTGCGAAGGTTGTAAAAAATTTGGGTATTTTTGCAAAAAATAACCCGAATCGAGGCAGTTTTAGATACAGTTTGTAGCTGGAGTTTAAATTATTTTAGGGCATCTCTAAGAATATTTTGGTTTGTGGCGGTATTTTAAATAAAATATCAATGATATTTTGCATCTAATAAACCAAAAATGTAATTTCCTTTGTTTTTTGACTTGTGGTGGTTTTTGATTGAGCTATCGCTTTATAAGCACTCTGAATATCGCGAGCCTTTTTTACAAATTTTTATTCGGTTAATAAATACCCATCTTAAGAATGAATTACAAACAATAATTAAATGTCCGACTACTAAACAATAATATACAAATTCAGAGCGGTCCCAGTAGTGGGACAGATTTTAAATTAGTGTAATGATAAAAAATTTAATTTATTTCAAAATGTCAGATGATGCCTTCCTCAAAAAATAAGTCCTGTCAGAGTATTATGAAAAAACTTCCAAAAGTGCAGTTAGAAATGGCTAGAGAGAAAATTAAAACAACTGTTATGGATCGGATTATGGCCAGAGCCGTAGATATCATTAAAGAACGGTATCAGAACCTAATTAAGCACTGAACATGAAAAACGAATTAGTTAAATGCATAATTGCTCAATTTTGAGTTACACTAAAAAATAGGAAATACTTCAATCAAAAAATTACAAGTTGATTTAAAATAAACCTGGTTTATATTGCATTTTTATTTTTTTACTTCCTCTTCTATAAGGGCAAAACAAGAAAAGACTATTAGCAAAAATTCTATCTTATATATAATAAAAAAACCCTACAAATTTTAGATATCCAAAATAAAATTTTATAGTTCAAGAAAAAATGTCAGGAAATTCTAAATTTTAGCTAAACCTATATTATGGTAAGATCATCATTTTCAATAATTTCGTGTCTTTACTATAAAAAAAGTTTAAATCTAATTGCAGACGTAAAAGGTAATAATTTTATCACAAAGCTTAGTAGGTACTAAAATGCATTCCACACTATTCAATTTACAATCCCTGAAAAGAAAATACACTGTGTCTATTTAATAAAAAATATATTTTTGTTAGCACCACTGAACTTTGAAGCTTTCCACACACACCTTAAAACGCATGTACACTTGATCGATTAAAAATTATTTGGTTTTGGAATTGCATTCCAAAAAGGCCGATGAACGTTTTTATTTTTTACTAACGTCTAATAAAACATTTTTGAATAGACGGAGAAAAACCTAAGATATCTATTTACAATAAATTCAAGATAAAATTTTCTTTTTGCTGAATTTGAACAAGTGTTTGAGTGCAAATGTTTTAACAGTTTTCTCGATTCAACTACCATTTCTTAAAAGAGATAATAAATTCTGACGTTTAATAATTTATATTTCAATATTTATGTACTTTATAATAAAGCTTTTTTGGTCATTATTATTTATAAGATGTGGAATGTTTATTTCTTGGAATGTATTGGAAATCTGTGTTAAAACATAGGTACATAATTAAAGTTTTCTAAATAAAACTAGTAATATATATGGTAGGATTGGAAGATTTCCTTGTCAAATAATTTAACGTTTTTTCGATAGGATTTTTGTATCCATCGAATATATCAATTATTATTAGATGACACAAAATTTCTGGAAAAATACGGGGTTAATCTAAATTAACTGCGCCACCGTCATAATTTTATTTTATATTTTGTACCAAGGGTCTAAAGTGCCACTTTAAATCCCAAGGGATTAAAACACACTTTATTCTCGTAGTACATACGCTATTTTTTGTATCGCAGGGACTAAAACTAATAATTACTTCTAAGGCTGTTTATTTTTATGGTATTTTGCTTAGTGCGCTCTATCGTATTATTTTTTAATTAATTTCATTAAATAAAGTAGTTTACTATGTTTTCTATCGGTTTTGTTATTCGAGAGACTAAAGATTACTGATTTTTGTTATTTCTAATTTAATTAATTTCATCTGTCAACATTTATTCGCTTATAAACTCGCCTTCCTTTCTATGTGAATAAACTGTCCTCGTTGTCAGTTCCTTAAATATATGCAACACATTATACGTAAATCAAGTAGGTATACACTAAATTTCAAATTGAAATTTATTATTTTGACGTTTTATAGTAATTTTCTATCTCAAATGAGAAAGTGTCACTTTTCGCTCTCAATTAGGCATTCCAACGACCTGTCAAACAATAGGTGACAGTGGGAAATTATTGTATATTTAAGGGGGGTAGCGACATAGTCTTGCAACTTGGACGCTATTTTTATTCAAAGTAGTAGTCGCCAAGCCTGCCAATTTATGAAGAAATGTATAGGTGGGTTTTTTAAATATTACTTTTATTGTGTTTGACATAAAATATTTAAATGTAATCCATTATTCATGATTTTACGTAAAGTAGATAGAATAAACCATATGTCGCCACCCTTAGATATACCAAACCTGCCCACTGGTAATTCATTTGTTTGGAATGCCTAATTAGGCATTAGATATTTAAAAAATAATAACTGCTTACATTTTTACATCAAGGCATAAGCTTATGTTTATTTTGAAAAATATGGATGATCAATCTATGTAACTATTTCATTGACCTTGTCAAATCACGAGGCCTACAGGGTTGCCATAATTTTGCCATATCATCATAACCTGTCAAAACCCACTGGTAGTCATTCAGTTTGGAATGCCTAATTATGTACAATTTCACAGTATGATTTTTAATGTTCGGTGGGCACTTTTACTCTTGATATTTCATGAAAACAGTTTCCAATTCAAAAACTGTTATTTGAATGTTGCAGCGATGGTGCCCGAATTGAAAGTCCTTGATAAAAACTACAATAAATTGTTTTTTGTACGATCGCATTTCTGATAGGTAAAAAATAACAAGCCATTCTTTGACTGTTGCCAGTTTCAAACAATGAAAATCATGGTTCGTAGGCAACACGGTGGCCTCTTCCGTCAGTTGCTAAGTAAGGATGTGACGTCACGGAATGAAATATTCTGCTGCCGTTCGTACATTAGTTTTTTAAAAAATCTAATATTTTATTAATATTTAGTGGTGTTTATATTTTTATTTTTGGATTATATAACCTGTGTTGGAGTTTTTATAAAATCGGTAATTTGATTTTATGAAAGACAAGCTACAAAATGGCATGGAAAAATCATGTAATGATTTCCATCAAATTTCAAATCAATTACTTTTTATTTGAATTATGAAGAAAAATAATATTGTGTGTAGAGCTGTCAAATATTTGTATTAAAAAAAATTAAAAATGTAATTAAATTATTTTTCAGTAATTCAATTAGGTTTTTAAACCTTAGAATTAATTAGTACTTCAATTATTTTCTAGAAAGTAATTGGTAATTACTTTAAAGATATTTGAATAATTGAGTGATTTTTTGAACAATTCGATTACTTTAGAGTAATTCAAGTACTTCAATTCATTTTTTGTATTTCAATTACCACAAAATGATCAATTCACGTTTAAAAATTGTAGGAGACTGTAGTGCATTACTGCTTTCTGTTTATTTGTGGTTGGCTTTTATGAATATTAAAATGCTTATATCATGCAGTTTTCACTAGTTTTGGTTCAATTTTTTTATTTTTGAATATATTTGTATGTGGCTTGAATTATTCAATTCTTAATCAACTCCTGGAGTGCGGAAAGTTATTAAATTTATTAAAGAAATATATGTGCTTTTTTAATTAAATAATTGAAGTTTATAATTAAGCCAGAAGAACTTTTCTCATTTTTAAAGGTTGTGTTGGATAAACTGGATTTATAAAATATCGATTAAATTAATATTATGATTTCTAGATGTAAAATTAAAAAGTGCATTCAATTCATCCGTCAGCTAGCGCCTTCTAGCAGAAATTATACGAGACTTGCCGGTGGAATTATCCCGGCGTGCATTTCGGTGAATCATTTGTAAAGTGGCTACCGTTCATGGGCGTATGGAGAAACAATGATTTTACATGGAGAAATAAGTTATTAAAAATTACTAAGTTTAAATTACTAGGATTATTTTAGCAAACGTTTTGAAATACATTCACCAAAATCAAGTACCATTGCATACAAGGTATCATACTATAAAGTAACACTTTGTAGCAACTTTATAATTATTCTAGATTAAAAATCTGATGTGTCCAACACATGACTTTCCTATCTAGTTATTATAGGCATTTTCCGGTTATTTTGTACAACCTATTGCAGCATCTCTATAAATGTTTAGAGGATAAACTAAATATATACATTTTACACATACATCTACCTCGAAACATTTTTCTATAGATATTCATTGAAAACGAAAATACAGAAAAATTTAAATTTAGCACTTTTCCATTACGGACCATTTTAGAAAAATCATGTATAAACAAAAATTATAGAAATCGATATCGCAAACAACTTTTAGTTCAACAATTTTCATAAAAATCAGAATTTTGCACATTTTGTCAAATTTCTCGAATACGGACCATTTCAGGAAATTTTGACATAAAACAAAAATTATAGATAATAATATTAGAAGTAACTTTTATTTGAACAATTTTCTTCTCCAAACATAAATAACAGATATATTCCATAAAATATAAAAACGGCCTCCCATAAAGTACCCCCCCAGATGTTCCAACTTTGTCCAAAATCTAATCATTTCACGTCAGGCCGAAATAAACCTTAAGTTTAAAATTTAATGTTTTTTCCTTTATCCGTTTTTGAGTTTTCTTCAAATTTCGAAATTTACACATTTTCTCAAATATCTCGAATACGGTCCATTTTAGAGAAATTATGTATAGGACAAAAATTATAGAGAATTATATTATAAACAACTTTTATTTGAACAATTTTTATAAAAAATTATGTTTTTTACATTTTGTCAAATTTCTCGAATACGGACCATTTTAGGAAAATTTTGCATAAAACAAAAATTATAGATAATTATATTAGAAGTAACTTTTATTTGAAGAATTTTCTTCTCCAAACGTAAATAACAGATATATTCCATAAAATATAAAAATGACCACCTATAAAGTACCCCCACAGATGTTCCGACACTGCCCAAAATCTAATCAGCTCATTGGACGCTGAAACAAAGCTTAAGTTTAAAATTTGGTGTTTTTCTGTGTATCGGTTCATGAGTTATGCGTTATACAGACACACACACACACACAGACACACACACACACACACACACACACACACACACACACACACACACACACACACACACACACACACACACACACAGACAGACATCATCGCGAAAATAGTCAAAACGGATTCAGGGGACCTCAAAACGTAAAAATCCGTCGAAAACTCGAGGTCGAAAAAAATCATGATTCCTATACTTTCCTTATATCTGTATACAGATAGGAAAGTAAAAAGATATCGACGTCGGTTTTCACTGCACTTTTTAAGTTTTCTCGAGTCTTTGTGGACGTTATTGGACATTGTTTATTTTTGGATCGCTCTGGACCAGCACCAAGGAAAACTTATACGGAAAACACGCTTCAAGAAGAGACCAACCAAACAAAATTAGATGATTTCTTTGAACAAGAAGATTCACCAGCTGCAGCAACGAAACCTAACAGTAATAAAACAGTTTTGTAATACTTAATGATCCAAACACAGAAATTACTGTTCTAAATAATTACTCTGTCATGAGATATTTATGTTTTACTTGCCTTCTTTCATCGGCCCCAGTTGAAAAGTAGTTCTCTTTTGCAGAAATCATTAATGCTGCAAGGAGAAATGCTTTATCTTCACTTCGAGCAACTGGTACTTATAAAGGCAAATTTCATTAAAAATGTAAAAAACGATTTTTTAAAATGATAGATTAAGAAATACGCTATTGTAAACCATCATTGTTTTTGTAATGTTATAATATATTATTCTTAAGATTAACATAGGCTTTTATTAAATTGATTTATGAGAAATTTTTTATTATTTTTTGGTAATATAAAAACTCATCAGTAATTCAATTAAACGGAATAATTCAATTACTTTTAAAGGTATTTGATGCAGATAAAGTAATTGAATTACTAGCAAAAGCAATTGAATTATTATAATTGAACATTTTCAATTCCTTTTATCAGTAATTGATAATTGCAAGCACTTTTGAAAAACTAAAGTAATTAGTAATTTGCATATAGTTTCCTGGTTGCCTAGTAATTGGTAATTGGTACTTCACATACTTTGCATTGGTAATTGTGACAGCTCTGATTGTGTGAACGGTTTATTTTAAACATTTTGGATTAGGGTACAGCATCCGAGCAGAATTCGGATCACACTTTGTTTATATCCCGAAAAAATTTGGCAAACCTAGAGCAAGCCTTAGATAATTTATACATTATTTATTAATTTATCTATGGAGTGAGCTGTAGTGTTGCTGTTGCCAAACAATTTTTATTTTCTATGTACAAAAATTTTTAGAAGAAATAAAGGGAATGAGTCTAAACTGAATATAAAGGCTAATATGGTAAGATTTTATTTAGAGTAATTATTCTGCAAATATCATTCACAATTTTTAAATTAATTGCAGTTTTGTCCATTCTACATTTAAAACCAAATGAGATGGTTTCTTACAAACATTAAAAACAACATTTATGAAAAAAGGGTTTGTTACAGGCAGTTTTTAGTAAAAATTATATTATAAATCATTTTAAAGAAGAAAACAAGGGTCTTTTGGAGTTGAGAAGAAATTTGTAAGGCATTTACGTTAAGTAGTTTTAACTTTCCAAAAGTGCACTACTAAAATAAATCTAAGATATGGTTTTTTGGATGATTTATTTAAATATTCTAAGTATATGTAATGTATAATCTCCTCTGTATGTATTGTATGTATATCAACACAATATATAAAACTGGTAAGATAATTATTACGAGGATATATCAGTATATAACGAGACTGGTGCTATAACTTCTTTCAGAGATAACATTTTATAACCTAAAAAATGAGACATGAAAGCCTTATATTTAATGTACTACCCCGCAAGTTGGCTTTGATTTAACTTTTGACATTTGTTACAATAGTAATTGAATTGTCAGTGTTTTGCGTACCCATCGAAAAATGAAAGTGGAGCAAAGATACGCGATAAAATTTTGTGTTCGATTGGGTAAAACACCAACTGAAACTTTTGAAATGATTAAAGGTGCATATCTAGATAATAGTTTATCACGATGTAGAGTGTTTGAGTGGCATAAAAAGTTTAAAGACGGTTGTGAATCAGTTGAAGATGAACCTCGTCCCGGTCGACCACAAACTGCGAGAAATGACACAAAAATTGCAGAAATTAACGACTTGATACAAAATAATCGCCGGATTGGCATAAAACGAATTTCTGACAATGTTAATTTGTCTTACGGTACCACTCAAAAAATTATTCATGAAGATTTCGAGTACCGGAAGATCGCGACAAGATGGATTCCAAAAGTGATGACCGATGAACAAAAAGCGAATCGAGTGACAATTTGTCAGCAGTGGAAAAGGCAATTGCAACGTAACCCATAGTTTTTAAATAATGTGGTTACATGTGACGAAAGTTGGTTTAAGACCGCAGAAGGCCAAAACTGCTAAAAGCGCTGGTAAAGTGATGCACCTTATTATTTTTGATAAATTTGGCGTTATTTACGATCACATTGTACCTAGAGGACATACAGTAACAGGGGAGTACTATTCTAATGTACTTCGAGGACCCTTGAAGGCAAAATTAAAGAAAAAAAGGCCGCTTTATCAGGACTTTGGCTGGACGCTGCATCACGATAATGCTCCGGCTCATAGATCAATGATTTGTCAACGAACAATTGAAGAATTAGGGGTTGAAATTATGGTTTATCCCCCCTACTCTCCTGACCTTGTTCCATGTGACTTCCATTTGTTTTCTGAAGTCAAAAAAGAATTGAGAGGTAGAACATTTGAGTCGGATTTAGAGCTCAACAACGCTGTGGTGGGTATACTAAACAGACTATCAAAAAATGGTTTCTCAGAAGTTTATGATAAGTGGATAAAGCGATGGAATAAGTGTATTCAACAGAATGGAGAGTACTTCGAAGGATAGTTGTTGAATTTTTTTAAATAAATGTTTCGTTGTTATACTATAGCACCAGTCTCGTTATTTTCTGATACATCCTCGTATATTAAAACGGAGTTGTTGTCGTTTTATTGTTTTTTTTAAATAAATTATACTGTTTAATACATTAAATAACTAGAAACTGACAAAACAATTTTTTCCGACGCCCTAAAAAAACCTTTCTTTTGATGAAAAAAATACAGGAGATTTTTTTTAACAAGATTGAAGTTTATTTTTTCATAAAATCGAATTTTTCAAAATATTTCATAAAGTAGACGGCTTTGAGAAAAAATCATTGAGAGCAATTTCGTAGGAAATAAAATAAAAAAAAGGTATCTTTTGATTTTTTCATAAAGTTCAAATTTATGGAGATATTCTCAATAATAAACTAATTAACACCATAAAATCAAAAGTTTTAAATTTTTTCTTTAAGAAATATTTTGAAAAAACTACGGTTTTATGAAAAAATAAACGTCAATCGGCTTCTTGTTAAAAAAAAATTGTCCTATATTTTTTTATCAAAAGGAAGGTTTTTATGGCATCGAAAAAAATTTAATTTTTAAAGACCACTCTAAAATATATGTTTTTTATTTCCGATATAAATATACATTGTATGTTTCTTCTGAAGTCCAACAAACCCATATTTTCTTCTATAAAATTATTTGTAACTACTTTTTACTAAAAACTTCCTGCAGCATACCCTTTTTTCAATAATGTAGGTTCTTTTAGTAAAGTCCTTTGACTTTTCTTGCTCTTCCTTGTGTTTAATGCTTGTAAGAAACCATCTAGTCTGCTTTTAAATGTAGGATGGACAAAGTTGCAATTAATTTAATAATAGTGAATGATATTTAAAGAATAATACGCTAAAATCTTACCATTAGCTTTTAATTTCAGTTTAGTCTCAGTTCCTTAATTTTTTTAACGTTTTTTTTGTGTTTAAAAAGTAATAATTGTTAGGCAACAGGAACACTACGGCTCACTCCAGGCTTGCCATAATTTCAAAATATTTCGGGATATAAACAAAGTGTAATGCGAATTCAGGTCGGAGGCCGTTCCCTAACTCAAAATGTTTAAAATAAACCATTTACACAATAATATTTCTCTTTATAATTCAAATAAAAAGTAATTCATTTGAAATTTGATGGAAATCATTACGTGATTTTTCCATGCTGTTTTGTAGCTCGTCTTTCAAAAAATCAAACTACCGATATTATAAAGACTCTAACACCAGAACAAAGTTCAAATATAAAAATATAAACACCACTAGATAACAATAAAATATTAGATTTTTTAAAAAACTAATGTACGACCCAAACTTTTTCATTCCGTGACGTCACTGCATCCTTAGCAACTGTGATGAGGCCACCGTTTTGTCTACGATACAATGAGAATATAGTAAAATCTAGATTAACTTCGTATTTTTTTTGTAATTGTATGCTATCTATAGTAACTTATATACTTATTTGATGAAGAAAAAGTCTAGAATTTGTCTTATTTACAGTTTGACTAAATAAACTTTGATATTTCATCATGCTAAATATATCTTTGCACCTGTAAACATAGGCTTAAATCATAAAAAATTTAAAATAGACCAAATATGCGAACAACCCAGATTATATCGAATCACGCCGTTTTTAATCAATGACCAATTATTAAACATCAAAATCTAAGATCTCACGTGTCTTACATAATAAATAAAAGCAACAAAACAAAAACTAGATAGACTCCCAGTAACGTAACTGGGATTTCGGGAAATTTGTACCAATAAACTTGGTTGTGAATATAACCTACTATTTATTATTTAATTTAAATATTATAAAAATGCTAAGTTGTTTCAAAATGTATTTCTATCACACACTTTTTGTAAAAAAGTTTTGAAAGGTACTGCTTCAAACTATTTGCACCAACAGGAATGTAACAGGGGTCAAATGGTTGATCGAAAATTAGCTGATTTGAAGTTACCCGTAGTTTTCGAGTTGCTACAAAAGATATAATAAAGGATTCTAAGAAACCTTTTTTATTAATACATTTTTCTAAATTTGAACTCGTGCAATAAAATCTATCTAAAGTTCCATCAAAGGATAACTATTCGGTATTAAAATTTCTTAGAATCCACGACGAAAGAATAATATAAACTGACTGATCTGATTTCATTCTGCCCCGAATTACCTCATTATTTGCAAAATATTAAATATCATAAACCATTCAAAGTTTATGTGCGAAAGTGATACTTAAAAATAGTCTAAACTAAATGGAAAAGGAAATGGAATGACCAACTACTTCGATATCTTTCTATGGTCATAAGTATTCGAGAAGAAAAATCAGTAATGAAGAACAAAATTCCTACATCATTTACTTCAAATTTCAGCCGTAAACTAATTTTCGATCAATATACGCCCAATTATTTTGTGACATGTTCATTCTGTATCAGTAAATACGATAAAAACAATACTATCTAACCGAAGTAAAACCTTCAGTCATCATGCTACTCTATACGAATCCGATTTGGACGAACAAGGCTGTATATCGTCTAAATAATTTATTGGATCCTGTTTAGATGTCGACGGAACTACTGAGTAGTTAACAATAGGCTTGTAATTGTGCGTTGTTTGGTTCACCTTGTGTTGCGGTGACTCCTTGGGGGACATCGGCCTCTCCTGCAGATGAAAACTTAAATCCTCTTCGACCGGCTCGTACTGCGCCATGTGGCATTTCTGGATCACTGATATTACGGCGGATTCTAGGCTGCATACGTATCCCAAGCACTAAAAACATTTCAATATTTTTATTAAGATAATATTTATTACAAAATACAAAGTGTTTCATGAGTTGGGCGCCATTTTTGTAACATGAATACTGATTATTTTATCTCCTTTGATATATGTGTTTGAGATCAATTTATAGGTTTTTAAATAACTCTAATAACTTTGAAAAAGAAGTTGGGCACCACTATATTTAAAACTTATACATTTAACTCTACATTAGTGATGAAAATATAGAAAATCCTAACAAATTATACTTTAAAACAGGCTTTGAATAAGGTAGTTATCAAATTCTAATTCACATAAGTTTGTACATAATTCAAATTTAAAACAATTTATTGATTAGATCAATTTTATTATTCTTATCTGAGTGGCTTTTAATAGGGTATAGAATTGTTTTATTATTATTTAGAAGAGGCAAGCGACATTGTCGATGAAACTACTCTTTTATTTAGTGACAATAATTATTTAAAATTACTACATGACAGTTAAAACTTAATTTACTATTAACTATAATGAATAAAATTATTTCTTCCTTCTTCAAGTTCTTTATCCACTCTCGCCTTGAACTGGTTTGTGTTCTGGGTTCAGACTGTATGTTCCTTGAGACCATTCTACAGCTATACAGTTCTGTTTGCAATGAAACGTTTTCTATGCAGTTTATTACACTTTTCTCTATCTAATTTCTTCGAGTTATCTCTCGAGTTCTTGATGTGCTGGCCTGGAAGATGTTATAACAGGTGTAATATCAGCTGGTTCACTTGTAAGTTTCTATCAAGTCTCCTCTGTTAAGTAGTAAAAGGCCAGTGGCCTACTCTGGCAGCACCGCCTGCGAGCGGACAGTTGACATTGATCTGAATTGTATAATGACAGTTATTAATAAATGGCTGAAGTACAACCAAGGTCTCTTTATTTCCATATTACTCAAGTGACTGGTGATTATACTAATTACACAATCACAGTTATACATCCTCTAGTTCTTCTTTCCTTTAAACTTGAAAGTTGTAGCTTGGCTAGCCGATCACAATACTCATTGTTATGTAGGGTTGGTGGTATTTTGGTGACTCTCCATTTCCAGCAGTCTCTAGGAAATTTTAAGATTCCAGAAGGAAGATTTCAAACATATCCACATAGACTTAGTGGATCCTTTGAAACCTTCAAGAGGTCATAATTACTAAATGTCAACGACAGATGTTCTAGATGGGTATTGGATAATTGCAGATTAACAGAAAGGACTGCGATAGCTTCATAAAGAGCGAGCTTGTCTTAAATCCCCCTCTGTTTGCCTGTTGGAGTAGGCGGATAAGAAGAGTCAGCGTCAACGTCTCTCTTATTCTCGCTTCATATGAATATTCATCTTTCTGTTGCTTCTTATAGTTTTGCAGTATACCCAAGAAAAATTTAAGCCGGATATGCCTATTTAATCAAGACTTGTTTCACTATCTTTTTCTGTTTTCCCCATCCTTAGCGATTGTTGTTGTTTTCACCTTACTCTTGGTCTTCCTCTACCGTTTAGTTAATATGTCCAAACTACCTTATTCTTTGGGCTTTAGCTATTTTTGTTATAGGTTTTTTATACAATTTATATAGTTCTTTATTACACCTTCTTTCTCAAACTTGCAAGACAAAGAAAATAATATTCTGTATCCAAATAAATACATACATAAAGGCTCAACTTTTGAAACACTCTTCATAGACAGAGATGCTACATATATACAAATCTAATTTTTTCCTGTCATAAATGAGTTTCTTGTTACCTTTTTGCAGTTTTTTTAACTACTTTTATACCTGATGATGGTCATTGACCAAAATAAGAAAAGAGTTCTCCTTTCTATTCATCCAAAATTTTATTTTCCAAAAACGCCGATTGTCTAGACAATATGTCCCAGTCATTAAAACCGAATGGAGTCCTCAACGCTCTGATCAGGCTCCAAATAAACTTACACAAACAATAACAATGGATCAATACCAACATCTACTTTGGATCATAGATATGGTTCCAAGTTTTGGGACAAATTCCGAATCATCACCGGTCAAAAATCCAAAACACATTCTCACATCGAAATTACGGTGAAATACACACAACTCTTGACGAGAAAGCCTTAGCATACCAGACACACCTTGAAACCATTTTCAAACACTTGCCGTTCTAGTTTTACCCTTGAATGTCGAAACTCCTTTCACCATCCCGTTCACGCTTCAAGATATCCAATACGCCTGGCCTGAAACATCTTCTTGAAACCGTTTCCCATCCATACTCTACTCCTAAACGCCTGCCTCTCCTTTTCCTACTTTCCACTTGTCTGGAAATCCGCAAACACCATTTTGATTCGCAAACTAGGCAAGGACCTCAAATCTTTAGACTTATACGGTCCTATTTCTTTCATATTACTGCTTAAAGAAAGAATCTGGGACTTTTGTGAAGAGCAAAACATAATTCTTCAATCCCAACATGGTTCCAGACCGCATAACTCCGCTCAGGGCGCAATCTGCTCACTTCATACTACTACGGTCATTTCGCAGTGAACACTCTCCAAATCTCTTCAGAAGTACTTCTCGATGTTCAAAAAGCCTTTGACCAATTTTGGCATGCTGGACTAGTTAAAAAGCTCATGAACATAGGTCTCCCCCTCAATATCTCCAAACTCATACACTCATACCTCATTAACATAACTAACACACTTAAAGTAGGCAATACCATGTCAAACCTATTTACCCCACTTGCTGGAGTACCTCATGGCTTCATCCTGCCTCCTCTCCTAAACTTCATTTATACTCACGACCTTCCACCCTTCAAACTACCCGTTGTCAAAATGTCTTCTGATAGTGCTCTGTTCTAGGTAGCTAAAAATTGTGACCAACTAAGTTCTCGAACCTTAAATCTACTGAACCAGTACCCTCAAATGTCAAAATATTGTTTTCTTAAAGAGCATATTAGGCATTCCAACGACCTGTCCAAATGGCTACCAGTGGGTAATGACAGTTTAGATATGGCAACCCTGTTGTCATGTTGTCATTAACAGGGTCAATGATACATATATAGTTATATAGATTGCTCAAAGCTGGTCGTTTACGAGCAGACATATTGCCTGGCAAATATTTATTAATTTGAATCGGTTTAGCAAAGATGTGTTTTAAAACCAATTTTTAGCCTTTAGATATTTAAAAAAAATAATTGCTTACATTTTTACTTCAAGGCATACGCTTATGTTTATTTTGAAAAATATGGATAATCAATCTATGTAACTATCTATTTCATTGTCCTTGTCAAATCACCAGGCCTACAGGGTTGCCATAATTTTGCCATATCATAACCCGTCAAAACCCACTGGTAGCCACTCAGTTTGGAATGCCTAATTGTTTACAAAATTTAAAAAATATTTAAATGTGTTTTTGATTTCAAACTTTTAAAACCTTGTTCAGAGTAGGATAGCGTCGCGTTTTCGGTAAAACAACCTAATAATACCAAACGCAAACGTTCAGAGCGAGAGCAACCAACTATGCGATATTTGAAATATCTATCAATCGCGTCGCTCGACGCAATGCTATAACAACGCGACGCGCGCCGCTCCTACTCTGAACAAGGCTTAACAATCTATATCTCGGTTACAAAGCCCTTTAAGGTTTTATGTTCCTATATCAAAATTCATCAATTTTATCGAGAGCTCTATGAGGTAGAGCGTTTTCGGTCGAATATACTAAGACCACATACTTTGATTACTATACGAGGCAAGAAAGAGGTCCGACACGCCCAACATAGGGCGCGGCCATTTTGAACCCTGTGACACAGTTTACAGCTAAAGAATCAGATCGCTCACTCTGCGTCGGCACTTATTTGATCTCAATGTTTCAGTTTATACACTGTGCAACTCGGATAATACAATATATGACAACCGCCTATAATAAAACAGCAGTCTTCTGCGTATCCTGAATTTGTATCCCTGGAGTGGATGTTATTTTGGAACTTTCAACTGGTCCGAGTGAGCTAATTGATTCTTTAGCAATAAACTGTGACTTCAAAAATAATATTCACTGACACTGACAGCAGCAAGCAAAATATGGTGCGTTTTATTCATCCGCTTCTGCTTCCGGAATTGTCGATTTAGTCGTTTTAACCTGTCAGATTAAAACAAGAAAACCGACAATTCCGAAGCAGAAGCGGATAATTAAAACGCACCTATTAAAAATATTGCGCCAAGATGTAGGCAACACGTAATAAGGGTTCAAAATGGCGGAGTTTTCTATCTCCTTTTAAAAGGCATTCAGAAAGCTGCGCAGTACGACCATTCTCCGTATAGTAAAAGAAAATCAAAGTATGTGACTAAGACCCTATAATTCACAGATATTGGTAGGTATATTTAATAATATTATCTATAGATTAAAGGCAAACACTTACCCCAGTAACCAACAACTGATGATGTGTCCATTTAGGTATTTCAAATGAAAAAATCATATGAAATATAAGACTTGAAGCTAGAAGGAACAACACACTAAGGCTTACATAAAAATATGCATTCTGAAAAAAAAGAAAAAAAAATTGATAATAAACAGAATCGTATATCAGCAAGTATATAATCAAGTGTAATAACGAGATCTTGATAAATAGTCGACTATTTTTATTAGATCTAAATTTTGAGTGTTTTTTTTATATCAATTTGTCGAAATATAATTTTGTTAATAATAATCTGAATAGAGACAGAGAGCTTTAGCTCAAGGACTTTATTCTTTGATTATAAATGACCAAATTGTAACGTTGGCCGGGCCGTATAAACCGGCAACGCTGATATTATTCGTTTCCTGCTACTGATTATATCTTAAATATGTATACCTCTGTATAGGTATACCTACAACTGGATCAACATATCTTTATCCGCGTGTTTATTAAAAAAACTGCTTTTATATTTAATTTCGATTTAGTGGACTGTATCATTTATTATTAAAACTATAAAACTTTTATTACACAATATTATTTACAAAAGACTACAAAAAAGGTAAAATTAAACTTCTAAAAATGCTATTTCTCTTAACACTTTCCTCGATTCTTCATCTTACATTATCCCAAAAATGCTTGCACATATCAAGCTTGCGCATAATGTTTTAGGTATTTACTTACAACAAGTGTCGCCACGTGCTAGAATATTGCACCGTGTTTCATTAATATCTGATATCATAAAAACACATAATAATTATTATCATTTCTATTTAGCATTTACAATAAAAATTACTAACCTCACTTATTTATTTCATTCCAAACAGGCTATGGGCATAATTACATGAAATTTTATATTAAATTACATTAAAACTTGATCATCGAATTCATAGAATAACATTTTTCTGAGTGTAAAACTTTTGTAATATTACACTGAGAAAATAGCTTCAGCTAAGCAGTTTATCTGAAAATTCCACACCTGTAATTTTGAACCAATCAAAATACGTGTTTTTGACAGATCACCATGGCAACGGAGGTATTTTAGTGGAAATTTTTTTCTCGTGGGGTACCCAACAGCGAATTATACTGGAAATTTTTTGACGTTTACAATAACAGACCATTTTTGACAGACTGGTTTCTATTTGTTCACATAAAAGGTTTAGTGTTGATACATTTTAGTTACAATGCTAAGGTGTTTTCTATATTCTTCGGCCACTTCTTTTCTTCTTAATGGCGAAAATGCAGGACTTTGGATGCTTTGAATTATGTGTCTATGTCTAATAAAATATATATAATATTTAGACACTAATTTATTCACCTTTTTCCCATTCAGCACTTTGAATTTTGCGTAGTTTAGGTGCAAATATTCGTGGACAATTCGGAACAAATTTTCGTTTTTCAAGTTGGAGCCACAATCCTCTATTAATCCGAGTAAGTAAGTCATGGTGCAATGATTGATCATTACATCAGACAATTTCACGCATATTTTGCATAGCGTATGATTTTCAAATCGATTCATTTTTAAACAAATAGGTAATTTTGTTGGTTTTACTTGCTGTGCAATATTCTTTATCGCAACAAAACGCGAGTTATTTAATGTTTTGAACTGTCAAAATACAATGATCACAGCCTCCTACGATTGATGCTTGCTGACGCTGGTTATGAATTTCATACCATTTTAAAGCGCTCATAACGCATGTTAATAAAAACGCAGAAAAACAATTTTCTACCACTTGTAGTTATTCAAAACTTACGTAAAATTAAAGAATATAAGAATATACTATTTTCTATTTTCAAATGGTATTCCCATGCAACTACAATGAGTAGAAATAAGCAATTTGAAGGCCTAAATAATTGCAGCGAAACATTTTTTTACGTCGGGCCGCTTGACAACTTCAAAACTGAAATTATATTCGAGGTTAGGGTCTCACTTAGTTACCATGACAACTCAACAATCAAGGCGACAACACCTTTTATGTTTCACTGGTGACTTGGAGAAAATAATTTGCATTGTTGAGAAACGAAAAATAAATTTTAAAAATATTTAATTTTCAACCATAATTCGGCGTGGAATTTTCTTACCGAATACCACGCGAGGTCAAATTAATATCAGGAAATTTTTTCTCGCTCATGAATATTTTTAGAAAATTTTCATGAGCTCGAAAAAATTTCCGGAAATAATTTGACCTCTAGTGGTATTACTAGTGAAAATTATTATCTGGAACATTTAAAAAATGACCTGTAATATTTAATTTTTTTATTTAATGCAGTAAACCGTGTAACAATTTCAGAAAAATTGAATCTTCAAGCGCCAGCTGTCCCAAGTTAAATGTTTTAACTCATTCAGGTACCTAAATTGGTTTTATTCATTGCTTTTTAGATGAACAATGCATGTATTGTAGTTAAAAAATTAACTAAACTATGTGTAACTAATTTTTTAAAAAAGTTTAATAAGAACCGGACCTCTCGTGAAAGCAAAAATGTTTTAAGAATTTTCTAATATAATATTGTATTTATATGCTTGCCATTGGAAATACTTCGTGATATTATGTGTCTGTAGAATATAGAGAGATTTAAATTTGTGCCACGATAAGGCAGCACTCTGCAGAGACGTTAAAAAGAAAGGTAGGAAATCATCTTATTTAAAAACTACTAGATATTTATTAAAACAAAAGGCAGCAAATTTTCATAGATTTAATACAGAATGGCGCGGAAATGTTTTTTTTTACAAAAAATTCTAGGTTTCTCCACCCTAAGTTTTGTTATTGTTGGTATTTCTTAAAAATTTCACAAAAATCAGACTAAAAATAAAATCTCAGAATGAATTATAAATTTTCAAAGTGTCTGTCTCAGATAAAATATTTTACAAAAAATAGAAAACATATATCTTTTGCATCTGTTTTAAATGACATGGCTCAGCCATTCAGTATTCGTGATTGATAGCATTAAAAACCGATTTGTTCTGAGTTAATTTTTTTAAGAAGGAGCTTCATCATCACCTTACTCGGAGACAATGTCTCTGCCACCAAGTTTTGTGTAATAGAAGTAGATCAGCTGTTTATTTACTATGAGAGTGTGAAATAATGGTACATAAATATAGTATGACGATTAATAATGTAAAATTATTTGAAGGTATGTACATTTTAATTTGATTATTCATGATCCGTGATCTAGATTTAATTAAAAAAACCACTAAAACAAAAAACACATTAATTTATATTTACGGGGGGACACATTTTACAAGTATCTGTAACCGTGCAGTTTCATCCCCTAAGCGGTGGTGAATATCACTTCTAAAATTTTAAATAGAAAGGGGTATCATGTGATAGCTCTTCTTAAAGGTCTCTTTTTTTCCAATCTTTTGACACATTATTTTTGTAAATCGGATTAATTTTTCACCAAGTTATAACCTAGAAACAGGAAAAAATATTGAATTAAAATGCATGAGTATAAATACCGAGATAAACAAGTTAGCAAAAAGCCTTAAATGTATTTTGCGTAAGATATTTTTGACCGTAAATTAAAACAATTTAATATTAGTAGATTATTGGTTTCGTTGTGTACTGACAATTTAATTTTGACAATGGTTTATTCTTTACAAGAAAGAATTGAAATAATCTTTATTTATGGTGAAGAACAACGCTGTGCACGCAGAACTGCTCGTGTTTTTAATCAGAGACATCCCGATAAAAATGTTGGGCATCAGTATGTGTTGGATTTAGTTCATAAATTTCAAGAAACTGGAAGTGTGTGCAATAAAACTGTAAGGAATCGTAGAGTTTTAACTGAAGCTGCACAAGTTGAGATTTTAGGTCATTTTGCCATGGAACCTCAAACATCAATACCAAAAGTCTCCAGATTAACAAATATTTCCGTTGGCTCTGTGCATAAAACGTTACGGCTAAATAAATGATTTCCTTACAAAATACAGCTGTTACAACAGCTTGCTGAGGATGATTATGACAGAAGATTAGAATTTTGCGAATTAATGACTGAAAGGGCAAATGAAGACCATAATGTTATTAAAAATATTTGTTTTACTGACGAGGCAGGTTTCTTTTTAAATGGATTTGTCAATAAACATAATTGTAGGTACTGGGAAAATACAAATCCACATGTTTTCGGGAAGAGCACAGCCAATATCCTCAGAAAATCAACGTATGGGCCGGAATTCTTGGTAATAAAATTATTGGTCCTATTTTCATGGAGGAAAATTTGACTGGGGAATTGTATTTGAACTTATTAGAAAATCTGATAAATCCTCTTATAACCGAATCCTTAGAAAACCAAATAGATCAAGATGGAAATTTGTTACTAGACGAAGAAAACCTATTTTTTCAACAGGACGGAGCACCTCCACATTATGCCTTGCCTGTACGAAATTGGCTTAATGAGACATTTTCAGATAAATGGATCGGAAAAAGGGGCGCTATAGAATGGCCAGCGAGATCACCCGACCTAACGCCCCTTGACTTTTTTTTATGGGGACATCTAAAAACTGTGGTGTATAAAACTCAACCTCGCGATATTCCTGAACTTAGACGTAGAATAGTGGAGGAGTGTGAGCGGATTACACCAGAGACGCTTCAAAAAGTGCGGGATGAATTCGAGCTGCGACTTTACCATTGCCTTGCCAACAATGGCGGACATTTTGAACATCTTATTTAAGTACAATGTAATTCTTACGCAAATAAAATATTAATAATGTAAATACAATGTAAATAATAATTATTTTAATTTAAAAGGTTAAAATGGCATAAGTTGGTGAAAAATTAATCCGTTTTAAAAAAATAATGTGTCAAAAGATTGGAAAAAAAGAGACCTTTAAGAAGAGCTATCATATGATACCCCTTTCTATTTAAAATTTTAGAAGTGATATTCACCACCGCTTAGGGGATGAAACTGCACGGTTACAGATACTTGTAAAATGTGTCACCCCGTAAATATAAATTAACGTGTTTTTTGTTTTAAAGATATTTTAAAAGTTATTTTGGGTGGCTAGTTTTGAAATGAAATCCCTGTATAAAAAGTTAACAATGGTATAAAAACATTTTAGGTAAACAATGTTGAAGGTTATCTAAGGCTAGTTGTATTAATAAATAAAACGGAACTAGATTTGAACCCTGAAGAATTTATATTGAACCAACTTGATTTTAAAACTTCTGTTTTCCGAGTAACCTTTAATTAAATAGAAACATATTCCAAACCTACTTAATTTGCTAAACAGTATTTCCCATTTTGTTATCCACCTTGTCAAATGCTTTCCAGAAAAATGTAAAAATAACATATGACATATTCAATAGATGATTTCATCGGAAGACATATTGCAGTTGCAAGGTCATTGCAAGAGCTTTCGTCATCTATCAGTTTACATAACAAGTAAAAGGAAACTGTAAATTTATCATTTCGAAAATATGTCTAAGGTTACGGCGTTAGCATAAATTTCTTTTTTCCTTGCCTTCTTCTATTGTCGTATGGGTTCACTTTTTTACTATCTACCCAGTGCCGGTGTTTCGTTTTTATTATGAATCTTATTTTTAAAGGTTACAGCTTTTACTTAAATTATATAATTTTGAAAAAATTGTCTTTTTGATACAGCTAGAGTTTATAATTCTTAACTAGCTTAAAAAAAATTATTGGCGCCCTTTCTTTCCCGAAAATTATTTCCCCAAAAGTGTCTATTAGAAAAGCTTAAATTTATGAGTGAGAAAAACATAGTCTATATGTGCTCATTTCATTTTCTGATTTGATTAAAGGTAATGTTTGGTATAAAATATCTAAGAGCTAGTCAAAATAAGTATTTATAAAAGGTAATTGAACGTTAATTATAACTATTATTGCACATTAACGCCATTTTATTACACTATGTAAACTGATAGATAGGGCAAAGCTCTTGCAATGACCTTGCAACTGCAATAAGTCTTCCGATGAAATCATCTATTGGTTCCCGTTCTGAAAAGATTTATAAATTCAGTTTGTAAATAAAAATAAATTAGTGGTCATGGTAATAGATTTTTGCATATAATTTTTGCACTGTAATAAAGATATGTTGTTCCAGTTTTTCTAATAATAAAAATGTTTACTTACCACTTTTCCCCAATTAAAAGGAAATAAATATATGATGTGCGATATATCAAGAAACAGCAAAAGGCAAGTTACAAACATACTTAATAATGTTATAAACATCATGAATCGTATTCTTCCCACTGACGGAAGCATGAATAGTCCTACTTTGAGAGTTCCTGAGGTACACAGACATGCCAGACACGCTATCGACGTTGCCTAAAATAATAAAACAAAATTAAAGTTTTCTATTCCATAGTAAAAACAGAAGAAAGAAGGCATAGTGAAGGGATGAAATAGATATTTCTATAAATGTGGTTTAATTTGAGATGTACAGACTTGCTATGGAAAATGCAAATATACGAAAATTTAAGTAGGATTCGATAATTAGAAAAACACCGCTACATCATAACCATTACTTCCAATTTCGAATAAATATTAATTATAACTTTCAATCAACAAAAATTAAGTAAGTTGTTAGGTGTAAAACAATATTTCCTATATTTCTATAATATTAACACCCCACTAAACCCCCATTAGGAGGCTGTAACCAATTAATTACGTTGTCAAATGATGACGTAGCTGTGTTCTTCTAATTGTAATTGGACCCTACAATTGGATAGGTAGCTGTTTTCCTAAGAGTTCTAAGACGCCTTGTCAGAAATAAATCCCCATTATTTTGGATCCTACAATTTCTATGCAAGTTTTTATTTTTCTAATATACGAATTTATTTTTTTTTGTCATTTAGTTTGGTTTGTTTGTTTGTTTCCTTGAACTGTTATTAATTGAAAAGCTTGATTTGAGAAGTTCTTGTGCTTAAGATTTATAGATAATTTTGAAAAACATATATTTTCCGCTAAACGTGCTTAAACAATTAATCAGCAAGTTTAAAACAATTGTTTATTCACCATGATAGCAGTTTCTCATGGTATAAAACAGATTTATATGGTAGAATAAGAATCTATTATGCAATTTTGGCAAATCATCAATAATTGATATAAGGTCTAATCAATTAGATGACAGCAAATTGGTCAGCTTTGCGGCATTGTAAAAATGGTATCGTAAAGTTTTATTTGAAATTATTTGGGGGACAAGTTTAGTAAATACATATTTCTTATATAATAAATACACAACAAAAAAGAGGAGCACCATCACGTAGTTTAGGATGAAAGAAATCACCACAATGTTTAAAAGAAATCGTGCTGTAGTCCATAGACCAGAACTTTCGCATTGCAAAGAGCACTGCCAAAAGAATTATCGCAAAATTGACATAGGGGGTAATACTCATGAACTAAAGAGTTACCAAAGTAGAAACAATTTACGCATTGTTTCTGGACTGATGACAGGAAATTGCCATCTAGATAATCAGATCAGAAGGATAGGTCTACAAAAAACGTCGGACTGTCAATTCTGCACCGTGGAAGGTGATTCCACAGAGCACACTAGGTTCCAGATATTCGGATTCACCTGACTGGAGTCTACCTTTAAACAAGTCTTACACAGCACAACCAAGGCCTTCATTAAAAGTTGTGACTTATACGGTGACCTATAAGTTAGACCTGATTCAACAATAAGTCCATACGGGTCGAAGTAGAAGGCGATTAAATCATTTTACTCATTTTCAACCCTAACCTATCATGAAGTTTATTTTTAATGAAAATTAGAAAAAATCACTAGAGCATTTTTTTTTATTAAGAACAAAAATATTTGGGCAATAAAAATCTCGATGCTCAATTATTATTTGTTTCATATCTGTAAATAAATTTAAAATAAAACCAAGCCGACTCTGAGCACATCGTTTGTGCAAAGCCGGTTCTCGAAAAGGACCCAATACAATGGCCGAAGATAATCGAAATTTGCCTAATGTTTTTAATGTACTTTTGTAAGAATTACATTTCAGGGTACAGTCGAAATCCCACTACCCATTAATTTCTTAAAAACAAGACGCAAAAAAGGTGTGCGGCTCGCTGTTACTTTGTTACTATGCTAAGGGTGCGTACATACCGAAAATGGAGGGATGATCCATGAGCAATGATCGATAATTGATGACCAATAGGCGATGCTTAAGTGGAAGACAATCATTATAACTGTTGGATTTATAGGCCTCTAACAGTTGAATCCAAACACAAATTATAAGTACGGCCCTAAGGTATGCTTATCAAGTGGACTGTCTCCTGTCGGTGCTAGCTGCAACCATCTCCATGTGCACAATGAAATTCCAACACTTTGTAAAAAACAATTTATTGTGCACAAACGCTGCACGACAACTTTCAACTTTGTACATATTTACATTATTTTATTTAACAACTACCTACATGTTTAATACTGCACTAGGACTTCACATTTTGTTTTATGTACTATCTTTGCTCAAAGAACTTAAGTTATTTTAATATAACATAAACGAATTGTCATGATGCTGGTGAGAGACGATCCTCATGAAAGCACGAACCTCTCTGTTTATTTGTCTTGTTTTAAAGAGAGAGATATATGATTACATCACCTAAACCTCCGAGCAGTAGTAATTGCTCGGAGACCTAAACTAGTTAGCCTTTTGTTTTTCACGCGGGAGTCTGTTGGCATACATGACTTTTGTCACGTAGACCCTTGTTAGTCGCCAACAATGAACACCTGGGTTCGCGAGCACAGGACCGTCTTTTATATGTTTCAAAAAAATTCGTTTTGGAACAGTAACATTGTACTGATTTAAATAAGAGCATACAAAGGTACCAATAATTAGCACACCTTTGCGCCATCAGTACTTACAGCAATATCTTTGGTATGTATACTCGATCATCGAGACATCTTCGGTATGTACGCACCATAAGCAGAAAAAAGTCAAATATACTTGATTTTCTTGTGTTAGGGTTAGACGTAGCAGGTCTAAAGAATAGATTTGCATATTTATTGTTCATGACATTTCTATAATATTTTTTAGTGATTAAAAAATTCCTAGTAAAAAAGACAGTTGTAACATATGCAGTAAAATTTGTACTTTGAAAGTTAAAAGCAAAAGAAAATGTTTGTAACCGTATGAATTATTCTGTTACGTAACAGATCAAAACTATTTCCAATATAAATATAAACAATAGATGTTTTCATTGGAAGATATATAACCGTTGCAAAGTTATTGCAAGAGCTTTCGCCATCTATCAGTTTACATAACAAGTAATAGAAGTAGGATTTTATTTCAAAGGAAACTGTAAATTAGTCGTTTCGGCAATCCGTTTAAGTTTACGCTCTAGTCTTTATAGTTGCGGCGACAGCATAAATTTCTTCTTTTGTATGGTTTCACTTTGTCACTGGCTACCCAATGCCAGTGTTTCGTTTTTAAAAATACGCTTTAAACACGTAAAGAAGAAGACATGGAAAAACAAGAAAATTATGCTGACGCCGTTATTAGATAGTATGAAGATTAGAGAGTTATTGCAAGTTCACTTATAGTTAGTCTCTATTAGCGCCGCTTTTATTTTGATATCTGAGCATGCGCAGAACATTTACGTTCTAGAACTGATCAGAGAATTGACAACGCGCGACAAGCAACGCGAGACCGAGACAGAAAAAGAAGTAAGGTGGCAAATATTGCCATACAAAATCTGATGTCGTTGGTCGCTTCAATCAAAATGGGTTTCATATGAGTTATTCCATACAAAATCGCCAGAAAATAAAAAAAATTGTTGCTGATCCATTTTAGATTTTGGTGTTACTTTGAAGAACTATTCCTTAGGGTCCCAAAGAAGAACATTTACACGAGTTTGATTTTTATAAGTACTCCTTTCCACCTATTTAAATAAAGACTTTAAAAAATCGATATTTTTAAGCCTTATCGACTTTTCCTCTGAACTTTTTCTTTTTGAAGATAACTACATTATTAAAGCGGAATTCTGAGGGGGAAAGATTGCAGTTTAAGTGTAAGCATCGATAATTTGCCCAGTCAATACCTTTGAATAACGGCAGCTTGCTGAAAATGAGTGTTTTTTGATCATTTTTCGTGAATTTCAATCGACTCTAGCGTCTTAACTGCTTAGACTTAGCAGCTTATGTTCCTCAGAAATTAAGTGTATATATCATAGATAAAATACAGACACAAGTCAAACTGAGCAGCCCACTCTTTACAGAAAAAAAATTTGCTTGAAATTTTTAAATTTTCAAAAATTGCATTATTCAGGTTATACAGGGTGTACCAATAATAACTCCCAGGCCGGATATTTTGGTAAGTATTAGAGATATTTTATTTTTGTAAAAGCCAGTTTATAGAGCGCTAAGAGAGCTTCAATTTTAGATATAAAATAATTTTAAATAGGTCAATATGTAGATGGCGCAGCGCTCAATATTTTTTTTTCGATGGAAGGATCTTTCTTATATAGCGCATCTTGTAAAAAATGCATTTTTAAGCAGATTTTGTCTTATAAACTAATTCGATAAATCTAGCCATTTTTGATATACAGAGTGGGTCACTCATTTTAAGAAAATGCTTAAACAGTTTGATTTTTATTGAAAATTAATAACATTTTTACAATACAGACATCTGTCATGTGTCAACCCCCTCCCTTGCACTTCACCAACACCTTAATTTTAAAAAAGGAATGTACCATGTATGGCACATCATTGAAAAGGTAATTTTGTGAGGAAGTCATAAATATGACTGTTTATTGAGATACTTTTAATTTTAGCGCCCTCTATTAGGATAAAGAAACCTGTAACGTATTATAAAGTGTGACACTTCATTTGAAAGCTAATTTATTTACTAATTCAATGCACCACATATCAATATTATAAATATTTTTATATTGCACTTGCAACAAAATAAAATTAGCAATAAAAGTGTTTAAAATAATGCATGACTAATGTTCAAACTATTGCAAGTGTAATATGCAGGATATTTATATTAATAATATGTAGTGCATTAAATTAATAATTGAATTTACTTTCAAATAAGGTGTCACACTTTATAATACATAGTTTTTTATCCCGATAGAGGGCGGTACAATTAAAAGTATCGAAATGAACAATCATATTTATAAATTCCCCATAAAATTACCTTCTTAATGATGTATTACACATTGTAGTGTCACACTCTATATTACGTAATAATTTTTTTTCCGCTAGAGGGCGATAAAATTAAAGTAACGCAAAGTACAGAAATATTTCTGAATTCCATATTAAATTACCTTTTCAATGATGTACTATACATGGTACATTACCTATTTACAATTAAGGTGTTGGTGAAGTGCAAGGGAGGGGGTTGACACATGACAGATGTCTGTATTGTAAAAATGTTTTTAATTTGAAATAAAAATCGACTTGTTTTAGCATTTTCTTAAAATTCAATGATTAATGCTGAAAAACAGGATTAAACTGTTTTGAGTGACTCACTCTGTATATCAAAAATGGATAGATTTATCGAATTAGTTAATAGAACAAAATCTGTTTAAAAATGCATTTTTTACAAGATGCGCTACATAAGAAAGACACTCCCATCGAAAAAAAATTATTGAGCGCAGCGCCATCTATGTATTGACCCATTTAAAATTAATTTACATTTAAAATTAAAGCTCTCTTAGTGCTCTGTGAACTGGCTTTTGCAGAATTAAAATATCTCTATTACTTACCAAAATATCCGGCCTGGGAGTTTTTATTGGTACACCCTGTATAATGACTGCCAGATAAAAATCTGAAACTCTCAGAATCTACTGCTCTTACCTTTAACTTTAAATGACCGTACCACTTGTTTTGTTATTTTTATGTTTAGTGCATATGCGAGTCGTTTTTTTACAGCAAAAATCAACTCAATTTTTTATTAATTTCCAAATAACTAGATGCTTCTATTTTGAAAAAAAATTCGACTTATGTATAGGATTCTTATATATCTTTATGAAAAAACATCAAGAAAAACTGAATTTATAAGATTATAAAATAAAAAAAATTGAGTTGATTTTTGCTGTAATAAACGACTTGCACATGCACTAAACATAAAAATAACAAAACAAGTGATACGGTCGTTTAAAGTTAAAGGTAAGAACAGTAAATTCTGAGAGTTTCAGATTTTTATCTGGCAGTCAACACGTTCATTATATAACCTGAATAATGCAATTTTTGAAAATTTCAAAACTTCAAAACTGCTCAGGTTGACTTGTGGCTGTATTTTACCTATGATATATACAATTAATTCCTGAGGAACATAAGCTGCTAAGTCTAAGCAGTTATGACGCTAGAGTCGATTGAACTTCACGAAAAATGATTAAAAAAGACTACTTTTCAGGATGCTGCCGTTAATCAGAGGTAATGACTGAGCAAATTATCGATGCTTACACATAAACTACTATCTTTCCCCCTCAGAATTTCGCTTTAATAATGTAGTTATCTTTAAAAAGAAAAATTTCAGAGGAAAAGTCGATAAGGCTTAAAAATATCGATTTTTTAAAGTCTTTATTTAAATAGGCGGAAACGAGTGCTTATAAAAATCAAACTCGTGTAAATTTTCTTCTTTGAGACCCTAAGGAATAGTTCTTCGAAGTTACACCAAAATCTAAGATGGGTCAGCTTTGCCAATTAGACGATTTTAAATGGAATGACTCAAATATGTGTTTAGACATGAAGAGGCCGTTTAGTGTCTCCCTTGCTACCGCAGCGCATTTTGAAGTCGGTTTCTGCCTCGGCTTGCGAAATGGTAGCTTTAAAAAGATTGCTGAAGAAATTTACAGTTTCTTTTGAAATAAAATTCTGTTTCTATTGTTATCTAAACCTTAAACTAGGTAATAAACCTAGTCTAAGATCTAAACTGATAGATGGCGCAAAGCAATGTCTTCCGATGAAAACAGCTATTGCTGGTTTCCTTTTATATTGTTTTATATGAGTCTATTTTTAATAGGTGAAAATTGTAACTTTAAAGAAATGAGGTTATTACCGCACCGAATTTATTCGGTATAATGCACGGATACTTACCAGTAATAACAGGCGAAAAAATCCGGTAGACGTTCTAATCTGTGTGTGATCGCAATAGAGGATGACCCCCGAATAGAGCGACAGATCGGGCGAGGGTGGGTGCCGGCGGTAATGAGAGTGCGAGTCCCAGGAGTTGACCGTACCGAGGGGCGATTCGCACTCACAACCTCCCGCACATTCGGAAGCTCCGCTTAGGGCCCCCGTCCTGCTGCCCGCTATCTCGAAGTCCTGCAACACACAACTCATACCATCCGGATCCTGCAACAGCAACAGCTAGCATACACATCTGACAACAACAGTGATGCAGTGAAATAAGTCATAAAAGAGGTGTGAGAAGTGTAAGGTGTTTAAGTAAATGTGCCCGTTTCAATAACAGATTTAAAACCATCAGAATCATTTAATTTTTTTTTAAATAATGTCGATTGCTTCATATCAGAAGGGCGTATGAACCAACCGGTAACTTTTTCAGGAGACGCAAAAAACATTTTAAAAATCAGAATTTATAGTAAAATGAGAAGACTACAATTTATTGGAAAATTTTGCATCTAGTCTCATGCCAGTATGTAAGGAGTTTTTGTTTTATACGCCCTTCTGAAAATCCTAAAGACGTCAATACTGGCTCTTACGCACTTCTGAATTTTTTTAAGACCGACCAAAAAATATACACTTTCTAAACAATTTTTCGTCAAGAAATAGTATATTATGCAACGATCATGTAATGATGGTTATTAATACACGAGCATTAACCGGGATACGAAACGAGCCAAAGGCGAGTTTCGTATGGTTTATGCGAGTGTTTTAATAACCATTACATGAGAGTTGCATACGCTATTTTTTCTACACCCGATAAATAATCAAGACCTATAAATATTCTATTTATATTGGTATTGAACACAATAACAGTAATTACTCGTATTTCTATAAAAAATTCTACAAAATTGTAATTAATGGTATTACCTTGGGTACTGGTATTACCACAGATTTTTGGGGCAAAATATTTTGTACTGCATTTTCTCCTTTCTCCTATATGTGTGGAGGAGTGTTCTATATCGCTGATATCAGACATTTTAATATTATAATTATCGAAGTTTAGCTATCTACGAAAATTTAATACGTTTTGACAACTAAAACAATTACATAGGAATTTAGGACAAACGTCAAACATCATGCTTGATTGAAAAATTGTAGGTTTCTATTGATTAAAAATCTGTATCATAATGAAAAATCTGTATCATAATGGGTATCATTATGAAACGGATTATGGGCATATAAGTGCATTATTATAATACGGGTGTAGAAAAATAACGTTTTGTCAATTAAGAACGGAAAGTAGACATTAGGGACCGGTAATAGTAATTAACGTTACAAGACCGGAAAGTAATGTTTTGCAGGACGAGCCGTGGGCGAGACCTGGAAGCTTGGAGCACTAATTTTCGGTCGCGTGACGTACAATATTTTTTTTAAGACCGACATTTCCATGTAAACTCAATTATTTATTTTATTGATATAACCAACAAATAAAAATCAACGAACTGTCGGTTGGCAATAAATCAAAACGTTGTTACCATAGTAACGAAATCAAACAGCGATCGGAAAAATGAAAAACATGGATCGGAAAAAGTTTTACCGGTCCCTAACGTCTACTTTCCGGTATTGATCGACAAAATTTTATTTTCTGGACAAAAAATTGTTCAGAAAGTATATATATTTTCTTAAAAAAATTACTGTTAAAACGTTTTGTATGAGTTCTCTTATAACACTTGTTTAAATCATTATTATATTGAAAATTCCAAAGAAAATAAATAGAGGATACAGGCTTTATTGTCTTGCAATCATATTTAGTATTTAATAGATTCAAAATTACAAGAAGAAGTTCTCTACTTAACTAAATGAGGTAATATAGTGATTTTTGTAAGATATAACAAATACTAAGAATATTCAATACATCTCAGAAAGATTAACATTCTAGGCTTTAATTCTGTTGTTAATGGCATGGCTATTTTTCAGTTTTTACTTGTTAGTTTTTTGAAGACCTCTTCTTTAGTACAGTCGCTAAACCAAATAACTATGTCCTTCTAATTGGCAATATAGAAAAATACTGTTTGAAACTGTACAATGAATAATTGCCATCTTGTTTTATTATCAGTCTACAAGGTGATCATTTTTTCAAAGACCAATTAAATCAAAATTAGTTTGATGTATGTCATTGAAGAAGATTATTCAGTGATTAATTTTAAATTTGCTATATTTCTGTGATGGAATAACATTTACCAATAAATCACATCAATAACTATTGATTTTATGAGACAAGTGAGGTAAAATTAGATCACTTGCTTTCCTTGTTTATTAAAATACGTTGTATAAGAAGAAAATAATTATAAATTGACCATTTAACGAATTTCCAAGAATTTCATGTTTGTACAAATAGAGCAATATTTATTATTTACGAATAGCTCGCGATTTGAAAGAATATAATTGAATGTATTTTCTTAACAACTCCAATTAAAAATGTTCTAAATACGTTGTAAAAATGTAGGTGTTTTTCTGAAAAATAGCTTCAACATAATATCGCAAATAATAAATATACAGTGTGTGTCATAAAGTTGGATTTTTTATAAAATTGCGATTTTGACAAATAACTAATATGTCGTCAGTAGCCAACTTTCATATGGACTATTTTAAGTTTTTAAATAAAGTAATTGTCCTAAAACTTTTTTTTTTCAATTCTATACGCATCCAACTTTATATGGCACACACTGTGTATATAACAGAAAATAGTTTTAGGCTCAATATATATTATTATACTCTTCACACAGCTCTGTGAGGAGAATTACGAATTCGGTGGTTTCGTCCGTCCGATATCACATTTTTGTCCGCATGATACTCGTAAGTCAAAAAAGAAAAGCGATATCCATTTGAAAATTTCAGAAAAAAACAAGGTTTATAAGCTATTGGGTTTGAAAAAAATCTGAATAAAATGAGAAATATAAAAAAAATCAAATCTCTATAAGGGGAAGTCTTTTAATTTTCAAAAAAATGGGGGGTATAAAGGGGGTTAAATCAAAAATGAAAAGCGATATTAACATGAAATTTTTAGTAAAAATTAACCTCTATAAGGCAATGAAACCTATTGATTCTGAAAACAATTTGAATCAAAATTGGGGGATAAGGGGGGTTGAAATATTGAACAAAATCCTCACTTAAAAATAAAAAAAACGTTATCAAATTAAAATCTTCAGGAAAACGGAATGACGTATAAAAATTTGATTGATGATGGGATTAAGGGGGGTCTGTTAAATTGTTAAGGGTATAATATAGAATGCCAAGCATTATAAGTCTTTATTCTAGTTCATAATAAAAAAAACAATCATTTTCTAGTATCAGTGCATATAATGAACTTTTAAGCATTGGAAAAGAGGGTTTTCATTATTAGCAATAGAAGATATCAATTTTAACTTTGCTTTCTAGCAAAGATTAATTTATTTTCTAGTGATTACTAAAATACAAAAAAATATAGCCACTTCACTGATAAAAATGTCTAGCTGTTTGATGCCTATGGTGTTTTACCAGAGATAACAGGAGATGTAGTTATTCATTGATAAAGATAAAATATAATATTCATGTCAACATTAATCTGCGACAGTTAATACGCTCCAATTGTAGGTCTAAAGTGAAGAGACGTGCAGTGAGAGATAAAAGGGGATAAAGAGAAGGATTTTACGGCGATACAAAACATTTTTTCAATGAATATATATGTAAGCCAAGTGTAAGCGCTTGTGCGCTTATAATAAACAACGTATAAGCCTTGTTGTCATGTCCAACTTAACATTAACTAGATTTTGGAATTTACTGAAAATTATATTATCTAATTAAGTGAAATAACATCTAATTTAGTTAAATTTGATATAACTAATGATTCAAACTTTTTTGGGTTCTTTTGCAATAAAATAGGTTGCATTATTTTAGCATTTTTAATATATGTAAATAAGTTTGTAAACAAAAAAAGAAAAATTAAATAGACATGACAACACCGGCTATTATACCCTCCTGTGTTTTCTTAGAATATGTCTTATTCACTACGGCACGATATCTCTTGTTATCTGTGTTTTACACTTCCGAGCCGTCTATATACCAAACTGATTCGTTTTCTTATTTTCCTATTAGTAGTTACTATGCAGATATAGTACGTAAATGTTGGAATAAATTCGATAATAGTAGTTTGTGCAACAAGCGTGGATATAATGGTCACATCGCACGAAGACGAAATTTGTACAGTTGTACAGTATATTTTTTTTACAACCCACAAATGAAAATTTACAATAAAAAAATATTTTAAATTTTATTAAGAAAAAATAACTAATTTTAAAATAATTTATGACCTCTAATAATTTTTAAAATAAAATAAACGATAAAAATAAATTAGTTTAAAAGTCCCCAGCCGAGGCTTGGAAGTCAGATACTCTTACTACATATCCACCGGCATATTTGGGAAATTTTTTTGATACTCCTAATTGAATTGACTTCATAGAGTTTTATTAAAATTAACAAATTATTTATAATTATAGTATAAATAAAAATAAAAATGATATTTATATCGATTCTATACAAAAATAAGTAATTTTAATGTATATATAAGTTCAATAACTAAAAAATATACTGACAATTAGTTTGACAGAATTATCACTTATTTAAAATTTTAAAAATAATAGCAGTCAGTTGATCAAAATATGAACTGTGGTTGGTGGATTTAATTTTTTTGCAGTGTTCTCTTACTACATCGAATGAATATAAAATATATTCGTTCAGTTAGTGGCAATAGTATACTTTTTCGTTTTGTAGTCGTGAGTAGATTATCTAATATCATGTAGGTGTAGAAAAAATTTATTTTTTATTGGTCAAATAAAAGATTAATGCTTGGTCATGTCGATTTTATTTTTTAGATGTGCATATTTTGGTGTACATATATCTTTTATGATGCCATCACTTTTCGGATATAACGTCATTACGTTTTTTAAATAGTACCACTATTTTTGATAGAGCCATTTAAAAGAGCTATAGGCAACACATTATACACTACTTACGTCAAATTTTCAATTTTTTTATCTACCTATAACCAAACTTATATGGAATAACTGTATTTCTGAATAAATTTTTTGTAATGAAAAAATTTGGTATCCAACTTTAAGTTAAGGCTTTTTGTTCTAAACAAACATGATAATAAACAAGGAACGTCTGCTTAATAAATCCTAAGATGCAGTAGGAAAGAGATATGGGTCCCACCGTAATCTAGGCAAAATAAAATTGACCGGCTAAATTGGTGCCTTCAACACCAAAATTGGACAATTGAGAATTTGCAAAATGTGCTTTTTTCGGATGAGACTAGATAGCCTAAGATCAGATGACCATCGACTTTGGGTTCTCAGAGTTCCAGGAATATGAGCGAAACTCCACGCTGCCAGATATGTCTCAAGATATCAAAGAGGAACTGTAATGTTTTGGGCAGGTATTATGCTGGAAGCAAAAATTCCATTGCTACCACTTCAACAAACTTTAACCGGTCCGAGGTATGTTGATTTAGTGCTAGAACCAATCGTTAGCCTTTGGAGAGCTGCAATTGGGGATCATTTATCTTTATGCACGATAATGCAACTCCCCATATCAGCAGAGTGGCTAAAGAATGTCTTGAAACGAAAGGTGTCACAGTTTTAGACTGGCCTGCATGTTCACCAAATCTAAATCCTATCGAACACTTGTGAAACTAGCTTGAAAAAAGGATTAGAATTCGTCGAAACAATGCCGGAAATGTCGCTCAGCTTATTGATGCAGCATTAGCAGAGTGGAAAAACATACCCCAAGATAATGTTGACAATTTAATAAGAAGCATTCCAAGGCGAATAGAAGCTTGCACAAGGGTTAGAGGTGGTAACACAGATTGTTAACATTACCAATTTTCTTTTTGCTTTCTGGCTATTAAAAATTTAAATCTCATTTCGTTTCAAAAACCAAAATATACCATTGTGTTTATTTTGTCAACTAATTGATTATTTTTATTGTTATGTGGGTTATTTATCATTAAAAATCTTTAATAAGGACTGAGTATTATTCATAAACAAAAAATATTCATACATCTCAAAAATTATGAAAAATAATAGATGATAAGTTTGATTGTGTGTAGTAAAATATTATCGTGTGAATTTTGGGCGAAAAGTTGGTTTCTGCTTTCGACAGATTGCCGCGCTCCACTACGCTTCGCGTGGCCAACTTTCTGCCTCAAGAGGCAAAGCATCACTTTTCGCTCTTAATTCACAAATAGCTATTGCGCAACAAGAGTGGATATGATGGACCATCCATTCGTATTTTTACAGTATCCGTTTTCTGCGACTCACAAATCAAAATCTACAAATTTTAAAAATGATTTTAAGATTAAGAAAACATAACTAATTTAAAAATAATTTATGACTTTTACTAATTTATAAAATAAAATAAACTTAAAATTTTTTTAATTAGATCCTAGAATTTAATCCGGAACCGTTTTAGATTTAATACTCAATTAATTGTATATAGTTTTATTAAAATTTATGATTTATTTGTAAATATAGACGAAATAAAAATAGAAACGAGATTAATTATCCATTTTTTCAAGAATAAATGATTTTAAAGTATATTTAATCTCAATAACTAAAAAATATACTCAGAATAAGTTTGACAGAATTGTCACTAATTTAAAAAACTATAATTACACCTGGGTGACCTAAATATGAACTGTGATTCGTGGATTTCATATTTGTGCAGTGTTCTTACTAGGTAGAAAGGATATGAAATATACACATTCAGTTGAAAGCAATAGCATACTGTTTCGTCTTAATATGTGCATAGAATAGCTAATTTCCATGTGGGTGTAGAAAAACATTTTTTCTACACCCACATGGATATTAGCTTATCTAAGAACAGATTACAAAACAAAAAGTATGTTATTGCCTTTGACTGAACGAATATATTTCATATCCATTCTAGATAGTGAGAACGCTGCAAAATAACGAAATCCACCAATCATCGTTCATATTTTGATCAACCGATAAATGATTTGTTAATTTAAATAAAATTATATGAAGTCAATTTAATTACGAGTATTAAAGCAACAAAATTAAAAGACTAGGTGGTCGTGTAGTGAGCGTTCTTATCTTCCACACTGAAGATTGAGTAATCAGTTCGCTCACTCGGACCAATTGGATGTTCCAAAATAACATCCACTCCAGGGATACAAATTCAGGATGCGCAGAAGACTGCTGTTTGAATATAGGCGGTTGTCATAATTGTATTAGGCATTCCAAACAAATGAACTGTCAGTGGGAAGATTTGATATATCCAAGGGTTGCGACATACAATGTTTTCTGTTTACACTACGTAAAATCATGAATAATGGATTACATTTAAATATTTTATGTCAAACACAATAAAAATAAGATACATTTTTTCATAAATTGGCAGGCTTTGTGACTATTATTTCGAATAAAAAAAATTGTTCAAGATGCAAGACTATGTCTCTACCCCCTTAGATATACCAGACCTTCTCACTGACAGCTATTGTTAATAGTAAGAGAGCCCACTGCAAATTACGACCGCCATCTGATAACAAAATGAAATATGCTCCTAAGACATGTAACAACTATGTACTTTGCCAAATTGCTCCTGTGCCAATCTGTAATCTAGAGCAAAGCGGTTAAAAAAAATTATTTTATATACAAAAAATTACATGAGACATGACAGCGATATATATCAAGATATTATATTTGAATATGTTATTATCTGGAAAACTTTAAGGGCAAACAAAATTAGCGCTGTCATGCCTTATGTGATTTTTTTAATATAAAATATTTTTTTTTAAACACTTTGCTCAGGATTGGGATTGTCACAGGTGCCATTCGGTAAAGTATAATGTTTTTACAAGCTTTTGGGGTATATTTTATTTCATTATCAGATGGCAGTAAAAGTTTATTACAGTGGGCTCTTGGGCTATTATGATTTGATTCCGTATGCGCCAGGGATACAAATCCGAGTTGCGCAATGGAAAACTGGAACATTGAAAACTTTTTTTCGTTTATTTTATTTTAAAATTTATTAAAAGTCATAAATTATTCTAAAATTAGTTATTTTCTTTTAATAACCTAAAATATTTTTTTTATTTGTAAATTTTCGTTAGTGGGTCGTAGAAAAACTATACTGTACAATTCGAGTGGATTGTCCACATCGCACTCCTACGGCGTCGCGCTCAAATTTCGTCTTCGTGCGATATGGCCATCATATCCACACTTGTTGCACAAACTACCATTTTCTATGATTACTATACAAAGTAGGATTTTGCGCTTCGATATCCAAAAGCAAAGTTAACGTTTTCGCGCGAGCTGACATTAAAATTGACAGTTTTGTCGCTCCCAGTGCGACAAAATTGACAGCTTTATTGCTCGCCTCCTTTCTCATGGCGAAAAACATGTAAATTGAACATTATGTTGCAAGCAAATGAATATATTTAATAAATAAAAATACCATATTATCTCAATATAATTATTAGTTCTAAGCGAAATTAAACCATATTATTTATAAACAATATTGGGGTCTATTTTGTAGCAATTCCTTTCTCCGTTAAAATATTGAAGGCCTTTAAAAATATTTTTGTATTTGCTAATTTACTTCTGTCATTATTTAAACGGACTTCTTTAAGATAGTCCTCTAATGTATTTTTAAGGAATCCGTTTAAATAATGACAGAAGTAATTTAGTAAATTCGAATATATTTTTAAAGGCCTTCAATATTTTAACGGATAAAGGAATTGTTACAGAATAGACCCCATTATCCACTAGAACAGCGATACTCAACCTTTTTTTCCTTCGGGCCAGATTCGTATATGTGCTATGTTAGACGGGCCGCAATATTTTTGGATGATGACCTTTTTTAGGACATCTATCTAAAATTAGTTAGTGGGGACCTCTAATAAATAAAATATATCCCGTTGTGTTACTGCAAAAACAAGATAACTCACATTTTTAGAGTTTCGATAAAACACTATTCAAACGTTTAAAAGTGAATAAAAAATCAGTAAAAGCTTCAAACCGTTTATTAACTTCAATGAAGAAGGTATTGAAAACATTGTTCACAAAGTATAAACTAATTATCAATAATTGGTAAAAAGAGAAAGAAAAAACGTCACTTAGCTTATTTTAGCCCTACATATAAAACATAATTCAATGTATGTGTCACAGGTAGATTGTGATAATAATGGTGAAATTTATCAGGTGTATCTGATTTTGCAAAATTTTAGTAAATTTTTTTTTCTTGCACTTTTTTGTAAGTATTTTCAAAACTTTGTTTCATTTCATGCATCCATCCCTCTGAATAAATACTGTGCGAGTTTGGCATATAAAGCCGAATTCCCCACCCTCACCCATTGATAAATTAAATCTATTTTTTTGGTGGAATGTATTTAGGATAGCTGAATCTTTCGATACGTTGTCTATTAGAAAGTATGGTTAAAATTCATATTCGCCTGTTACCACTAATACTTTTATTCACGAATTTTCACATAAAGATTCCCTCGTTACGGCTTGACGAATCACTTGTTACAGCTTGACCAATCACTCGTTCACCACGGAGATTCGAACATCAAGTGATATTATCTGGTGGTTGTTTAAGGTTAGCTGTATCGTGGAAAGAAAGGGTGACGTAATCATCTCGTGAATTTCGGAACAATCGAGAAAGGCCAGAGACGGCTCTAGTCATAACAAAATACATGGCGTGGGCACAATGTAATATTTTAACAAACACATTCAACAAAAATAAGTAGCGGCAAACCACTCCCGAAATACTGGAACGTTTTCACTGGAAATCACTACACATTTTCTCGAAAATTCCAAAATCATCATCTAAAATCATGGTCGAAATCAATTCGTCGCTCACAACCCGAAATGGCGAGAAAAAAAGATCATTGTATAAAATTAAGGTGGATTTTCAGTAAAATCACCTAAATTGCATAATTTTTTTTTAAGTGATTTCCGAAATACAAGTACGTTTTGACCTTATTGGTTTCCCCTTGGTTCTGGCCTTTATCTTGTTTTGGCCAGAACACTATTAAGAATCGAACTAAATATATTTAGCAAAAATAATTTATATGCCTATTATCTGGTTTTGGTAGACACATTTATCAATTGAACACAATGTTATGATTATGTTTTGGTATAAATGCCACTCCATCTTATTTGTCTATATTGTTAATGTATTAAAATGGAGTTAGTTTTTATTGGCTATCTGTTTATCATGAATTTGGACTTCTTTCACACTTCTAGAAAGTGTACCTACTTAACTCGAAAATTCTAAAAGTGTAGCTATCTTGTTTTTGCAGTAACCCCACAAAATTCCAAAAAATTAGCATGCCATTTAGCGCTGCGACCAATAATAGTGTTGCGGGCCACAAAAAAGCTTGGAGGGCCGCATGCGGCCCGCAGGTTGAGTATGGCTGCACTAGAAGTATTCCAGATTCCAAAGGTAGGCAATATGTTATACAACGAAACCCAGTTTTTAAAACTTTTCAAGTAGACTATTTGCAATTAAATTCATTTGATATTTACAGTTTTGTATTTAATTCTTAATACAATGGGATCGTATAAAAAATCTTGTGTGCATTTTGAACGAAAAGTCCGTTACCGCTTTTGACAGATTATCCTTTGTAACTTTCTGTCTCAAGCAGCAAAAAAGTACTTTTGACTCTAATTACCTATTATCGAATTTTTTCCAGCGTTTACGTATTCATTGTACGAGTTTAAATATGGCGTCTGATTAAAAAAAAATCCAAACATTTTTGAACCAATGGTTCTTTTTAAACAATACATTAAAATCAAAATTATGATCGCCTCGGTATTATTTATTGTCACGCACAGTGAACCGATTCATGGATATATTTCTTATTGTTTAATTTCTTGTTCTATTTACGTAAATATTTTTTTGATAATTTAACATGTCTAAAAAATCGTTTTTTATATTTTGCATTATTTATAGGTACGATATAACTCCAATACTTATTTTGATTGTTATAATTCAGAAATACCAGAAAAATATTTCATATTTGCCGAAAACCAATTTTCTTAAGCTGTGCTAAAATCTACTAAAATCATATTCGATAATGACATTTAACATGCAGAAAAAAAATGCTACTTAAATATTTTGCAGAACTCAAGATACCATCAGTAAGTGGTCTAGTATTTACGTCGTAATGTAAAACGTTCTTGAAATTCTTTTACTTTCTAATGAGTTAAATAACTAAAGTTTTAAATAAAAATTCTAATTTTGGAAATAATAGTGTTCTTCGATTTACCAGTTTTTATAAATTATCTTTTCATTTTGTAGAAACATTATTAAATTGATTTTAACGCCACTATCGTTTAACAAGCGATAACAAATTCTAAAATGGACATAAAATAATTGATAGCTATTAAAAAAAAAAAAAAAAGGAAAATTATTAAGTAAATGGGAGTGACATCACCAAAGGGTAAGTTTGAGACAAATAAACCATCTTAAACTGGGCGATATATTATTTAGATTGGATAAAGTGGAGTAGAATAACAGAAGTGGTGCCTGTTACCAACTCTTTTGGTAACTAACTTATTTTACAGAAAATGATAGAAAATAAATAAACAGGTATAAAAATTCGGAAAAATAATTTGACTAGTTGAATTCAGATATGAATATTTTAATAGTCAACTGTGTATATAGCTTACACGTTATAAAATAGTATTGGCCAATACTCATGGCCAGTAAGCACTACTTAATGATGGAGAATTGGACCAAACAGAACTGTATATGAAATCTTAACAATAAGCATCCAAAGGATAGCCCACTCCAACCCTGAATGACTTGCCATGGTTTTGTTATTGAAGGAAAAACAACAATTAATATTAAACTATACTCCGGAGATGCATTTTTTTCTAATCAGAAAATAGATTTTTACATTTAATTCGAGAAATTAAAAACAATATTTTTATTTTCAATAATTTAATGGCAATTTAAAACAAAAGTAAACAATAACTTAACAAAAAATGTGTAGTATCACAAATGCATTCATAAAATAAAAATTCACCTTTAATAGAATACATATTTCTTCCATGGTATAAAAAAGAATTAGAATGAGGGAATGTTTGTTAATGTCAAATATAATCTAAATATTGCTTATTGCAATTTTATTGCTTTTCTAAATGTTCAATGGCTAGAATAGTTTCTTGATCGCATAACACAAATTAGAAAGCAATGTTGGTTAACATAGCAAGGAATATATCAAAACACATTCACCAAATTGATAAATATACTAAATAGGTTTTAATAATTACTATTTAATAACTAGTTGCTATATATGGACACTATGTATTCCTGGAGCTAACCTACATGTTCAAAAACTTAATTTTACTTCGAACGAATAACTACTACAAAGTTACACTTAAAATCCTTTTCTATTTATACTACAAGTTTGACACAACTGCCTAAAACAATTTAGAGAACTTGATACTTTATGAAAAATATGTATTCTACCAAATTCAAATTGAATAAAGCAATACAAACTAGCTACAAAAATAAATATTCATGCATTTAAATATCACGAAAAAAATACTTCAATTCTTATCTGAATTTGTAGGCACTACCTGAATATCTTCAGGCTTATAATTTTTGGGCTCCAGATCCCTAATGTCGTCAAGTAAAAATTCAATTTCGTCTGTAGTATATAGTAGGTCAGATACAGAATGAATGTACCTGGTGCTAGACTCAGACTGCATGTCACTATAGCATTAGCTTGGCACTGCCCCACACCAGTCCATCTTTTCCTACTGTCAGTTCCTAACCAAAAAACGGCACACTTTTCAGCCAGCTTTCAAACCTAGAAATATTTTTGAAAAAAATACCAAAAACATTAGTCGAGGCAAATAAACAAAAAATGGTTTTGACCTAAAACCTAATTTCAATTGGATAGTATTGATTGCATGAATGAAAAAAGCACTTAAAAGATATATTAATAAAAAAAATTACCTTTTTTCAAAAAACGCCAAATATTTATGTATGTGGTTAATTTAATATTTGTTGAAAAGGCGGACGCCAAAAATTAAACGCCATGTTTATATATCTTTTCATAGGAGCGATTATTGCAGACACACGTTTCGTTTTCAGAATGCGCGTGCGCTCCAATGCGACACGCTTGCAGTGTTACCAATAATAAAAATGAAATGAGTTCGGCAAATCGAGCACTTTTTACTCTAAGGACCGATTCCACCGTTATGTTAAACGGAGTTTAAAATGACACTTTTACATTAACAATGTAACAATGTCATTTTAATCTCCGTTTAACACAGCTGTGAAATCGGCCCTAATACCACTAACCTTTTCAAGAACATTAGGATGTATTTATAAATAAAACTCAGCTAATGCCGCGTTTGAATATCCACATCGGATTCATCTGAGATATTGTGAATTTTTTATCACGTGATAGATATTTCTGCTTATAGAATAGATTTTTGCGACACAAATGAACTATTATGTTAATTATGACAAGTTAAAATTTTTCGGGAATCTACAGAATTGCTTTTCATATTTAACATACGTTAATATTTTTAACGTCCGTTAAATTTTAACATATTCGTTATAGAATTACCACTTATGTCATTTTAATCTCCGTTTAACAGAACGGTGGAATCGGACCTTACCCAAGTCCGACTCAACTGAGTTCTGTTTATAAATACGGACATAAACAGAACTCAGCTGAATCGGACTTTATAAATAAATCGATCTCAGTTGAGTCCAATGAACTGGAGTGGGGTAGAATGCTTGTCAATAGGCTTGAGATGCGACTCTATGGGCGAAGACAGGTTATTTTTCATCTCACTCGGGAGTATTTATAACAACCATTTTCTATTTCACTTTGTTGTTGTCTGATCCACCAGCTTGTGGATTGAACAATAACAATGTGAAACAGAAAATGGTCATTATAAATACTCCCGAGTGAGATGAGAAATAAAAATGGCTGCGCCTATAGAGTCGCATCTTGTTCTATTGATACAATATGCACATTGGCTTTCTACCCCACTCCAGTTCATTGGTTGAGTCAGACTGGCCTGAGTTGTCCTTGAACTAAAATCGAAGTTCAGTTACAGTTATAAACTAAAATCGAAGTTCAGTTACATTTATAACTTCTCTACAGTTTCAGGTGGATTCAGTCAGAAAACATGTATCCTCGTTCCAGTGTTGCACTGGAATTTAGATATGGACAGCAGCATTTACGGATTTGTTACTACTCAGCTCTAACGTGGTATAATAAATCACTGAACTCCCATTTTCGTTCAAGGACAACTCAGCTGAGTCGGCCTTACCTGAAATTTGTTTATATACTTTGAAAATAGCACCCCTGGGGGGCTATTTTCAAACTCGAGAGAATTCATTTCTCTCAAGAGAAATGTCATACGTCAACGTAAAACCGTATTTTTAGGGCTCTTAGGGCCAGTGTGAACTCACTGACTGTTTCTCTCGGTTTATTTAGAGAGAATTAAAATCTTCCTAAGAATTTTAATCCTCGATGCCTTTAAAAACAACATTTCCACATTGACGTATGACATTTCTGATGAGAATCTTGAGAGAAATGAGTGCTCCCATACTTTGAAAATAGCCCCCCTGTAATCTCACCCTTATTTTTGAGAAAATTACAAATAGTAATTTGAGGAAGTATCGATTTAAACAAATCGATTTTGATGAATTTATCGCAAAGTAGTTCCAATGCACTGACATTGACTTTGACATAATCTCTCTCATAACCTCATTCTTCAACCAGCCACTGAATAAGTGTGGTTAGAGGTTTATAATCTTTCGAATTTATAGAATCTTTGTTTTATAATCAAAATAGGTGGCTCCATTCTTTTCAGGAATTATTCTTTTTTAATTAAAATGGGTCGTAAAAATCGTTTCAGAAAAAACCACCATTTCAATCACAATAAGAAAGTAAGAAAAACATTGTTAACGTTTTACATGATTATTTATCCTGTGTCAAATTGTATTTTTATAGGCCGATCAAGAGCAAGGCAAGCAAAATAATGTTGATACTCGAAAACCCTACTCTGATATAATAAGAGAAAACGAAAAGTTTGTGGAATACTATAAAGTATGAATAAAAACCTAAACGAAAAACTTTCATTGATTTATTTTATAATTTTAGCATCTAAATGTATGCAAAGAAGCCGAATTTAATGATTTCATAACGTGTTTAAAAACAGATCTCCCTGCAACATTTAGAATAACAGGATCTAAAGAAGTTGCTTGCAAAATATTGGAAATTGTTGAAAACCAACTCATAAAACATTGCGTTAATGAAGTAGAAGGAACAGAAAAACCAAATATATTTCCTCTTCCATGGTAAGCTTATTGAATTGGTTATTGTATTATCCTACCGTTTAAATTTGTTTTAGGTACCCAAATAAATTGGCTTGGCAAATGGAAATAACCAGAAAAGATATAAGAAGAGTTGAGGCTTATTATAAACTTCACAATTTTTTGATATCTGAAACAGAAAATGGTACAATTTCGAGACAAGAAACTGTCAGTATGATACCTCCTCTATTGCTTGATGTACAATCTCATCATAAGGTATTTTCCCATTCTAATTATATTTTTTTTTTATAGAAACATTGCTCCTAACCGAATGTATAGTTCTTATAATAATCAAAATAGCAATACATGTCTGGGACACAGTGTATAGAAAACTATAGATAGATAGATATTTATTGAAGTAGGATAAACCTAATATACAAAAAAAATATAGAAATACAAATACAGTACACTTAAAACTTAAAGATAATTATTATTAACATAATCTGAGTTAAGAAAAATAAATTTGTTATACATTACAAAGATACTTTTAATCTTGAGTTTAGTCAGCCTTAATTAACAATAAAACAAATAACAGTTGAAAGCATGAACCCAAATATTAAAAAAGAAGAATAAAAAAGTAATAATCAAATATATAAAATTTAAAATGAAATTTTATCAGATTTAATAAAAGTTGTAAATTTTTTTTAAAACTTGCTAATGAATTACAATCCTTCAAGCCCCTGGGTAGTTCATTATATTCTTGGAAACCTTTATACAATAACGATGCCTGTGATTTCGAATAATTCACTTTTTTAATGTATATATCATTATTTGGAGTGAGGGCAGCCATATGTGAGTAGTAGGGATTAAGTGTAAAGGTTAAAGAAAAAGTCCTTTATTTCTCACAAAGTCACTTTGTGAGAAATAAAGGACTTTTTCTTTAACCTTTACACTTAATATATATCATTAGTTGATCTTGTGCTGTAATCATGAATATCCCCATGATAACAAATAAATTGATGAAAGTAGGATGGAGCAAAAAAATGAATTTTATAAATAAACATAATTGTCAAGTATTACAACCTTTGCTGAATTGAAAACCATTGAAGAGAATTTAACATTGTGGCAATTGGTGTAAGACGATTAGTTTTTACTTTCCTATCTGTATACAGATATAAGGAAAGTATAGGAATCATGATTTTTTTCGACCTCAAGTTTTCGACGGATTTTTACGTTTTGAGGTCCCTTGAATCCGTTTTGACTATTTTAGCGATGATCTCTGTGTGTGTGTCTGTAGGTCGCATAACTCATGAACCAATACACAGAAAAACACCAAATTTTAAACTTAAGCTTTATTCCAGCGTCTAATAAACTGGTTAGATTTTGGGCAGAGTCGGAACATCTGGGGGGGTACTTTATAGGTGGTCATTTTTATATTTTATGGAATATATATGTTATTTACGTTTGGAGAAGAAAATTATAATTTTTGTCCTATACAAAATTTTCCTAAAATGGTCCGTATTCGAGAAATTTGACAAAATGTAAAAAAAATATTTTTTTATAAAAATTGTTCAAATAAAAGTTGTTTGTAATATAATTCTCTATAATTTTTATTCTATACATAATTTCTCTAAAATGGGACCGTATTCGAGATATTTGAGAAAATGTGTAAATTTCGAATTTTGAAGAAAACTCAAAAACGGATAAAGAAAAAAACATTAAATTTTAAACTTAAGGTTTATTTCGGCCTGACGTAAAATGATTAGATTTTGGACAAAGTCGGAACATCTAGGGGGGTACTTTATGGGAGGCCGTTTTTATATTTTATGGAATATATCTGTTATTTATGTTTGGAGAAGAAAATTGTTTAAATAAAAATTACTTCTAATATTATTATCTATAATTTTTGTTTTATGTCAAAATTTCCTGAAATGGTCCGTATTCGAGAAATTTGACAAAATATGCAAAATTCTGATTTTTATGAAAATTGTTGAACTTAAAGTTGTTTGCGATATCGATCTCTATAATTTTTGTTTATACATGATTTTTCTAAAATGGACCCTAATGGAAAAGTGCTAAATTTAAATTTTTCAGTATTTTCGTTTTCAATGAACATCTATAGAAAAATGTTTCGAGGTAGATGTATGTGGACAATGTATATATTTAGTTTATCCTCTAAACATTTATAGACATGCTGCAATAGGTTGTACAAAATAACTGGAAAAAGCCTATAATAACTAGATAGGAAAGTCATGTGTTGGACACATCAGATTTTTAATATTATGCGCGTGCCTCAATTTTGTAGTTTTTGAAGTTGATTTAACTTGTTGAGATTAAATAAATGAAGAATGGAGGCACAATAATCGAAGTTAGGCTGAATAATTGTATTATATACTGTTATTTTAGTTGAAGTTGACAAGTTATTTGAAATTTTAGAGAAGAAATATAATTTTTTCAATTTTTTTTTTATTAATATAACTAAAGAAATCATTAAAAGTAAGTACATTAACTAATTGGATACCTAAATACTTAATAGTTGGGACTACTGCGATTTTTTCACCATTTATTTGTAAATTAACATAGTTGATATCAAGTAAGCTATATTTATGTTTAGTTGTAAAAATAAGTGTTTTTGTCTTAGTTACATTCAATTTCAATTTGTTGAGTTGAAAATACTGGGCAACTTTCTCCAGTATTTTATTCATGTTCTCAATTGCACTCATTAAATTTATATCAGAGCATGCTAGCAGAGTGTCATCAGCAAAGAGATTAATGAATTCACAATCAACAAACAGTCCAATATCATTCAAATATAGTATAAAAGCAGCGGCCCTAGGATACTTCCTTGCGGAACCCCTGTGTCAATGTTAATCTCGGGTGATATCTGATTGATAAAATGTACTTCTTGTCTACGACCTTGCAGATAATCATTCAGCCACTGGTATACTTTTCCACCTACACCATATTGTTTAATTTTCTTAAGTAAAATACCCCTATCAATGGTCTCAAATGCACGTTTCAGGTCTAAAAAAACAGCTACTACATATTTATTCTCATCCACATCATTTTTAAATTTACTCACCATTAACTGTAATGCAGACTCATAGGAATACTTTTTTCTGAACCCAGACTACTTAGTTATTAAAATAGAATTATTATTAACATGTTCAAGTAGTTTTCATACACAACCAGCTCTAATACCTTTTCAATTGACGGGAGAGTATTTACAGGCCTAAATTCTTCCGATTTTATTGTATTATTAACTTTTTGAATTGGAACAATAGTACTAATTTTTAGTTGAGATGAAACTTTGCCATTATCAAGTGAGGTATTAAGTTTAAAATAATTTTCCCAATTGTTACATACACTTCCGTTAGAACTTTAGAATTAAGAATACTAAATGCAGCATATTTATTATCTAACAAGTTCAATATTTTATATAAGTCATATAAAGTTAGTAAATTAAAGTTGTGAAATGGTAAGTATAAATTATTGTTTAGATTATGCCAGGGAACAATTGCATCAATACTTCCAATAATATCCATAATACTTTCAACAAAATATTCATTAAATTTAGTTGCTATGTCAACATTATCATAAAGGATAATATGGCCTGTTTGATCACTAAATTGAACATGATCAGTCACATCATTTAATTTAATATTTACTAGTTTTTTTAAAGTTTTCCACATCTCTTTAGGATTTTCTTTGAAACAATCAATTTTATTAAAATAATAAGTAGATTTTTTTGATTTCAGCACATTAACTACCTCATTTCTACATTTTTTAAATTTATTCCACATATTCAGCTCTTGATGTTTTGCACATGACTTGAAAGACTTGTTAGTAAGCATTATCTTGGATTTTAATTTTATTGTAAACCTCATTATCAAACCATGGTACTATAGCAGCTATGAAAAAACCTTTAGACAAAATAATTTATATTAAAACATTCTTTTAATTTATAAAATGCTTTGACTGTCACATACAAAAGGTATACAGGATGATAATATAAACTTATATTTTTTCTTTAAAGATAGAATAAAGTGAAGATGACATAAACACTATTTTATGATGTAACAGATGGACACACTTTGAGTGAAGGAAAAATATAATGAAAATAGTGACTTGAATTGTACTTTGATTTATTTGAAGTTAATAATTTTATATTTGAAGAATGATGGAATGAAAATGATTTTATATCATTTAAATGAAGCTTTTAAAAAAAAATGGCTGTTATTCTCACCAAAATTGACTAACTTCAGTTTGACATATTATTATGACGTAAAAGTGTAATTCAAACGTGCGGACACTATAGCATAGTCATAGCACGGCATAAGAAACAATCGGCAGGATCACTTGCCGCTGATCGCATACAAATATTAAGCCGGCTACTCACTACGCGTTACTTGCCGAGTTACTTGACTTGGACTGAACTTTGCAAGTACCATGTAATGTGTATGGAGACTTGTATAGACTCAGCAAGTTACTTGTACTTCCCGTCGGTTGTCGGTAAACGGACCGAAGTCAAAGGATCCGAGTAAAGTTACTACTACTACTACTTTAGAAGGCGCGCGTAATGTAGACGATTTACTTGTACTCGAACAAGTACTTGCCAAGTTCAGTCCAAGTCAAGTAACTCGGCAAGTAACGCGTAGTGAGTAGCCGGCTTCATACTAAGAAAATTTGACCTTGGCGACGCCATTCGGGGGTCTTGGTCAGGGTCGGATTAAAGCGTATTTAAAGATTTTATAATAAAATAAGGTATTGATAGGCAGGATCATATTTAAACAAAAATGTAAACATTTACATAAAATATATTTTAATTTAACTTATAAGAACAGCATTAAGAAAGACAATGGGGTCTATTCTGTAACAATTCCTTTATATTTTAACGTCCGTTAAAATATTGGAGGCCTTTAAAAATATTTTCGTATTTTCTAAATTACTTCTGTCATTATTTAAATGGATTCCGTTAAAATACATTATAGAGGACTATCTTAAAGAAATCCGTTTAAATAATGACAGAAGTAAATTAGCGAATACGAAAATATTTTTAAAGGCCGCCAATATTTTAACGGCCGTTAAAATATAAAAGTATTGTTACAGAATAGACCCCCAATATGCTCTACAGATTGCACCAAATAATTAGCTTGTTTTTATTGATGATCTTAAAATGTCTATTAATATTTTTTAAAGTGTAACATATGAGTAGCCTTAAATATAACCTAATAACATATATTTCTGGAAATTGGAGACAAGGAGCGTCAAATGTTATCTCGGAATTAATTAAATCTAAAAACAATTTACAAACGCCGGATTTAGTGATAAATAATTCAAAATCTTAATATATATATAAAATGCTAGCGTAGAATATGTGTGTGACCGGTTTTCTTTATCACCACCAACTCCAACAACATCACCATTGGGGTGGTAAACATCCCTTGGGTCCTAGAAGGAAGTAAGGGAGTTTGGGCGCGGTGGGTGGAAATGGGTGGTTGTGGGAGGCAAAAATGTGATAAGATATATATCTGTCCTTTTCTAACTCATTAGAACTTCGGGAAAGTTCTGAAAATTTCTAGAATGATCTAGAAAGTTCCGAAATTAATATTATCCGTTATTATCATTCTGGAACGTTCCAGAAAATTCTAAAATTTTCTGGAATGATCTAGAAAGTTCCGAAATTAATAATATTGGTTATTATCATTCTGAAAAGATCCAGAAAATTCTAAAAATTTCTGTAATGATCTAGAAAATTCAAAAATGTGTAAAATCGGTTATTATCATTCTGGAACGTTCCAGAAAGTTCATAAAAATTCTATAATGATCGAGAAAGGTCCGAAATGTGTATGAGTATTATGATAATCGATCTAAAAGAGCTAAATGTAAGTGATATGCATCTAAATATTCTATTAAATAGAAATTTCTATTAATTATCATTCTGGAACGTTCCAGAAAATTCTAAAAATTTCTGGAATGATCTGGAAAGTTCCGAAATTAATAATATTGGTTATTATCATTCTGAAACGATCCAGAATACTCTATATACCGTAAGTTTAATGGTCGAATAAGTTTTAATATCTAAGATAGGAATCTATAATATCTACATTAAAAATGTGTCTTCATGTATTTTTTACACCATTAAACATGCGGTGTATATTTTAACCCGTGCAACGCCGGGTTTCGCAGCTAGTTTTGTTGAAAAATTATTTCAATTTTTGTTATTAAACATACAAAACTATTATTTGACATTTTTAAATTGCCAAAAAATCTTCATTTGCTTTTTTTGTATGCTTTATAATAACAATGTATGGAGCTTGTATCCAAGTCTTCTTGTGGTAAGGCATATTGTGTACATACGTCGCAACTATGAATTTCAAGACATTTTTTTTATTAAAAATCCGCATATGTAATAAAATTTTCTTAAAAAATATTAATATTTTGTGCATGCAATTCATTAATATGCTTGTTTTTATTTACATTTTCGACAATATTGCCACCATTACACGCGATTTTGGAAAATCGCTCATCCTTACTAGTCCTACGAATTTCATGCAGCCTTAAAAGTAAAGCATCCCCACCTGCTTCGCAGTTTTCAGTTCCAGAATGTAATAAATTTAAACATTGCAATTTTTGAACGTCCTTTGAAATTGGACCGATGTAGGGTTTACACAGTTACCATCATGGAGGAAGGATAATTAAGAGTTGCAGATTCCTCACAAAAATTTGGCAGCATGATTACCTTCAGCGACATATGAAATAGTTTTGTGCAATTAATACTAAGTCGGTAATATAGAAAGATGTAATGCTATTTTAGTTTCAAAATTCGCGGGCTTTTGAATTTACTTCGACAAAATAAAAAAATTTACATTTTTAATAGTATTTTTTTTAATACGCATCTCAGGCGTATTAAAAAATACAAATAAAAATGTTAAATTTTATGTTAAATAATTTTAGAAGTGTAAAATAAATATTACAAAATTCTAACAACTAAATATTATTTGTAGAATCTCTATTAGTTACAACAATAAACATAATATACATTTTCTAAATAAACAACTATTTTAAATAACATAAAACAAACAAAATTTTTCTATAATCGTGCGAAATAAAATAAGAGTTCCAGCCATAAATCCTGAAACGAAAAACAAAAAAAAAACAATCGTTGAAAGCGAAAAACTGCTTAAGACACATGATTTTGATTGTATATGACTCATTACTAATTTTTAATTTACTACTTATAATTTCTGGCTAATTAAGATTTTCTTGCTTTTTGTAATGAAAATACTTTAGATTTATCAAGATTATAAAGCTTTGTTATTTGCATATCTAGAATAATTATTAGCAAAATGAATATCACAATTAAATTTTTGTTAAGCATTTCAATATTTGGGAATAACTCAATTACGATTAATAATCATTTTTTTCAGAAAAAAAAAGGCATTTCTTACAAAAAATTCTGCTTGTTGAAAAAAATTACAAGAAAAAGTTTCCTTTTAAAGTTATGAAGGAAAACCGACAGGAAAACTGTGACTTTTCTTCGTAAAATCAATAGGTAATACAGATTTTTTCCTTTTGTCAATTTCAAGTTTCTTCATTTATTAAGACACCTGACCTAACATATTAATATAGTAAACCTATTTTTTCGTCAAACAGAATTTTTTTATAATTATTTTTTCGTTAAAATAAAAATAAAGACTTTTCCATTTTGTCAACTCCATACGGGAGATGTTTAAAATAAACATTTTACTTTAAATCTTAATAATATACCTACATAAATAAATATAAATTGACGCTAAACTTTACGTGACGTTAACTAGGCACCTACCTACATCTTACTAATAGGTTTATAACTGACAAACTGACCCATAACCTAGACTTTTTTTTTATAAGTATACCATACATACCTACCTAATAGGATCTTTAAGAAACCGAAAAAATCTTTTAATACAGTTTATTCATATAGTTTTTTGCTGCACAACTTTGCCCAGACATAGTAACACACGTAAAAGTTAACAAATTAACACTGGAAAACAACTACTAGGTATATAAAAAGTGTCAAAAAATATCTATAATTCTAAAAAAATAACAATAACTACATAATACACACATCACAAACAAAATAAATTTAAGACACACGCTACTGATTCCGAGCTGCTGCAACTTGTTTGTTTGTGTCGATATAAACGACGACAGTGACGCCACTGGCTTGATTGAGAGGTTGGACCCCAAAATGGCGGTGTGCGCGTAGATGTGCGCGTAGCGTTGCCGCCAAGGCAAGTTAGTCTGCCGATTGTTTCTTATGCCGTGGTCATAGCATCTTCTCTTTATTCTATCTCAATGTAGAACACCCTTTATCTCATAATAAATTTTCACAGAGAACAGTTCATAGATATGCAACACTATGATTCCAAAGTCAAAGGTTTTGAATGTATTAAAATGTCCTAGTTTAACTACTTTCAAAATTATTTCTATTAGATCTACGAATTTCTGGATGGTACATTTTTTATTCATTTCTTTTCAATTGATTTTGAAAATTTGTCAATAACAGGTCTGTGTTTCTATCTTAAGTTCAAGGATAGCATCTTAGGAAAGAAGCATTTGTAGTTTGAAATTTAGAAATACATAACATTTAACCCTTTCACTTCAGGAACCGACATTTTATGAAAATTAATAACGGAATTTGACTATCTTCCAACTCATTGTTTACAGTTTTACTGCAGCAAACAATTATTTTATGTATCACTAAACATTAATCGATTCCTGCAGCAAACCCTCAGACAAGGAATTTGAATAAAGTTGTTTCTCATAATGACGGCACACTATTCATTTTCTATGTCGGTTCCCGCAGTGAAAAGGTTAAATAAAAACGAATCAAACCAAAGAATTTTAAATTTTGTTTTTTTTTCCTGTCATGTTTATAAAAAATCGAATTGGAATTAGTTTACTGTCCTAAAAAAGATATTTTTTTTTTCGAAAGTATCTATGTCATCTGCGTCTGCTAAAATTAATTTATTTTTTTCTATTAAGAATTTAATTTTATAACAATCATTGTCGTCCAATTTCAATAAAGGACTGCATAATATTTTTTAGATATAGGTTCCATATTTTGCTGGTTGTTTGATTTGCACGGTTCTATTCCTTAAAATTTGGTAAATTTTTATTTTTGTAAATGTTCTATGAGTTTCCTCAATTTCTAAAAGAATTCCGTGACATCTGAATGAATTCCGAGACTTCCAAGGGAATTCCTGGAATTCTAGCCAGATTGTATACAGAATTTCGTATAAATTTACATACAAAAGTAGTGTAAAGTAAAATTCTTTGAGAATTGTGAATTTATTTTCAAGAAATTGCAAATCGAAATCCGAAAAATCAGTATATCTGAAAAATAAGTAGCTGAAATAATTTAAAAATCCAAAACAAATCTTAACAATCTTCCTAAGAATTATTAAGACTATCCCCGGACCTCAAAGGTGAAAACAAATACTTAATATTTAAAAAAAAAACCTGTTGTCACTGGGGATCGAACCCAGATATGCATGTTGGCAACATTTTTAAACTTAATGAAATATGATAATAAAATAGTATTTTAATAGAAACGCCTTTGTAGGTATTAGATATGTGCGCAGCTCCTGGGTCTAAAACTGCACAACTGCTAGAACTTCTTCACGCAAATGAAGATCCTATACCATCCGGTTATGTTATTGCTAATGATATTGACAATAAACGCTGTTACATGTTAGTACATCAAGCCAAACGACTAAATTCACCATGTGTTGCTGTTATCAATCATGACAGTGCTATTTTGCCTAATTTATTAACTACTTTGCCTGATGGTGCTAAAGAACAGGTTGGTATATTTTTTATTTGAATTTGATTTATCAAATATAAATAAGTCGCTGTTTTCTTCAAAGAACACTGAATATTCTTTAAATAATTTAAATTTTTTATCTAAAATCTTAGGTAAAATTTGATAGAATTCTGTGCGATGTTCCATGTTCTGGAGACGGTACTTTAAGGAAAAATCCAGATATATGGATGAAATGGACAGCCGCAAATGGATTAAATTTACATGGGTATGTATTAGTAACATATTTATTGAGCGATTCATAATTATTTGGACTTTCATTTGTAATACTATTTGGAACGTTATTAAAAAAAAATCCAACCTCTTTTCCATGATTTTCCAATTTTGTTTGATCTGTTTCAGCTAGTATCCTCAAAAAATTTTCACTTCTTTAATATACCATTCAGCTGAATTGCTGCCAGATGTTTACTACTAATAATCTTAAATACAATTATATTTTTTTCATAAAACCTTTTAAATCTAACATTTTTAAATATGCAGATTGGGTCAATATCATTTTCTCTGGCTATCCGATCTCCCTAAAATATTCCTTCAATTTCTCTTTTACTGCATCACATTTTGTACTCTTGGTTGGATATAATTTTTCAAACTATCAACACTTTGTTCAAAAGCACTTAGTCTTTTTTCAAATGTTATTTCTTGATTTTGTCTTTTCTTGAGTAGATTTCCTTTTTATTTCTTCTAGGTTTGATATTCTTTTGCCCTCATTATTATCTTTTCCATATCCGCAGATATTTTTTTTAGTTAGTTTTTTTTCTTTTACTATTTTATATTTCTTATCCTGTTCTTTTTCTACTTCATCTATTCTTAATTTTTCTTTGTTTATTCATTTCTTTCATCTGTCTTAACTTTAAACTTTATTTTTTTTTATTTCTTCTTATTTTTTTCTATTTTCTTCCGATCTGTTACTGTTTCCATCCATTTCCTTCATCAATTATTTCTTATCTTCCTTTCTATTTTAAAGTACGACTGCTGTAAAAACAAAAAATTACGATATTTTCATTATTTTTACATTTCTTTTTCATAGGAGAATATCCATTGGCCATATTATACATATTTACAATTTTTATATTTTTTGCAGAAAAAAGTTTTCATATAGCTGTGACAGACATAATTATCAAAACCATCTTTTTCTACTATATATTGTTATATTTAAAAAAAAATGTATATTTTTGTTTTTAAGTGTTCAAACGAGAATATTAAGAAGAGGCGTTGAATTACTAAATGTAGATGGAAAATTAGTATATTCGACTTGTTCTATTAATCCCATTGAAAACGAATCTGTTGTACACAGAATTTTAAAAGAGTTTGATGGAGTACTAGAATTAGTTGATGTGTCCAGCGTTTTACCTGGTCTCAAATATATGCCTGGTGGGTTTATCTGAAGTAAGTAAAGTAAATAAATTTTTACATTCTCTCTTTTTTTAGGTATGGAAGATTGGTTAGTGTCTAGTAGAAATTTGGAATTCTATAAAACATTTGAGGATGTAGACGAAAAGTGGATAACTACTATTAGACCTCAGATGTTCCCTCCTAAGCCTGAAGATAGAGCGAAGTTCCACCTCAATAGATGGTAATGTAGTTATTATAATTTTAATTTCAGAATCACTTAATAATCAATTTTCCTTCTTTTTAATCTTCACACTTATGAATCAATCTATTACTTTTTCTATTTCACAAAATTATTGTGGCACATCTATAAAACTTTTTGGTAAATAAATTTGCTTGTCCTCATTTTCTTTTCGACTATTTATAGGTTACTGACATTTTTGGCTGTAAATACCAATTTTTAAACCTTAAATTAAGTTTCATTCATATATTAATTGTAATAAATATTCATAAAAAGCAAGTCGATATTTTGTTTTTCCTATGTATACACACCGTTCAGTTTTTATTTAAATTGGCTTAGAAATCGAATTTAATACATTTTACTGTGCACCTACTGTATATAAATTTTTTAGAAGTTTAATTATTAGTTTTGGTTACATTTGAGTTTGAAAATATTATAATTTTAAAGAATAATACATTAGTGATTACGTTATATTTCTCAAAATGCCCCTTAATGTATGTAACCACACCACACACTGTATGTTACAGTTAATACGATAAATTAGCCTGGTAAAATGTAAATTAACCAGTATAGTCGGTTAATATGGAAAGAAATATATTTTAAGAATTTTCGTAAATTATCTGGTTGGAATGCAAATTATACAATACGATTGGTTATATTCGATAACACTAAACTTGGCTCTTTCGTGAAATAACCAGATATAGATATATTTATACTTTTATTTAATGTATATGTTACCGTGAAACTCCGAAAACCGGTGATTGTCAGAATATACCAGTGAATGTCAACATTCACCAAGTTACTTGGCGTATGTCCGATATATTCATTAATTATCATTATTTCTAACTATCACCGGTGAATGTCAACATTCATCATACACTCATGGTGTATGTCTAAAAGAATTTTTTATAGAAAGAAAACAAACACACTCTATAGGTTATTCTTATTTTATTTTCATTAAAACATGGAAGAAGTTTCCAAATGAACATAAAGTTGTTAAACTTAAAACAAACACAACAAACATATCTAATATTAATATAAAAATAAAATCCATTTTATCTAAACTAAAATTTAAAAAAAAATGAAGTAAATGTATGGCCACCTTATTTATTGCAACAGCTTAAGCTACCATGACATTTTGAATTACACAAAAGGCTCTTATTTTTACAGCTACATTTAGACGTGGAACATTTCTTTTTGCAGTTACAGCGTGTATAGCCTTGCCCTCCACTTTTTGAATTAGCAGAAGCTGCTTGTCTTACCGAAATTTCTTCAGCTGAAATCTCATCCATGGAAATTAACTTTTCTTTGCAAATTGCAAACTGATTACGGGTGAAAAGCTGCTTCAGGGTACCATTTTTGTTTGCTAATTTATAAAAGTCTGAATCCTCTACTCCAACAACAATGGCTAACACATTTCGGGGATCTGTACGACCACGGTCGACGTCAGGGACTTTAATTCTTACGGTATCACCAATTTGGGCGGCAGGAAACTTTTTTTTAGAAGTTCGCAACATTTTTGTTGCTTGGAGTAGTAGATTCTCTTTTGCAGCTACTCTTTTTGAATTAATAAGCTCGTGCTGCATAGTCAGTGCTTGAGATGAAGGCGTAATCGGTTGTAGATCAGTCAATGATTGAGTTGAAGACGTGCTGGGTTGCGGATTAGTCAACACTTCATATGAAGGCGTAATCGGTTGTAGATCAGTCAATGATTGAGTTGAAGACGTGCTGGGTTGCGGATTAGTCAACACTTCATATGAAGGCGTCTTGGATTGCGGATTAGTTAATACATAAGGTGAAGGTGGATTGGTCTCAACCATGTTACTTACATCTGAAACATGGTCATCAATTAAATTTTCTTCACAAGTATTAACGTAAGCTTCTAGCTGTTCCTCGGTTTCAATATTTGTAATTTGCTCGTTGGGGAGATATGACGATGCAAGGCCTCTTTTTGGTTTAACGCCAAACAAAGCTTCATAGGGACTTTGGCATATTCCTTCATGGTAAGTTGTGTTTTTGGCGAATTGTACAAACGACAACCCTTCTGACCATTTATTTGAATCATTATCGTGCATCCACGCAGTTAACATATTCTGTATGTCCTGATTGGCTCTTTCGACTGAGCCTTGTGTTTGGCTGTGACGAGGCTTTCCGTGCACTATTTTAACATCTTTCCACATAGCGCATAGTTCAGATATGACTTGGTTACTGAACTCTCTGCCATTATCCGAATGCAATATAGCGGGAGCACCAAATATTAAAAAAATTTGAAGAAGGTGATATGCTACTTCTTCTGCTCTCTTGGTTTTTAACGGTCGTAACTGGACAAACTTGGTTAAGTGGTCTTGGTAAACCATTATAAATTTGTAATCGCCATCACTGTGTGATTGCAAGTCTATCAAATCGACTTGACATCTAGAGTTTAATTCGGAACTCACCATTGGTTTTACAACAATACCCTTTTTAGGCGCACTGTGTTTCATTTGACATTGTTTACACAAATTTAAATACAGCATTACGACTTCATAAGTTATATTTTTGTATTTTACTTGCAATTCTTTCAGCATTCGTGTTCTTCCTCCATGGCCTGTTCGTATGTGAGTTTCGGAAAGTATACTGAACAACTCTTCGTTCGTAACATAATACTGGATATTTGTTTCCCCTGGTTTTAATGGCACAATTAACTTTTGTTCGTCACTAACTTTTAAAATGTCAAAACGTTTTAAACGTCTGTAATCCAAAGGAGTACTGCACTTACTTTTAGCAGAAATTACTTCAGAAACGATTTTAGAGTACCTTTCTTGAGAAAAATAAAAACAATTGTCTTCTCGTTTACTTCTTATTAGGGTATTTAATTTTTCAAGAAATTGATCACTATTTACTGCAATAGCCATCGAGTACAAATTATATTACCGCTAACAATGAAACTTTTTGTAAGACTGGCGGGCGAGGCGACAAGCCCACACGAAAGCGAAGCGAAGAAACCACACAAAAGCCTGTTAGGACCTGTCGGTTCCGACATCGACCGAAACTTATATGTGTTTGTCGACATACACCGGTGAAGGGCCGAATTTATTATAAAACCAATAATTGTTCGGTCTTTCACCAATTCATTTGGTGTCTGTCGACATTAACCGGTGTATGTCAACAATCACCAATTTCGGAGTTTCACGGTAACATATATGTCAGAAGTAAGCTTGAATATGCCTCCTTAATTTGGCAACCGGTTTATAGTACTTACTCTTCAATGTTAGAAAATGTCCAGACAACATTTCTCAAATATTTGTATTTTATTGAAAATGGTAATTATCCACATTTTACTCAATCGTTATTTTGTTATTTCTCTTCATTTCTTATTTTCTTACAGAACCTAATCCAAAACTAATCCAAAAAAATCTGATGTGTCCAACACATGACTTTCCTATCTAGTTATTACAGGCTTTTTCCAGTTATTTTGTACAACCTATTGCAGCATCTCTATAAATGTTTAGAGGATAAACTAAATATTTATTTTATTTATTTATTTATTTAGTTTTTTTTATTTACATTGTCCATTTATATACATTGTCCACATACATCTACCTCGAAACATTTTTCTATAGATATTCATTGAAAACGAAAATACTGAAAAATTTAAATTTAGCACTTTTCCATTACGGTCCATTTTAGAAAAATCATGTATAAACAAAAATTATAGAGATCGATATCGCAAACAACTTTAAGTTCAACAATTTTCATAAAAATTAGAATTTTGCACATTTTGTAAAATTTCTTGAATACGGGCCAATTCAGGAAATTTTGACATAAAACAAAAATTATAGATAATAATATTAGAAGTAATTTTTATTTGAACAATTTTCTTCTCCAAACATAAATAACAGATATATTCCATAAAATATAAAAACGTCCTCCCATAAAGTACCCCCCCCCCAGATGTTCCGACTTTGTCCAAAATCTAATAATTTCACGTCAATCCGAAATAAACCTTAAGTTTAAAATTTAATGTTTTTTTCTTTATCCATTTTTGAGTTTTCTACAAATTTCGAAATTTACACATTTTTTTCAAATATCTCGAATACGGTCCATTTTAGAGAAATTATGTATAGGGTAAAAATTATAGAGAATAATATTACAAACAACTTTTCTTTGAACAATTTTCATAAAAAATTATTTTTTTACATTTTATCAAATTTCTCGAATACGGACCATTTTAGGAAAATTTTGTATAGAACAAAAATTCTAGATAATAATAATATAAGAAGTAACTTTTATTTGAAGAATTTTCTTCCCCAAACGTAAATAACAGATATATTCCATAAAATATAAAAATGACCACCTATAAAGTACCCCCCCAGATGTTCCGACACTGCCCAAAATCTAATCAGCACATTGGACGCTGGAACAAAGCTTAAGTCTGAAATTTGGTGTTTTTCTGTGTATTGGTTCATGAGTTATGCGACACACAGACATCATCGCGAAAATAGTCAAAACGGATTCAGGGGACCTCAAAACGTAAAAATCCGTCGAAAACTCGAGGTCGAAAAAATCATGATTCCTATACTTTCCTTATATCTGTATACAGATAGGAAAGTAAAAACTATATAAATATATCTGTAGTAGTATCTTTGTTACGAAAAGCTGATGGTTATCTCAGTTCCAGTAACATCGAATCCGCAGAAATTTTGGCAGAAACATTAAGCTTAACTTTTACAAACGAAGCAAATAGCAATATGATTCCGGAAATTGTAGCTCCACGTTTAAATAGCACCTTAAGCGATGAATCAATTATCCCCGAAATTGTCAAAAAGCACATTATGGAACTGAAAAACCACTCCTCACCCGGACTGGATCGATTGAATTCCTTCTTTTTAAAAAAGCATGATTTTCTTAGTAAACCCCTTTCAATAATTATGAATTTATCATTTCAAACATCAACCCTACCAGGTCAGTGGAAAATAGCATCAGTCACACCCATTTTCAAAAAAGGCGACAAATTGGAACCTTCAAACTATCGCCCCATTAGTCTTTTATCAGTCCCGTCTGCGGTCATAGAAGCTATCATGATTAATGCAATTTCCGAATTTCTAACAGAACATCAAATTATATCCAATGAACAACATGGATTTTTGTTAAGGACAAATCTACCATAACTTACCTGTTGGCGTGTACTAGTGATTGGTCAAAAGCCCTTGATTCCAATATTCCTGTGGACATTATATATCTGGATTTTGCGAAAGCTTTCGATAGGGTACCTCATAAAAGACTATTACTTAAACTAAAACACTTTGGTATCTGAGGCAATCTGAACAAGTGGATCGAAAATTATCTTGCCAATAAATATTTTAGTGTCAAAGTTGGACAGTCACATTCCTCCGATCGACAGGTTATTAATGGAATACCTCAGGGATCGGTGCTAGACCCTCTGTTATTTTTAGTATATGCCAGTGATCTCACCTTACATATTCACACCTGTAAGTCTTTTTATGCGGACGACACCAAAATATATGCAAATCCATTGCTGGAACATAACTTACTACAAAACGATGTCAATTCTATTGGAAAATGGCGCAACGATGGTTACTGCCGTTAAATGTTAGCAAATGTGTAGTTTTGTATATGGGAAAAAACAATCCTCGCCCACAATACACACTAAACGACTATACACTGATAGTGTTACTTCTCATTCGGATTTCGGTGTAACCATTACTTCTGATTTAACATGGTCTGAGCATATGATAACTACCTGAAAATGTACAACGACGTGCGTCGCGTATAAGTTTTGGACTAAATCGACCGTGTTACGCCGACTGGTTAATAATGGCGCATTTACAGACATTTCAACAGCGCCGCATGCGAGGTGATCTAATTTTAAGTTTCGCGTATTAAAATTTAATTATGCTGGCCTGTTTCATTTATATTCGGTAAATTATGATAACAGGCTAAGATGTCACCAATTGAAATTAAAAAAGAGCACTATAGGACTAAATACAGACAATATTTTTTAACAAACAGAGTCTTTGAAGTTTGGAACAGCTTGTTCAATGATGTTATAGACTCCACATAGATAAACATGTTTAAAAATAGATTAGACTTCTTTATGAACAATTAATTATCTTCAAAACATATTAATTTGCTATTGTTTACAAGTTATTGTAAATTGTTAGGCTATATAGAACCTAGTTCTCAGCTTTTAATTGTTTTTATTAATAATAATCCCTCTAAAATAGACCTCTTCTAAAATCTTAAATTTATAATAATAATAATAATAAACTTTATTTGCAACTTCCAGTTTTTTATACATATAAAAATATTCAGAAAAAAAGTGCCAAAGAAGGCTGCAAAAAGGACTGGTGAACAGTGGATACTGATCAAAGCACCAGCCCTGAGTATTACCAACGCCACAGGACATCGTACAAAAAACAATATAAAAATAAACACAAATGATAGTGAGAAAAAAAAGTATAAACATTCTAAAAAGTAGCTATCACTCTGCTGTGTCAAGAAGAAACTTTTTGTAAATTTTTTTAAATTTACTTACAGACATTTCTTTAAAATGTTGTGGGATAACCTTGTACATTGCATAAATATTATAAGTGAAAGACCGTCTGAAAATAGCAGTATTATGTATTGGAGGTGAGATACGACCACAAAAACGTAGATTGAGGTTATGAACATCAGAACGATACATTATTTTATTAAAAAGATATGTAGGGGATTTATGTAAAATAACAGAATGAAGCAAATTAGCCGAGTGTAAGTTTCGTCTGGATTGCATATCTAGCCAGTTTGAATCCTTGAGTTTATGAGAGACTCTATCAAATTTCCGTATTCCATAAGAAAATCTTAAACAAGATTTCTGTACTCTCTGAATTCTAATTATGTCTGCGTTATCTAAACAGGGCCCATAAACTGAATCACAAAAGTTAAAATTACTCAGAACCAGGGAATCTGTTAATAACAATTTTGTTGTAGTTGGAAGAACATGTCGATGTGGGTAAAGCATTTTTAAATTCATGTATGCTGTTTGGATGCACTTGTTAGCGTGAAGTTTAAACCTCAAGTCATTATCAATTACTAAACCTAAATTGCGAGCAGATGTGGAAAATGATAAAATATTCCCATCAACTAGAATCTGCATTTCATTTTGTAGTTGATGTCGGTATTTACCAAATAACATTACTACACTCTTAGCTGGATAAATATTAAGTTGATGAATATTTGAAAGTTTAACTAGTCTGTCAAGATCTTCATTAATATGATTATTAGCTTCTAAGGAATCATTATGATTAAAAGAAAATTTAACTTGAGTATCGTCAGCATAAAAAAATGGCTTACCATTCCTAATGCTATTCTCAAAGTTGGAGGTATATAGTGAAAATAATAATGGCCCAAGTATTGATCCCTGAGGAACTCCACAGGAAATCTGCTTAGTATTTGATGAACCTGCATCAGTAACCACAAATTGTTTCCTGTTATACAGGTAGCTATTAAAAAGTCTGATAACATCATTAGAGCAACCAATAAAATGTAATATTGAGAGTAAAATTTTATGATTAATAGTATCAAATGCTTTGGAATAATCTAGCATAACAAGTGCTGCCGTTTTTTTGACATCAATATCCCTAAAGAGATCATCAGTGACATCCAGTAAAGCTGTAGCACAACTATAGCCAGAACGAAAACCTGACTGTCGCAGTGGAAGTATTTGATTATTTTTTAAATGAATATTTAATTGAAATTTCATGATGTTTTCAATCACTTTGGATAACACTGGTAGGATAGAGATGGGACGCAAATCGTTCACACTAGTAACGTTCTTTTTCTTGGGCAAGGGAAAGACTTTTGATAGCTTCCAAGATTCCGGAAAGATGCAATCGGTGAGGCAAACATTTATGATATGTGTAATTATAGGTAAAATTTCAGGACAGCAAAGAAGTAGCATGTGAATATTTAACTGATCCGCTCCCGAAGCTACAGACTTTATTTCGACCAAATACTTATATACGACTGGAGTACTGACAACACTGAATGAAAATATAGAACATAAATTATCCTTTAGGTTATTACTATAGAATTCAATTAGATCAGTGTCTGGTTCTTTATTACGTGCCGACGGACCTAAAAAATGATTATTAATTTCATCTGGCTTATTAAGCTTAATAGGAATCGAATTCATGGGATATTTCGCAGATATATTAAATTCTTTAATTTTTTTCCAAAAAATTTTACCATTACCTTTGGATTTATTTATACAGTATTCTAGATAGGCCTTTTTCTCATTTCTTATAGCAGAAGTTGTAAAATTTTTCAAGTTTTTATAATAATCCCAGTGATTTGGGTTTCTAGTAGATTTATATTTGTTAAATGCCTTATTTCTAAGCTTAATCATCAATTTAACATTATCGGTTAACCAAGGTGGGTTAGGCTTTTTAAATTTAATGGTATGAACTGGCGCTAAGGTATCAAAAATATTTAATATCGTGCTATTAAGATATTCAACCTTATCATCAATGTTATTAAAAGTAATAATATTTTCAAAAGGGGTAAATAGCAGCATTTCTTTTAAAATAACACGATTAATGTTTTTTAAATTTCTAAACTGAAATTCTTTTGGAGGATCAACTGTAATTGTTAAGTTTAGTGTACAATATGTTAATTTATGATCCGAAATATTGAATACTTCCTTTACACCACTATCAATAGGATTTAACTAAATTTAACTAACTTTCATGTGCCACATGAAAATTCTAGGCACTCAGCAACATTCTACTTACCCACTCATAAGACCAATATTTTAAAATATCCTCCTTTACATTTTGTGAATAATAATTGCAGTTAGCATAAAAGATTTTATTAGTTTTAATTGTGCAATAAATGTAATAAAAAAATAGTCTATTCTAAAATTATAAAAATTCGTTTTCAATGTGTGTATGACCCAGGTAAATAACTTTATTTTGAAATAGTTGGCACTTCTTAAGGTGCTATTTCGGTGACGCGGCTGACTGCGGCAGCTAGCAGCTGCGTCTCCAGCCGCTGCACTGGTTTGTACAGTTTCAAATGGAACCAATTTGGCTTGCGCAGCGCGACTAAAGCAGTGGCAGCCCGCGCTGCAGCGGCTGCTGTTCGACTGCTCGCAAAGCAGTCGAGCAGCTGAAATCGTAGTGACTAGGGCAAAAAATGGCACCATTTACGTCAAATGACGATGAAATTTTAATCAACGAAATACAAAAATATCTCGTAATTTATGATTATGAAGACAAAAATTACAAAAATTTTGTTATTAAAGAAAATTGTTGGAAAGAGGCTGCTAAAAAATTAAAAAAAGAAGGTAAGTATTATATTGTAAACAAAATTTATGCTATTTTAATGGTTAAATCAAAATCTGCAAAATGACTTGTAAATTTTAAGCCAGAAAACTGGCGGGAACGCTCCGAATTGTCTGCAAACTATCAGCATCTTTTATATGTGATTAGGAATTTCACTAGAGCTTGTTTACCAGCGATTATTTCACAAGAGCTATTTAACAGCGAATATTTTTTTCGGTTCTTACCTTAATGTCGGAGCCAATTTTTCTTCGGATGTGATGGGATATTAAAACAAAATTTATTCCATGGATTGTAATGTCCTGTTCTATTAGTGACAAAACAAATTGGAATTGATCAGGATTCAATCGGAAAATTCCCTAAACTTTTTTTCATCTTCTTTTAGATGATTATTTATTAATAAATAAAAATAGCCTTCCTCGCGTCGCCTTTAAACATTTCATCTACTTTACACCTTTTTCAAGATAACATTTGGTAAAATTCTTCTTCATCTTCCTCTTCTTCTAATAAAATTAATGTTATCAAATCGTCGTAATCCATATTTTTTAATAAACCCCGCAAATATTTAAAATGACAAAAATGCTACAGTGCGCAGTCAACGGCTGCCTAGAACTGCGTCACCGAAAACATGTTTTGATCGCGGCTACAGCTGCCGCGGCCAGCGTCTCTAGTCGCGCAGCTAGAGCAGCACCACCACCGAAATCGCACCTTTAGGATTTAGCATTAGTTTCGCAGCTTGGAGTCTTTTAAAAACATCTTTTAAGTTCTTTAGATGTTCATCAAAGGTCTTCCCCAAGACTATGATGTCGTCTAAAGACACCAGGCATGTTTTCCAGAATAATCCTCTCAATTCATTTTCCATAAGTCTAAGGTAGATAATAGTTTACTTCCGGCCAATGTGTCCAAAGTATCGTCAGTATCGAGGCAGAAAGTATCTTTTATTATATCCAACCACTGTATTCATATGGTCTTAAAATGGTTTTATACTAAATTTATTTAAAATATGTTTCATAATAAAAAATTATAGGATTTTTTTTTACTATTTAAGCCAAAAAACTCTCAACACCATTGGATTCTTTGTAAATGATACCATTCATTACTCTAATAGATCAAATCCTAAAGAAAGTGGCTCCAATCGTCTGTCAAATATAGGGTGTTTCCCTTTTAATTGAGTCACACTGTAATAATTATAAATGAGCAACAAAATAACTAACCAATTCAAGAGTTATTTAACTTGTCTAAACGAACGCTCTTCTACATACAAAAAAGTCAAGTAGACTAAAATCTAGAGAACCGATGTTTGCTAATAGACAGTTTTAATAGTGTGATATCTTTTTATTGATTTATTTTTAGTTATCTTAAATTTTTGTCATTCATTTTAATTCCAACCCTGTATATACCTCCAATACACAATACTCCATAGTATATTTATAATAGTTTTTGTTTGTTCCATTTTAGCATCAGAATATTACCCCATCAACAAAACACCGGTGCTTTCTTCGTAGCGGTCTTCAAAAAACTGAAACCGACTCGAGAAGAACCAACCAAAATGGAAACGGAGACCGAAGAAGTTTCCGACGGTAATAAAAAACGCGAGCATGACGACAATCTTCCACACAATCAAAGAAAAAAGAGGAAAAAGGACACTTACAGAGAGGATCCTTTCGTATTTTTCAATGAAAACGAACCGGTGTGGAACGACATCAAAAGTTTCTATCAAGTGTCAGATAGTTTCGATTCGAAATGTTTATTGACGAGATGCCACGTTGGAAAGAAGAAGAATATTTATTTGACTTCCGATGCAGTTCGAAATTTGGTAGTGAGTAATCAAGGGACAGTGAAATTTATCAATACTGGAGTTAAGGCGTTCGTCCGATGTGACAATAAGAATATGAAATGTGCATTTAGGTAAGTAATTCTGAGGTAAGAAACCTTAATTTGATATGTCGACACTTTAACAAAATTGAGTTATCACCATCTCTGTGAGATCTAGAAGATGATATAGCTTGATAAGTGAAATTCCAAAAAATAACAAGGTTGCAAGGCATGCCGAAATTTGTGCCCTAGATGCAAAACTAATTTAACGAACGAAAAATCAATTTGAATAAATTAAAAAAAAACTTTGGTAGAAAATTTTATCAATCGCCTTAAAATTTTGGGGCAATTTTGATTCAAATGCCCTATCATAGGTCCCCTTGTATTTTAAAAATATAAGCACTTTTTGAATACAAATAAGAAAAACAAAAGCATTTGGCGAGTTTTGCTCCCAACAGTTTTTTTATAAAAATGTATTGCCAAAAATAGAAGAAGACAAAAACCGACCATATTGGTGAATTAATATTGCATGATTTGATGCTGTAATTTTCAGTAGTATTGTCTTGTTCTGGTCTAAGGATCAAGGTGACTTGAGTAAAGGCTGCTATCAGAGACTCTGGCCGAAAGGCCGCGTGCCTTCAAGACCCTATGTAGCGTTTGACTTTATAGCTGCTTCGAAAAAGTTATCTGTACGAATTTCCTTATAAATTTGTTATGAATGGCTTAACAAATGAATCTGGTTATTTTAAAACACATTAATTCCATTACAAAGTTGTTATTCTCTAATAAATAAATAATCAATTGAGTGTTAATTGCTTTTTAAATTTGGCGCCAAATTCGACTAATTTCATTGGATATTATTAATGTTATGTTATGTTGGGAATGGGGTGTTAATACACTGCGACCTAAAAGATCTATTGTGCCCCCTTCTGTCGCCAATGCACTAAGGAAATGTCTCAATGCCTATAACGACCCTTCCAATCCTATTTTCTCAAGGAAGTGTAGGATTTGAAGTGGCTTCAAGTTAGGTAAATCTCCCTCTTCTATTTGATATCATCCTCGATATAGTGCCCTTGGATTCTGGAGTGCTACACATTCAGTTAGGATGTGAATGGAGGTTTCGTCCTTCTCCTTACAGAATCTGCATTCACTATCCTCTACTACTCTCAGTTTACTTAGGTGTCCTTTTAGTCGGCAATGCCCGGTAAGGATCCCTGTTACAATACGTAACCTGTTCTTGCTCAGGCAGATGCAGGCTTCCGATCTTTTCTGGTTTTATTCACCCAGAAGTATCTTGGCCTGTCTCAGCCACAAGAGATTGTTATGTGGTATGCAAAGCCTAGAAATCAGAAGAAGACATGCACTAGTTCTGTTTCTGTTTAAATTAATTAACGGTAAGATTGACTGTAGCGCCCTTCTACACTTAATTAGCTTTTTGGCACCTACTCGACGTACACGTCATACTTCATTGTTTTTCATCAGAAGACATAGAACCAACTGTGGACAAAGAGCATTTATTGACCGTATGTGCCACATTTACAATAGGCTTTACTCTGACTGTGACCTATTTAACACAACTTTGTATGCGCTAAAGAGTAATTTGAGCTTTAATATTTAAACCTCTTACTATGTATGTGATTTTGTGAATGTGATATTTTTGTGTAGGTATTCTACATATATGTATTAATTGTTATTTTTTTTACTCTGTGTACCATTTAGAATAATAATTCTGTAGTGTACCTATTTGAATAAATAAATAAATAAAATAAAAAAATAAATTGTTCTAGGCATCTTCAGACCATTTTTGAGGTGATTACGTAAGAGCTTAGCGCTTTGATGGCTGCTTGACTATCGGACATGATAATAATCTTTTTTCTGTGATAGTTTCTCTCGATGTTAAACTGGATACACTTTTCGATGGCGTGAATTTCCGCCTGAAAGATGCTTGGGTATTTTCCCAAGCTTTCGGAGTGCTTGGTTCTTGGCCCATATACTTCTATTCCAGTTTCTTCTATGGTTTTGGAACCGTCCGTATACCACTGAATAGCACGTCTTTCGGTTGCAAGCGTGATGGATTCTTGGCTCCATTCTTTTTTGCAGCACAGCTCTGTGGTTTTGATGTTTTTCACAAAACTGTACTTCTTTAGTATTTCATCCTGGGGCATGTCTCAGGTATCTTTAGTCTTGAAGCAAGTAGATTTTCATTCTATAGCGTGTCCTTTTTGCCACATTCTCTATCATCAAATATAGAGGGGTGAGGTTAAAGATCACCTCCATTGCGGCCGTAGGACAGGTTCTCATTGCATCAGTAATGCAAACACAGGCTAGTCTTTGTACTATGAGAATTTCTTCTGATTATTAATTTGGCTCTTGAAAAAAGTAAAATACTATAAAATTATCAAAAAAAAAAAACGTTACATACTTTTAAAAAGTAGAAAGACAAAACATTTCCTCTTCAAAGCTTTTTTATTTTTTGAATATTAAAATCAAAAAGTCATCCCAAGCAGAAAGGTGTACAATGCCATTAGTAGCTTCTATGATTTTCTGTTTAATATCAGCCCAATTGCACCTCCTCAGACGGCTCGACAAATTCCAGCATGTTATCAGTAATGAAGAAAATAACACGCTACATATTATATCCCAAGCAGAAAGGTGTATAATGCTATTTGTGGCTTCTGTGATTTGTTTAAATTGCACCCCCTCAGACAGAGCAAAAGTTAATTGTGGGTAAGGTTTAATAAAACCTTCTCAATTGAAATCTGCAAATAAAATCACAGGATCAATCAATTAATACTAGTTGACATGTAACAAATAAGTGTATTAGAATTACCTGAGGACAACAATACTTAAATACTTAGTCGCTTCCTATGGAATTCCCGTTAAATAGAATTTCTTGATTTTTAGGTTCTTGCTCTGATTGCATTCTTTTGTTATTTCTAGTCTTTGGCCGTACTTTAACAAAAATAAGGAAAAAAGTCTCTAGCAAATTAGTTAACTTATTTTCTCTTCTGTCTTGAGAACTAATTGTAGAAATCTGATTATTTCAACAGTTAGATTTGCCTTGCTGAGTCTTTATTTGAGAATCAATTTGATGTATTCTTCCATATTTTTTAGGTGAGAACCTCATATTTGTTAAGAATTAATTCAAAACCCTGTACTTATTAATTGATTTTTAGAAAAGGTAATACCACTAAAATATGTGTACCTCTAAGCTTCAAAATATACAAAGTGGCTTATTTGTTGGAAAATATTTTATTTTAATAACAGTATAAAAACACCACGAACACCTTCTAATCTAAAATTTTCCAAGTTAAATGTAACTATTTTCTCAGTATTTGATAGTTTCAACACCGTTTTAAGAGATATAATTTTAAATCCGATATTATGCCCAGTTTTCGAGATACAGGGGGATGTTAAAGTGGAGAATTGCTGATTTTAATTACTTTTTTTCCAACTGAAAAGCTAGATTGTCTTTATATAGAATATATAAGTTTAATATAAGTTTTTGTGAGATTTCTATTCCGTTTAAACTATTTGTTACAGGGCGATTTACGAATAAATCACAATATATTTTTGCAAACGCTCAATATTTCTAACGTTGTGTCACAGAGAAATTATTTCATTAAGTTAATAGTTACTTGTTTCCAATTTTGAGTTCAAAAGATTTAGCTATATTTACTTTTTATATAAGCAGAGTCATCCAGACAATCACAAAAAATAATTGTTTTGAAATTATTAAAAAGGGACCTTACATTTCTTTAGTGACTTTTGAGTAAGTTAATAACGTTACATTAGATTTTAAAATACACAGAGTAATCTAATTGTTATATAATTACCTACAAAACGTATCGGTATATACACCATTTTCCTATATTTGGGACAAGTTTTTATACACGAGACAATAAAGTTGCAAAAATATAGCGTGATTTATTCGAGAATCACCTTATAACAGTAAATATTTTTCTCAAAACATAATATTTTTTGTTTTGTCAACAGAATTGCCAACGATGGTCTGGAGAGTATATATCCCTATATAGGTAATGACAGAAAAGTAGATATCCCAAGAGACGATTTAATAATACTTCTAATGAACGATACCCCACAGAAATCGCCGCCAATAGCAAAATTATCCGAATCTGTACAAAAACAAGTTGAAAATTTAAGTACGTACATAGACTTTATATATTTTTTTTTCTTCAATATCTCCGAGTTTAAGACCACAGTACCACCCCCAATATTCGTAACATGAACTAATTTTGATAGATGTCATTTATGTGTCATAAATTAAGAATCCTTTTGTTCAACAGATGGCGTAATAATTTTATTAATTCTAAACGGGAACTGTTATAAAATAAAAAATTCATCACCCCTAGCTAGCTACTACGCGATAATAAGTAAACGAGTTCTTGACCTTCACAAATATTTTCGATGTAGCAGGTATAAAAATAAAAGATTTGGATTAAATTCGACACATCGGTATATTTACTTAGTAGTTCATTCTTGTATACATGGTGTTTCGTTAAGAATGGGACATAGAACAACTGACGATTCTCTGATTAAAAATAAGACAACTAAACAAATCATGCTTAGATAAAATGTTTCTCAGTAACGAATTACGGTGTTAAAATCCAAAAAATATTTATAGCTATATTTTTTTATTACTCACAAAAATTTTACTAAATTTGGCAAACGTTTTTGGTGTCAAATTATCCACCTATCAGCAAAAAAATTAGTTACCTTAATTAACTTTTCCAGTGGCGTACAGTACAGCATTGGTACGTAATACCGCATCCCTTCTAAATTTTACGTCACTATCCAAAATGTTATTTTGACATAAAATTTTAAATTTTTTGATGTTTTTGAAATAAAAAATCGAAATTTAAAAACATCTGAATTTTCAAATATGTGCGAATATCTCAAAAACTAACTCAACTTTAAAAAACATCAAAAGTGGACAGTGGACTAAAATTTAGAAGGAAAAAAGATGTTACTTGCCCATGACGTACGCCACTGGCAAAGCTTATTTAACTTATTTTTTTGCTGATAGGTGTATTTTATTACACCAATAACGTTTGCCGAATTTAGTAAAATTAAACTGAGTAATAAAAAAATTGTAGCTAATCATAATTTTTGATTTTCAACTTTAAAACCCTGTTTTTCGGAAACGAGTAATGTTTTTCCTACGGATGTTTCGTTTATTAGGCTTATTTCTAATTAGTTAATCTTCAGTTGTTCCCATTCTTAATGGAATACCCTGTATATACCGAAAGGTCTTACAGCCAAAGAACCAAATAAAAAAAAGAAAAATGTAATAAAAAAGTGTTTTTATTACCTTATACTCGTATACCCACAACAATTTATTTAGATCTGCATCAGTAAAAATTATTTTTAAAAAATTTAATCTCATTTATATGTAAGTTGGCGGTATCGGCATACGGAAAACTTTTTTAAGAATTTTAAGAAAAACACTTATTTTTCATAAACAATTGCATGGTCTATTTTTTTTTTTTTTTAATTTGGTGTCATCGGCGTCGACTACTACGGTCATTAGCCTCGTGTTCTGTGTAGGCTTTGTTACTGTTTCCCAGCGCCACTTTAGGAACAGCACTGTTAATTAGAACCCAACAGTGAATGGTCGAGTGGGGAATCCTACCAAGGCATCAGAATTAATTTTAAATAATTAAATTAAATGAAAAAATCCCGGCCAACGGTGGGATTCGAACCTGAGACCTTCCGATCTCAAAGTCATGACTCTAACCATTGAGCCAACCCACCCCCCCAGCATGGTCTATTAATTTTAGAAAAAAAGTTACTTTACATGCATTGTCTAAAACCTAAAATTCAATCATCTGATCACAAATTTTATCAGTCATATACAGTGTTGGTCGAAAATAAAGGTATTTTATCTTGAGCAAAATTATATATTTTGACAAACCTTGTAAAACCGACTGATAAAATTTGATATCAAGTGGTTGAATTTTCTGTTAGACCATGCATAAATTTTTATAAAGAATAACTTTTTTTCGTAAAATAAATAATAAAAAAGTTTTCTATTTGCTATCAACTTACATAGACTTATAACATATTGCTGAGCTAATGTTTTTGTAAGAAAAAAAAATTAATCATAAAATTTTACTTCATTTGTAGTCATAATTTATGTTTTCATATTCCTACTTTTTTTATCAATTTAGAACTACAGTATTATTTTCAATTATTAATAAAAATTACGTGTATATTTTAGATTAATCAATAAGAAAAATAAGCATTTTTGAAATATTAATAACTAAATACAAATTAAACAACAAATGAATAAAAAAGCATTTAAAACACGTTGACTGCCGAAGCAAATTGGTCGGGTTTGCCGAGCCGAAGTAGTTTTTCTAAAAATTTAAGTCTGTTTTTACATTTTAAGAGCAAAGTAGTTTAAGTAAATACTTAGGTAAACTACAATATCTAATAGAAGCGTAAATAAATATATAAACGCGGCGCGGGATTAAATTATTACAAACATATGTCGCGTGCATATATTGTGAATAATATATTCAGGTTGTCTTATTAGTGCGTAATTGTTCAATATTTCAATTTGTGTTGTAGACACGTAAACAATTTCTAAATAAAAGTTATATGAATTTCAAAAATAGGTATTTTAAAGATATTTTTAGATATACAGAGTTTTGCGTTTTTGTCTGACAAATAAAACGGTATATTTTTTAAGTAGAAAACCCTGTATTTTAGTTCAGTTTTAGAATGCTTTAGTAATACTGTATTTAACCCTAGAATTTTATTAACAAATATTGCAGGGTTACCAATAAATTAAAATTTAAAATAATTTCAATTTTTTTTAAAAATGTAGTAATAAGATACTAAGATAACGAATAGTGGTAATAGAACAGGATTATTTTATACAGTGTGTTTTGAAAAACAAGTCTTAAATATGGCTAATTCCAAGTTAAATTTATTTAATTTTTTTCAAAAGCCACACCCTGTATATTATTTAAGCATACAATTTCTTATAAATTAACATATCCAACGATACCAATATGTTAGTCAATAACACATATGAGTGCGTAATTGATCGATAGTAGTTTTATAATAGAAAATACAAAAAAAAATTAATATAAAAGTTGTATGACCATATTTAACAATTATTTATAAATATATAGGGTAGTACATAAACGATTGTCTGACCAAACCTATACATTTTTAAAGCAAAACACCCTGTAGGTAGTTATATATATTTGACTGTTTTCACATCGTCGAACAATAATTTCATTTTTATTCATTTGCTATGTTGTAAATAGGGTGTGTCAAAATGGTTACGATTTTCTCAATTTTCTAAATGGAACACCCTGTATGTTATGCCACCAATTAATATAATATTCCATTGAAAAAATTTTAAACATTCGTAACCTCGCGTGTTGACACACCCTATATATAACATAGCAAATGAATGAAGTCAATTAAAATTATTTGACGACGTAAAAACAATCAAAAAATATGATAACTACCTGCAGGGTATTTTGATTTAAAAATGTATAGGTTTGTTCAACATCTCGTTTATGGACCACCCCGTATATATAGGAATAATTTTTAATATGGTCATACAACTTTTATATTAATTTTTTTCTTATTTCTAATAATAAAACAGCTATCGATCAATTACGCACTGATGAGACACTCTGTATATATGTTATTCTCTAACATGTTGGTATCGTTGGATATGCAAATTTATAAGGAATTGTATGCTAAAATATTATATCAAATGCTGCCTTTGAAAAAATTGAGTAATTTGACTTAAAAGTAACCATATTTAAGACATGTTTCAAAACACTCGCTATAAAAGAATCCAGCACTACCGCTACTATTCGTTATCTTAATGTGCTATAAGTCAGTATATTAAACAATTTTGAAATCAATGTAATCCTACCTAAATTATGATAATTTAATTTGGGGTCTGCATCATTTTCTAATTTTATAAAAATTTAATTGCTTGGCAGACCTGTAATATTTTATTAAATTATTCTAGGGTTGAATACAGTATTACCAAACCTTTCTAAAATTGAAATAAAATACATGTTCTATTTTAAAAATATACCAAGCAAAAATGTAGCACCCTGTATATATGTATACACATAGCAGTCAACGTGTTAACTCAGAAATAAGATTCCTTATAAACATAAAATAACATTCAGAAGAAGAAAGCAAAGTACGCAAATATTACGTGCGTATCATACAATGATGCCAGGTCATTCGGATTTAAATTACATCGGAATGCAATAAAGTTCCTTACCTTTCCTGCATTTCACCATTGTATATTTCACCCACTTTAAAATCAAATTCGTCCTAGAAAGAATTGTGAAATTATCGTATAAGGGTGAGATTACAGAACGTCTGCAACTTTGCAGATCTGCAAATATGGCGGCAACTTTGAAAATCTGCAAATATGACTGACTTACACATGCAAGTATCAAGTTTTCGTATTCCAAATTTTGGGTTTAGTGATGTTGGGGGTAATAAACCACAATAAATATTGCGAATTTGCAGATATTTTTTGGAATACTTATATTTGTTAAGTCCGCCATATTTACAAAGTTGCAGATGCAAAGTTTCAGATGCAAAGTTGCAGACGTTCTGTAATCTCACCCTAAATCGATAATCTGGCAACGTGGTCAACACTTGTTCATACACAGGCAAAATCAATCGATAATTTGGAACCAAACGAGACAAATATATATGAAAATCACGAAACAATAAAAGACGACATACAACTGTATCACTGTTTCAAAAATTGGTACCTCTAAACAATCTCTAATTTGACAAATAAATTTATCAAATATTTGTTAATCGTATTTCCAGTTAGATTTGAAAAATACGCAATAAAATTTAGAAATATTTTGGTGGGATACTTGGAAAAATATGTAGAATGAAATCTCCTACTTTTAGCATCTAGTTTTAAAATCACTTTTTATGATTTTTTTTTTAAAATTCAGTGTATAAACAGGACAAATAAAAAATAGGAGATTTCATTCTCCAAACCTTATACTTTAAGCTGGTAGAAGATTCATTTTAATACATTTAGCGGGATTTAAATGTAATCGGAAATGGTGAACCCTTGCTTCTTATATGAAAAATACAGTGATACTGCGGCCTTAAATGATATTGTATTCATTATTTTGTAGGTCCGGGTAGCTGCGTTCTTATTTATAAAGAAGAAACATCGGCTAGTACTCCGCTAGTAATTCATATAAGCGGTTGGAGAGGTACTACTTCGTTAAGATGTTATATGGACAAACATAGTACCGTTCACTTGTTAAGGCTGTTGGGAGGGGACATTTCGAAATATGGTAAGCAAAAAATTACATAAAAATATCCATCTTATTCTATTTATATCACTGCTGAGAAGATCAAATAGCCTTTACATTGAAGAAAACTCATTATTCTTATTTTTATGTTGTCTCATACATTTTTTTATTAATCAATGTATTGTTCCTTTTCTAATTTTAAACTGAAAATGAGTAATAAGTACCGGAATAAAATCCTATGGTAATATTAAAAAGGGTTGCCAACATTGTGCTGATGGTGTTCCAGAGAAAAATAATTTTATCTTGGAAAAAGGGGATAGTTTAATAACCATAAGAAATAACACATAGTCACAGCTATTGACATCCCACATAACATTATATTTATATGCGAGTGATTCTTATCAAATTATTTTTATATGGGAATAATTTTGTGTATAATTTGTCTTACTATATTGTTATTATTGTGTTCTACCACGAGTAGTAAATAAGGATTTTTATTTAAATTAAGGTACTGACCCAAAGAATTTTAATGTAAATCCGGAGTCTCCAAGTCAAATTGACGATGTGACAACCCTAGAATAAATGATCAAGGCGTAAAAATCATACATGATCGGCCATGATGGTTCATTCCATAATGGACATCATCGATCCCGTCCACTGATCTGTATTATTTTACTGGATAGGATATAGGCTATATTTAACATACTAAAAAATCGTTCCACCAAGGAGACCGGAAGTGCAAAAATTCTGGCCGATTTGGGCAAATTATGGTGGGTTCACAGAACTGAAATTTGGGATAATTTGACATACCGAACCTATAATTTGATTAGTTTTTCTTCTTATTCTTCTTCTATTCCTTTTGCGGGCGATGTCCTTCGGGAAATTTCGCCCATGATTTGATTTTTTATGAAAGAAAATATAAAAATGGAAACGTGAATCATATTGTGTCTTCAGGAATGAACGTTTATTGTTTATTTCATACTCTTTTTACTTTGTTTTCCACAATTAAAACATCTCATCGTAGCTTGTTGACACAATTAAATGACAAATGTAATGACAAATGGAAATAGAGGTTACGTTAAATAACATCCGGTCCGCCATATTATTTGCCCAAATCGGCCAATTTTTCGGAACATTTTTTAGGGGGCTATATCCTATCCAGTAAAATAATACAGATCAGTGATCCCGTCATTACATCGTCCACGATCGTCTGTGTTCATTTACTTTCTATCCATTGTTCAAGATAGAACACGATGACCATAAAATTATGAAAAAAATAAGGAAAATGAGATAGAGGATACTATTCATCATAATCTTTGTAATTTTTAAATTTAGGGTTTCAAATGGTTGGTTGGCCTTGATATAGTTCTATAAATTCAAACGTTTGATTCAAATGCAAACTGAGAGATCGGTGATCGTGTGGATACCCAAAAACTGACTTAGCGATCACTGCCAACTATGGCCGAACACCGACAAATAGGCCCTCCCCACAATGTTATTCGCCTATGATGGCCATTTTTTTTTTCATCTTTAAAATTTGTTTCAGACGTGAATAAATTCAAAAAAGCTGAATCGGAAGTACAAAACGAGAATGACAGCGACGCTGACAGCAGTTCGAAAACATAGAGTTTTGATAAGATTAAAATGTATTTTTTTAATTACTAAGTTTTATGTACAGTTGAGGAAATTTTAATTAAAACTGTCTTTTGAAAGTTTGTATTTTTTTAACGATAAACAGAAATGAGAATTTTTTAAAAAATTTTGTTCTTTGGAAATTATGGGATTAAATTTCAGATTTTTTTTTTTTTATATTTCGGGAAGATTTTGTTGAGTGAAATTTGCTGGCAATCCGTTCTATATACATTTCTGGTATCTTGAAGATTTTCAAATAAAAGAAATAATTCAAATAATAAGTAACTAGTTTTCTTTCTTCACTGGTGTCCGACCTAAACTTGTTTTTATATCCAAGATTTAGTTTTGCTAGGTATAATAATTTAATAAATATTTCATTTGATGTCTATATTCGACTGGATGGTGCAGTTCGTAAACGTATTCATTTACCTATAGTTTAGTTCCACAATAGTAGACATTTTCCTGTTAATGAAATGTATTCAGCAACATCAATGTTTATTAAAAGAATATAAAAAATTTGAATGATATTCTATATCTAAAACTTATAAATGGCAACGTTGCGTATACAGATATGTTTGTGAATCGAAGAAGAGAACAACATATTAAAGTTGGCGAAGCATAAATATGATTTTTAGTATTCTGTAAAAACCCCGGTAACCTTATTGGAACTTTATTAATTTATTTTTTAATTATTTTAACTTTAATATTGTGTTATGGATAAAACCTTCAAACAGTAAGTAATTGCTTCTTCAAGGCAGGGTCAGTCTTTTAAATACATTGTACTACAATTGAGACTAAAAAGTTGACCAGTTTAATTTTGTCATGTGAGCAATATGGAAGGTGCGAGCAATCAAAGTAAACGCCGTCATCCGAATTTATCTAAAATTATAATATACGTGTATTGTGGACTCCGTGAACAGAATAAAAGTATGTTAATCAAAGACGTAGTATATTTTAATTAATTCCCACCTGGGTACCTTCGTAGGTTAAAATATTTCCGTATTTTCCGAAATCCAATTCAATTTCATGTCAATTATCTACGTGTATTCCTCAAGGTTCTGAAAATCCGTTTTTTTTTTAATTTTTGCACTAGTAAACAGTCGAATGTGGTAGTACCGGGCTTAGGAGTTCGGATGCACGAAGGCATAAATAGACAAGCACAAGAAAAATTCTCCCTCTTCTTCTGCAGTATTTGTCGCTCCAGTGAAAGTTTTTAGTTTCCCGACCACTGAGTATATCAGTGACCCCAGTTATTCCCGTTATTCAAGGTAGGAAATTTTCTTATTTTCGCTTTACAGTTAGTTTGGAACATCCGTTTAATTATTATTTTTCGTGGTTAGAAGAGGCTTGATCTAAGCGTATCGCAATCTCACGACTTTCAACGCTGGAGTTAAAGGTTTAACCCTAATTTGTCATTTTTTTATCATTGGGAAAGCCGCCCAGTTTTTTTTT